>JAMPIV010001365.1:0-290000 GCA_024509875.1 Oreohelix idahoensis
ACGCACGCGCAAAACACGCTCAAAGATACAATAAAGCTGCAAAATAGAGAGAACTCCAACCAGGGGAGAAAGTTTTGTTGCTACTTCCAACCGGAAACAACAAACTTCGCATCGGATGGCAAGGGCCGTTTACCGTCCTTAAAAAGATCTCATGCACTAATTACAAGATCTCCATTAAAGGAAAGGAGAAGGTCTTTCCCGTAAATCTGCTTAAGAAATACTTGGAAAGACCAGTGCCGTCCTCCGAGCTTCTCCTGGCGGTCGCCATAGCAACGGAAGACGAGGAAGATGACGATAGTTGCATGGAGTATCCATTGCAACAAACAGAATCTTTCAAAGATGTCAAATTCGGCGACAATCTCTCGGAAGAACAACAGACAGAAACCAGGGCGCTACTGAAACAGTACGCTGCAGTCTTAACGGATGTACCTGGTCGAACAAATCTCATAGAATTTGATATGAAATTAACAAACGAGACCCCTGTTTGAACCAGAGTTTACCCCATTCCGTACGCTAAAGCTGATGCACTACGTGGAGAAATACACAAGCTGCGTCAGGCAGAAATTATCAGTGAGTCTACATCTCCTTATAGTTCGAGTGTAGTACTGTTGCAGAAGCCCAATAAGGGAGTTCGACTGTGCATAGATTACCGGTTGCTAAGCGCTGTAACGGAATTCCTGCCCGAACCTCTACAGACTGTTTCTGAGTTGTTCACTAAGCTTAGCAAGGCAAGAATTTTTTCCAAGATTGACCTGAGTAAAGGTTATTACCAAATACCAGTCAAGGAGGAAGTTAAACCCTTCTTAGCTTTCAGCACCGGTGAAGGACATTACACATTTAATGTGATGCCTTTCGGACTGTACAGCGCACCAGGAGTGTTCACCAGGATTATGAGGAAGCTTTTAGAACCTTTGCACAGTCCCAATATCCATAATTTCATGGATGACATCTTAATTGCATCGGAAAACTACGACGAACATATTCCTACGGTTGCTATGCTCCTCAGGAGACTACAGAAAACTGGTCTCACGGCCAGACCTAGCAAATGTCTCATCGGGTTTGAAAAGCTAGACTTCCTGGGGCATACTATTTCTCAAGGCTCCATGTGGCCTGTTAGCAAAAATGTTGAGAAAATAGTTGCAGCAAAAAGGCCCCGAACGAAGAAAGACACCCGTTCTTTCCTATCACTGTGCGCGTATTATCAGAAATATATCCGGAATTTCAACGGGCTAACAGCACCCCTGACTGACCTTACCAAAAAAGGACGACCTGACCGGGTTATTTGGGATTCGAAGTGTGAAGAAGCTTACAGCACTTTAAAAGAACAGTTGTCCGGATACCCCATTTTGAGGCTACCTGACCTCAAGAAACCTTTCATTTTGCGGGTCGACGCTTCGGGTCAAGGCATCGGGTCAACCCTGCTTCAAGCAGATGACACCGATCCGAATCTGTTATTCCCAGTTGCGTATGGCAGTCGTAAACTGAATACGGCTGAACGTAACTATTCCACAGTTGAAAGAGAATGTCTGGCACTAATTCATTGGATAAGACGTCATCATGAATTTCTTTACGGTACATCTTTTACGGTGCAAACAGACCACGCTCCCTTAGCTTTTCTTGGCGCAAATAAGGAATTTAACGCAAGGATCATACGTTGGGCCTTGCTATTAAGCGTGTACTCCTTCAAAGTGGAATATATTCCGGGTAAACAGAATGTCGGAGCTGATTTTATGAGTCGAAATTGGATCACGGAGGAAGAGGATGAAATCGAAGATACCAATCATCCAAAAGCTACCGATCAGGCAGCTTCATTGTCATAAATGAAACATGAAAAATGGTTTCATGTCTAAAAGTGGGGACGATTGTGACGGATAGGATAAAAATTGAAGTCCTTGAATTGATGGATGATAATGGTAGTACCCTCGAATAGCATAAGTACCCCTGAATATTGTTGTAATTTTATCGTCAACGTGGAATCCTACCATGCGTGCAAATTAGTATGCACATTTCCACGTGGATTTTCACCACGTGCGCAAATTAATATGTAAACAGTTATCGTGCGAGGATCCAGGAGTTTCGTTTTCTCTTAGGTTTAGTTAGCCACGCCTTCTGCCTATCTCGCGATCCTTGAAAGTCAAGCATTTCCCTACCTTTTCTGTCATCCCGTCTAGAAGGGCGTTGCCAAGAGGAGACGTAAGCGGTCAGTATCAAAGACGGTGGTGGTCCCAGAAGAACGAAGCAGTTTTTCACACCTACGGTTTACACGTTTAAATTTCTGCTGGACCGAGAGATACAGGGGGAAATCGATCGAAGGAGAGACGTGGAAAGTCTAGCGGCGAAACAGAAAAGTTCCCTAATATCAAATAAGGCGTGATTCTTAGCATGTAGCTGTTACTTTTCATTTCATTAACTATATATTGGCATCGCCGAAAATGCAGTTTATCATTGGTTGCCCAGAGATTGGAAGGAGTACTAGCTTATATTAGTGTGATGGGGCCGAAAAGGAGACGCCCGCCCCCTACCTGTTTCTAGGCAGATTATTTTCGATGTGCGCGAAGCATTCTGGGTTGTGAAAAGTCTGAAGTAGAAGATATGTAATGAGGCCACAATAAAGCCTGAGAAATTAATTGTGGTGTATAGTTGTGAATCATATTTGATACTCGTGTGTTATATTAAATAGCTGTAGGTTTTATTTGTGTTTTCGCTATTCCTAAAGCGATAATCGCGTGTGATATTTAAGTAGCCAAGATTAATACGCCCAGCGCGCAGTAACTTGAGTGAGTAGGCTAGAGCTTATAAAAGAGAAAGCGGCCGGCAAGCGGGCCTATGTTGCCACAGCCGCCCAGAGAGAACAGACGAAGTTAGACAGACAGAGCCAAGCTGTAAATGCCTTGAGCACGTGAGTTAATTTAAATTAGCTTTAGTATTCTGTAGTTTTATTATTAGTATTCAGCGTGTCTGTTCTAATGTTTAAATGAAAAAGTGAATGTGTTTCCAGGACCTGATAATTTAGTCTTGAAATATAATTGAGGGGAAATAATGTGTGGATATATTTCACTAGTGTTAAGACCAAATCACGTATGTAAGAGTTTAGTATCAAGTATTTCATCCATCAGACCGGGCAAATTTAGTAGGAGAGTGTTTTATACATGAAACTGGACAGAGAAGCATCTATTACTTGAATTTAGATGATATTGGCTTGTTAGCAAAATATCAAGATAGCACCACGTGGTCATGAAAGGCGGCGCGTCACCACGCGTGTGTATAAAGAAAACGCCAGTTTTATATTGTGTGAATTGAGACGGGGGTGGGAAGCAGATTAAGATAATTTTCCCCAGTAAAGGAAAGAGATAGCTTTCTTGTTAATGCCAGTTTTGTTAAAGTCAAGAGTAATTATTTTATTTCTTTAATGTAAAAGTAATTGAGTGTATTTCACGATAGCCTACTTATCATAATTCTACTGTATATATTTAATGGGTTACTGTGAGGTGAGAATATGTATTTAGATTTATGGAGAGCGCGAGGCCACTCCTTTGTTGAGACATGTGTTTCTCTGGTTGCTCCTGGCGGAGCATGGAAACACCAATGTGATTGGTGTCTATCACAAGCCGACAAGAAGCATTTTTATGCTATTGCAGTGGTTGTTTCGGTAACGATGTGTTTCATGTGATGAGATTCCCAGTCGCACCAGTGGTCATATACGACACGCTTGTTGCCAGGCGCACCAGTCGTCACATACGACATGCTTCAGAATGCAGTAGCGAATACTGATGTGGATCGGTTACGAGGTAGTAGCTTATTCTCGTTATTGAGAGTATTTGTTGTACATATAGTTGAATATTATTTTATGTCCATTTTATGATTATTTAATTATGGTTATGTGAGGAATGGTTGTGAGAGCACGTGGGCTCACTTCAAGATATATATTTCTCTTCTCCGCTCCTGAGGGAGCATGGGGCCAACAGTGTGGTTTGCCTTCATATTAAGTATTCATATGCTAGGGCAGTAGTGGTTTCGGTAGCAATCTGTGTTACACGATGAGGTTGCCAGCCTCATGCACAACACCATACTAGTCTCATTGGACGACATGCATGAGTGTGTGTGTGATAGCTGAGTATGTGCTCTTGCAGTAGTGGTTTCCGTAGCAACCTGTGTTACATGGTGAGATTGCCAGCCCCACGCACAACACCTTACTAGTCGCATTGGACGACACGCATGAGTGCGTGCGTGTGTGATAGTTGAGGGTGTCAGGTAGTACACGTGGAAGGACTGTTTGACAGGTGAGAGCGTGGTGTTTCTCATTCAGTATTATATTATGATTTTAACTATTCTGTGCTTTGTTTGCTTCTTCAAATTAGCATCGGGCACTGTTGGGTATTTTGTTTGGTTTTGTGATGTTCGCTCGTTTATTTGTTTAATGTTCGCTTTGTCACTGAATGGGTTGTAAAAATAAATATAGCCCCTGCCTCTAGAATCAAGAGTTTTATTGTTGTTCGGGTCGATGCAAGTGTAAAAAGGAGAGTGATCACACATCACAACATAATCATCATCATCATCTCGCCCACCCTATCACATTAGAATCTTACAAGATTTCTTTGGAGTTCTTTTATATTGGAGTGAATTCATTCTGGTGCTACAGTAAAATATATGAGTCTTGAGATTCGGTAGTTTAGTTCCTTCATTTATTTCACTGGATTTTGGTGTTAATTTAAACCTATTAAATAACCCCATCGCAAAGTTTTCCAGTCGCAAATTAAATAATATAACTATCCGTTATTTCCCGAGAAAATAGATGTGCAACATAATTTTTTTTAAACGCTAGGCGAGCGAAATTGTTTAATAACCATAATTCTATTTCATCTTGCGTAAATTTTGAGTAATTAACTGTTCATAGCTAGTGTTAAAAAACCAACGATACATTAGCTAGTCACTCGTGTAGTCTTTAAATATAAATAATTTAATACCGGAGTGATTTTTCAGATCTTACCGAATACCGCGGGTGTTAGAAATAATTATAGTAGAATTACCTGTTTTATATATTCTCTTTATACGGGTGATCAGACCTTGCGATCCAACGGTTTTATTATATAGAGAGTCATGTTCAGATGGCTTATGGCATCCCAGTATATGTTCCAAACATAATAACATTGACTATACCAAAATCTGATTGTTGGAGACCCTTATAAGTCCACCTTCTAAACCCCTGACAGCGGTTAAATAACCAGAACGGTCAATTGTTCACTTGTGTTAAATGTTAACTGGAACGGACAATGCCAGAAGATTTCCTATATTTAATTCTATAAAGTTCCCTGGCCTGATGAGGAAGAACTGACAGCACTAATCTATTTAATCAAAACCCATATGACAGTAAACAGTGTTCCTAACACCAACTATACAGAGAACAGTTTCAGCTATTCATTCAGAGAACAGCCGGGTGGTAACATTCTGCTGTTGGAGATATTTCCCAGTCATTACGACAGAATCCTAGAAAAAAAAACAACTTATTCCCAATTAAATACCTGCAGTCTGACGGAGAATCCTTGCCAGGAAAAATTATAATCAACACACCATTTCAGCGAACTCTCCGAGCGATATTAGCAGTGGCTATACGGAGTTTTCTGGGGCTGGACTGGACAAAATAACAGGACATCTAATAGTCTTTGTTTAAGAACTGTGTGCGATTTAATTCTATGGATGTATGCAGCCGACTGAGGGGTAAGTCTGAATGGATGTGAGCGCTCACTGCATGAATGTAGAGCGTGGAAACTGAACGAAAGAATTTAGTTTACTTAAGTTTACTACTAATATAACACCTTCGTTTTTTTATCTATTCTCTCACTAAGTCTGAAGGCCCACGGGAAAGTTAACTTAAGGACATATCCTATATACCCGTCCCGTCTATCCCACTCCCATTTGTCAATCAATTGTTTGATCTGTTGGGTAAACATACCTCGCGTGGGATCATTTTCCTAGTTTTTCCATGTTCCAGAGGGAGGGTCTATGAGAATATATATTGTTTATTAATTTTCCCTTTATGTAACTATAATTTCACCTGATGACATGATGATAACGATGTATTAACTGTTGTAACCTATTTTTTTCTTCTAAAGATATAATAAACCTACACAAAACCCTTTAAACTATTTGTGTCGGTCAAAACCCTTCCCTGATATATATATTATATGTGCCCATAGTTTACCTGTTCGTTTCTACGTATGTACGTATTTATGTCACAAAAATTGTTTGTATGTGCGTACGACAGGATAGTGTATTAGAATCCTTATCTAGTGAAATAATACTTCTTCATTTAAGTGTGTCGTGCTATATAGGTGAGTTGAGCAATCACTCAACCCAAGACAGTATTTTTCTTACACTCTGTATTCCTCTTAAACAGGACTATTTCTCACACCTCTCTCTCACATAGCTTTCACTATCTCACCCCTGCTCGATTGGGACCATAAAAATAAAGCCTATCTAAAACACACGACAGGGTCGCTGCCCAATATATATCACGAGAACTTAGCCATATGTTTTCTTCAATTTGGCTTACACAGCCAGGCTCTATTATATATATATATATATATATATATATATATATATATATATATATATATATATATATATATATATATATATATATATATATATATATTCTAACTGCGTTTCATATATTACGACTTACGTTAATCCTAACAATGTTTGCGGTTTATACTACCGACACATATATATTCGGACTCAATGGTCCTTACACATTATCCTTTTAGGTTACCCGCTTTACATTACCGTAACATATATTTTCCTAGTTCTACACTAGTATACACTTGGATAAGTGGCCATGCCACACATTTCAAAACACTTTGGATAAGTGGCCATGCCACACATTTTAAACACTGCCGTAAGGCTCAAGGCCACACATAAGACTGTCGTTACTATGTCTCACGCGTCATGCATAGATATATGCGATCTATGTCATTTATTTATTTAACCAAGGTGTTCCATGGTGCAACCATCCGAATCGAGCTCAAACCCAGATGTTTGCAAACCATGAAACAATCCTCAACAGTGATGGGCATTGAAGTCTCCTATTATTACTGTTTTGGAATGCATTTTACTCTTTGATATCATTTTCTTGTAAATTTCCACTGGGACAGTATAAGTTTATTATTTTTAGTACTTCCTTGTCACTATCTATAGTAACACTTATTCCTTCAAGATTTTCTGAAGTACACTTTTGCATTCATCTAAAAAACTGTACGTTGTTTGCTTTGTAACACACAAGTTAATTGTCAATTGTTTTAATTGGCACGCGACTGTCATTAGTGATGTAGGACGTGTCGATTGAAGTGGCTAGAGTCATAGCTTAGTTTCATGGGGTTTTAACAAAATGTGTGTGTGAGTGTGTATGAGAGTGTACATATGTATTCTGCTTATCAGAAGTTTGCACAAAGATGTACCTTTTGCGGGCAGAATCAGAAAGAAAACATAAAGTAATTATTTTAACCCTTCACTTACAACTGTTCCATTGTTTAATTAACACTTTTGTATCTTTTTCCCTTTTCAAAAGCATACTGAAAGTATAGTATCATGTTACTTTTAAGTGCCTCAATAGTTGCATATACCACAACATTTAAAAGTACGTATCTCACAATTAAACACAATGCACGTGTATTTACCTACAGCAGCGTCAACTACTGCACATCAACATCTTAACATCAAGCATGATCTCCATATATTTGTGCCCAAGCTCGCGCCCTGGAGAGGACACTCCAGGTTCACCCTATGGTGTCGGCACAACATGAAGGCCCTGAGCATAAATACAGTAACCTGGGAAGATGAAGCTGCCGATCGCACCAAGTAGCGTTCTCCCAACGGCGCCACCTCAGATTGCGAGAAAATAAGCTCTCACAAGAAACAGAATAGAAAAGAGCTCGTCGAAAGGAACACAGGAAAAAATAAAACAGCTGAGTGCTGTCACCTCAGGGATGCATTCACAAAGTCAGCTACGACTGAAGAGAGCTTCTACAGCTGAGCGCTGTCACCTCAGGGATGCATTCACAAAGTCAGTTACGACTGAAGAGAGTTTCTACTTCTACCAGTCTTAGAAACATTAACCACAAAAGGCACAATTAAATCAATACAGCAGGTGTCAGTATCAGCATTACGCAGCACTGCTTTATATATATATATATATATATATATATATACCGTGTTTCCCCGAAAATAAGACCGGGTCTTATATTAACTTTTGCTTCAAAAAATGCACAAGGGCTTATTTTCGGGGTAGGGCTTATATTAAAAGATACAAAAATCTACATTTATTCATGTACAAGATTCTACATTTATTCAAATATAGTCATGTCATCTTCTTCTGGAACATCGTCATAACTCTCCAAATCCCGAATTCCGGCCTGAATTTCTTGCGACTCTATTTCCTGTAGAACCATTGGCCCCATTCTCTCATGTCCAGCAATAAAACTTTCCTTAAATGAGCATTTCTTGTCCATGTCGCCTGCTCGTAGTGCATTGGTAACACAGCTGTCAGTGATTTTATCCCATTAATTCTTCACCCAAGTCACGACCTCCTGCAAACTAGGCTTCACAAAGTTTCCACGCTGATTTCTCTCCATTCTATTTTCAATGTACTCGTTGATTTCTACGCGCAAATGACGGGGTCCTTCCAATATGTCGGACATTGTTTTTTGACGTTGGTGATTCTCTACATGTTTTTTTTTAGAATCCAGTCAGTCAGTGAGACCACACTGCTGCCTTGCAGGTAGACTGGGGACAGTCAAAGGCTAAGGTAGGCAACCCGAAATAAATGCCCGTTGAAATCGGATGTACTGGGCCACAGGCCTAACGAAACAGTACAACGTACGCCGCTCCATGATGACGTCATTACACCGAAAGCAAATTGTCAATAACTCCGTAGCGTTCCGCTGGGCTACACAGAGGCAAAAGGCTAGAATTGCTGACAAAGCTCACAAAACACTCAGCATTCTGCAGTGGAATGCGGAAGGAGTTCGCAACAAAAAAGTTCCTTTAACAAACCGACTATACGCAGAAAATATAGATGTTGCATGCATTCAAGAGACTCACCTCAACAACAACCACAGATTTTCAGTTAGAGGATACCAGGCCTTCCGACTCGACCGAGAAGGACACAAAGGAGGTGTTCTGATACTCACGCGAAATTCTCTACCAAGCAGCGAAGTATCCGTGAACCTCAGAAATCAGTCTGAAATAATTGGGGTGGACATAACAATCAATGAAACGTGCATCCGTATTTACAATCTGTATGGCCCACCAAACAAGGATCTGTCACTTTCCTGCATGGAAATAAAGGACTCAAATTGCGTAGTGGTAGGAGATTTCAATAGCCATTCTGAAAGATGGGGATACCCAGATACAGACAACAGAGGAGACGAAGTGGAGGACTGGGAGATAGATACAAATCTTCACCTAATCAACAGTCCCGATGACAACCCCAGTTTTTACTCCAGAAGATGGCACACTACTTCCACTCCAGATCTAGCCTTTTCTACAGGAGATATCAGACATAAAATAGACAGACATGTGCTTGATCAGCTAGCAGGTAGTGACCATAAACCAATAAAACTGGTCATAAATATGGAATTTGTTCCGCAGGAAGAAAAACTACTTCCTCGATGGAACTACAAACGAGCTGACTGGGACAAGTTTTCAATGTTGTCAGACAGGTTTTGTGAAACCATTAATACACGGCACGGCAATATGAAAACGATGGTCGAAAGCCTAAACAGAGCCATACTACAAGCAGCCACTGATTCCATTCCCAGAGGGGCAAGACAAAATTACAAACCTTACTGGACTGAAGAACTTCAAAGGCTTGAAGATGAAGTAACAGAGGTCAGAAACACAGCAGAAAGAGAACAAACAACTGTAGCAAACATATTACTCAAAGCCACCACTGCAAAATACCGAAAAACATTAAATAAAACAACAAGAGACTGCTGGAAAGAAAAAACAGAAAATCTAAACTTAGATAAAGACGGAAATAAGCTATGGAAACTAGTTAGAGCCTTGAACAACGAAGGATCTCATTACAAACAAATCGCACTGAAACACGGCGACAATATGCTGATAGGCAAAAAAGCTGCAAATGCATTTATAGAATACTTTGCTAGCGCAAATCACATTGATGTCCCCGCTGACAGGAAGAAAATCGTCACAGATGAACAGTTGATTCATGACAACACACAGACTGCACCTGAAGAGCATATGATGACAAATTTGACAATGGCAGAAATGGAAGAGGCAATAAAGTCACTAAAGAAAAAGAAGTCACCTGGAAAAGATGGAATAACCAATGAAATGTTAATAGGTCTCGGCACAAGGGCAAAAAAGAAGCTTCTGGCAGTACTTAACTACAGTTGGAAAAGAGGAATTGTCCCGCAGGCATGGAAAGAAGCTATACTGATACCTATACCAAAGAAAGACAAGGACCCGAAAGAACCAAATGGTTACAGACCGATCAGCCTACTAAGCTGTGTAGGAAAACTGATGGAGCGCATGATAAATACCAGACTGATGTGGCACCTGGAAAGCAAACACCTATTAAACCATCAACAAGCAGGATTCAGACAACACAGATCCACTGAGGATCAAATCACATATATAGCTCAGGAAATCGAAGATGCCTTCCACGAAAAAAAAAAAACACACGCTAGTGGTTTGGGTAGATTTAGAAAAAGCTTTCGATACAGTATGGAAAGAGGGATTGAAAGTCAAACTGCAGAGAAGTGGTGTATGTGGGCGAATGTACAAATGGATTGGTCACTACCTGGAAAATAGAACCGCCAGAGTACAGCTGCAAGGACAGACTAGTAAAAAGTTTATATTAGAGCAGGGTGTCCCACAAGGGGGAGTCCTGTCACCTACACTGTTCCTTGCATACATAAATGACATAACTGACAATATTCAACAAATAGCACACAATGCTTCCTTTGCAGATGACTTAGCGTTGTGGATCTCTGAAGAACGTATCACTACTGCAAACATTCTGATGCAGCAAGCACTAACATCACTGGAAGAGTGGGCCAAAACATGGCTCATGAAGATTAATGAAGAGAAAACAACGTACACTGTATTTTCCCTCTCAACTAGACCTCAGAGCTTCAAACTAGTACTAAACGGAGTAAATCTTCATTTAAATGAAAATCCGAACTACCTAGGCATTATTTTTGATCGCCGTCTGACTTGGAAAAAAACAGGTTGACAGAAATCGAATGAGAGCAAGACAAAGAATGGCAATTATGAAAAAACTTGCTGGAACAACTTGGGGTGCAGATGAGAAAGTGCTTAAGACGTTGTACACAGGGCGAGTGAGGCCAGTTCTTGAATATGGCATGGCAGCATGGGCAACAGCAGCTAAGACAAACTTCGATAAAATTAGCAGACTCCAAAATCAAGCAATGAGAATTATAACGGGAGGCATGAAGTCAACACCTATAAAAGAACTCGAAAAGATTACATGCCTCCAGCCAATGACAGATAGAAGAGACTGCAGGGCTCAACAACAGGCCGAAAAATTCAAAAGACTAACAGACCACCCAATGTGCCATAGAATAAATGCTCTTAGAAGGCAAAGACTCAAACGAAGTAATTTTGTAGAATCAACCAAACCACAAATGAGAGCAGTATCCATAGATGAAATATCCACTGTTAAACCCATCTACACTGCACACAAGCTTCCAGTTTGGAAACAAAATCGTTTCCCTAAAATGATAGAAAACATTCCTGGAATTGAAAGTAAAAAGAGCCAAACTGCAACAGATAGAAAATCCATAGCGACAAAATACATAGAGAAACATTATCCACGCAACACCTGGACCCATGCATACACAGATGGATCAGCAACAAATGCAACAGAAAATGGAGGTGGGGGTGTCTTTCTGACCTTAAGCACTGGTGCAGAAAAAAGGCTGTCAGTGGCGACAGGACGATTCTCCAGCAACTTCAGAGCAGAGGCAGAGGCCTTGAAAACTGCAGCAGAGGTTATATTGACAGAAGAAACGGCAGAGAGACAAGTTGCTTTCTTTACTGATGCACAGTCAGTAATTGCAACGTTGAAAAGACAAAATAATACAGACCTGGATGATCTCAGAGTAGTGCTCCACAAACTTTGTCAACGATTCAAAAGTGTTGTGATCCAGTGGATCCCATCTCATTGTAACATCGCCGGCAATGAAGAGGCTGACAGAATGGCAAAAGAAGGTTCACATCTACCTCAGCCTGATGCAAGCATAACTTTTGAGGAGGCAAAGAGTTTTATCAGAATCAGTTACAGAAACAAATGGAATGTAGAACATCCAGGGCACACACAGAATGATGCTTACTACCAGCTCCACAGAAGAGAACAAGTGGTAATCTTCAGACTCCGCACTGGCCACAACAGATTGAGATACCATCTATTCAACAAGCTAAAGATAGGAACTACCGATCAGTGTAACTGTGGCACTGATAAAATGACTGCTGAACATCTGCTTCAAAGTTGCCCCTTATATGTGGTACAGAGAAAGTGCATATGGCCGACGCCAGCTCCTTTCGTGGAAAAGCTTTACGGGGATTCAAATAGCCTCAAACTGGCTACTGCTTTCTTTGAGAACATTCAAGTGGACGTCTGAGAGTGTACGAAGAAGAAGAAGAAGAATTCTAGCTGACGAAATGGACTAGGGCTTATTTTCGGGGAAATGCACTAGGCTTATTTTCGGGGTAGGGCACTAGGGCTTATTTTCGGGGTAGGGCTTATATTAAAAGCATCCTGAAAAATCGTGCTAGGGCTTATTTTCGGGGTAGGTCTTATTTTCGGGGAAACACGGTATATATGCGATTAATGTGAATAACGTCATACTGCATTCACGAAGATTCGTTAAAAATCAGAACTATTAATGAAGTCAAGAAAGTGGAAAAATGTACAAATAACATTTACACTAGACTGGAGACAGAAATGAAAGGGATTAAAAAGACACGGAAAAGTCTGAACGGATGGCACAGGAAAGAAATGGTTTGACGTGAATTTGTCAATGGCCGATGCTTCTTATGGAGATAAAGTATTTTCACAGCAGAGATGGCTGTAATTCTGAAAGCTCTGGAAATCTTCTCTGGCAACCCTTCATATAAATTGACAGTATTAACAGACTCACTTTCTGCTATTCAAGCTATAAGAAACTTACGAGAATGCAGTAGACCTGATATAGCAGAAGAGATATTACTGGCAAATACTTACCTTTGCTCCAGAGGATGTTCTGTTCTAATAGCTTGGATGCCTTCACATGTTGGGATAGAAGAAAATGAAAAGGCGGATAAAGAAGCTAAGAAAAGTAGAAATAATAGAAACCAAATAAATGTGGGGATGAGTAAAACAGAGATCAAAAGCTTAATTAAAAGAATAATAACTGAAGAATGGACAGTGGAGTGGGATGGACGTGTGAAGGACATACATGCTTATAATTGTTCAAGACTCCAACAAGAACGTGTAAGGTATCTCGAGAACTAAAAATCCCTAGCAATAAGAAATTCATAGACTGCAACTAGGAATGAGCTATTTTAGATTAGAAGAACCTTACTGTGCAGAGTGTCTAGAAAAAAAATTATATAGAGCATTTCCTATTAAAATGTAGGAAGTATGAACAACAGAGAACACCAATATTAGATTATTTACAGGCATGCAATTCATCCATAACTGTGGAACAGACGTTGAGAATAGATAGACCTAGAGAATTGCACAATATGATAAAACAGTACGTAACAAGAACTAAAATTAATATACAAAGATCAATGATGGTGTGAGGGAAAATGGTAGTCTGATTGGGTGCTAGTATGGCTGGTGGCAGATAATTGGTGGATTTGACATAATCTAGAAACACCCCCGGGCTTTTTCACCCCTTTTCATCTTGTTAACAACAGGGCAGTTATGAGAGACTTCATATTAGTTTGTTTTTGTTTTGTTTTTATTCGTTTTTGTTTTCCTTTTATTGTTTGTTTGTTTCTAGAAAAGGGGAGACACCCACAAAAACATTCACACAAATTTGGTTTTGATTTACTCTATTTGGACTGAGTGGAGAGAGGAAGAAAGTACTATATTTAGGTATTGGAAATTTGACTTTATTTTCTTGAATTAGTACACAATATGTCCTAATTATAACCTATCAAGGGTTGAACGAGATACTTTATTTTTAAAAACCCAAAAACGTGAATTAAAACAACAACAAAACTGGTGATCTTGCTTTGAATATGTGTACTGTTCATGTGTCTGTTCAGAGCGTGTTCAAACTTCATAAAGGGTGAACTGGCATTTATCATTAGCTCCCGTCTGCATCAAGTAGATAGTAATGTTCTTCACTTAGACCAAGATCTTCTCCAACTGACACATAGATTCTTCTTGACTGTCACATACATGCTTTGGCATAGACTCCCTGCAATATGGCAGCTGCAGTCGTAACTCCATGCTCCATAGGGGGGAAAGAGAATGAAGAACTAACGTATTTAGCACTTGGGGATTTTTTTTTAAAAACTTTCCCTCGTTTTAACGATGCTCGCCCCGTTCAACTTAAACACAGGGTCCGTCGGCAGTGGTATACTAAGGAGGTGCGAGGTGGCGGTCCGCCCCAGGTGACAGCAAAGAGGGGGGTGCCATCGGGCAGTAGTATGACAGTGTCGCAGGTAGGAATAGATTGTGAATAGAGTATGTCTGAGTTCAGACAGATTGTGAATGCGAAGATGTGAAATAGATGAGAATAGAGTCACTAATGAAATTATGAGAAGAGATATGACTTCTGAAGAGTGGTTGGGCGACTTACTTTTCTAAGTCAATCTACTTCTCGCCCTCCTATGCTCATAAATAACATTAAGGCAGTAAGGGACAACGTTACGACATTCAGTGACAGTTATAAGAGATGAGATTCTGACCGCCACATAAAGTTTTTTTTTTGTGTTTTATTAAACAAACAAAAGTACGACACCAAGCATGAATCATATAAAAATCAGTAGGCCTTCAAAAATATCGGAAGACTACAAAAGACATAAATAAATCACCAGGAACAATTATGGCCAACTCCCTTGTCCACACCACTAGGCTCAATCGCACACACACTGAAATTCACTCACTCCACACCAACACTCAGTGAGTCCGTAACTAATCCAGCTTTCTTAACTGACAGAGGCCCCCAGTTCCTATGATGAAACGGCCTCTCCTGCCTCCTGTTAGGATAAATCGTGGACTGAAACTACTCCTACACTTCCGTGAATTTATTAATCCAATGGATGAGGAGAGAAGCTCCCGCAGGAATGAGTGTAAAATGTATTTAAGCGCGCACCCACTTTCAAAGGGCACGAGTGATGGCGATGAATGCTAATGCGTTAACTCCGGCACACCTGCGAAATTCCTTTTAACCGGTCGCTAGAGACCTCGGCTCACAAATAAGAATAACGGATAAAAGTGAGGGCTTACTATGAGTGCCTCATATGGGTGATAAGTAGCTTGAAAACCCCACGAGTGCTGAGACTGGTAAATCGTTGGCTTCTTCTTCGTAGCTGTAAGCTAGTATAATCCAAGGTGATATGGTGTCAAGGGGTTACACCAGGGGCCAGCAACCTTTCCATGACAAAGAGCCAAATATTTAATTTGTCGCCATTTAAAAAAACTGAAAAGCCGCATGAAAATAAAATCACATACATATATACATCATGTGTCGTATTCTTTCCAGAACGTTGTCTCCATTACAGCTGCTCTGAACGCTTCACGATTCTGGGCAAGTCGACCTGCATCAGCCAAAGACAAGTTCAGACTCTCTGTGATGTCCTGGGTCCACCGTCGTTTAGGTCGACCCCTTCCCCTTTTTCCAGGGACCATGCCTTCCATCACTGTTTTTTCCAGACTATTATGTCTTTTTATATGACCGAAAAATTTCAGCTTCCTTATTGCGATGGTATTTAGGAGCCAATGTTCCTGTACGTTTAGTGAGTGCAGTACTTCTCTGTTGGTCTTTTTTTCTGTCCAGGATATTTTCAACATCCTTCTGTAGCATTTCATTTCGAATGATGTAACCTTTTTTGCAACTGTTTTATTGAGTGTCCAAGTCTCGCAGCCGTATGTTGCTACTGGGAATATACATGCTCTGATCAGTTGTAACTTTGTTTCTTTGCTTGTGCCTTGCCATAGGTTTTTCATCTGTATTAGTTTATGTGAAGCAATTGCAAGTCTTCTTTTAATTTCTACTGCACAGTCGCCAGAGCTGTTGATGATTGATCCTAAGTATTCGAATTCATTAACACTTTCCAGTTCTTCGTTATCAATTTCAATTTCTGGATTGGTCTTTACTTTGTCTATATATATATATATATATATATATATATATATATATATATATATATATATATATATATATATATATATATATATATATATATATATATATATATATATATAATTGAAATAATAAACATAATTTTTCAAATGCCATTTTACTGCACAATAAGTAATACAATGTTTTCAGTAACAAATATTCAGACAAGATGTAACATAATAATAAAATAAAATATACAAATGAAAAGGAAGGAAATTTAATGAGACTTTTGCTGTTGGATTTCCTTGCAAAGTTGGTCAATATTTGGTAAATAATCTGTTATTTTCAAGCATGACTGGAGAATCACGTCATTCAATTGGCGTCTTAATTTGCGTTTGATATAATTCATGTTGGAAAATAATTGTTCACAAAAATGTGTTGATCCAAAAATTGAAAGAAGCCCAAATGCAAATTTCTTCAGCTGAACATAGCTATCGGGTAAACAGAGTTGGAGGGACAGACAAGGATATCAAAATAAGAATACAAAAAGCAATAGGAGCTTTCATTGCATTGGAAAACATATGGAGAACAAGAGAAATCAAGTCCAACTCGAAAATAAGAATCTTCAGCTCAAATGTCAATTCAGTCCTATTGTATGGCTCTGAGATATGGATAGCAAAAAAAAAAAACCCAAAAAGCTACAGACTTTTATAAACGGATGCTTGCGTAGAATAGAAGGACTGAAATGGTATGACAAAGTCACAAATGTGGAATTGGTGACAAGTGCCAGTGGAACAAGAGTTAGAAGAAGACGCTGGCGATGGATATGACACATTGAGGAGACCTGTATATAGCATTACAAGGCAGTCCTTGTTCTGGAATCCACAGGGAAAGAGAGGCAGAGGTAGATAAAAAAAAAACACACGGAGAAGAGAACTGGATACAGAGGTGAAAATGATGAGGAAAATATGGAAAGAACTTGAGCGGATGGCACCTGACAGGAAGACTTGGCATGTGTTTGTTTAAGGCCTATGCTCCTCGGGGAGCTAAAGGGCATTGATATATATATTTGACCTGACCTAGATTTGGTCAATTTATATAATTTAAATAGGAAATTGGATGAAAATATGCGTCGATATCTTTAAAAACCACATCGATAGCATAATTAAAGGAGAAAAATGTGTTGAAAACTTATCATTTAGCAAAAAATCCAATTTTCACGGTAATTAGTTATCAAAAGGAATTGTTTATACCGGCAAGCAAGTACATAAAGAAAGTTTCAACTGCAAAAATGGCGGTTACAGTCTGCGTCGCTTGGGTGCGCGAAGGACATCTCGTGAAAAAACTTGTTTATTTCGTAATCGAAAATTCTATAATCGGTTATGAATCCAAAAATAGACATAGGGGAAAACATTTCTCTTGTCTTTAAAATAATAAAAATATGACAAAATCTTTAAAGGACCCCCTCCCCCCATACCCAAAAGTTTAGTATACGAAAAGTGTATGTTAAAAGGTGGTTTTAGTGCACGGATGCTAAGTGTCAAGTAGCCGAGGGCCAAGAGCCGCATGAGATGGCCCACGAGCCGCTGGCTGCTAACCCCTGAGTTACACTGATGTTGCCCAGAAGAATGAATGGCAATATCATAGGTACTGTGATGGGCGATATGAAATTACTCCACACAAGAAAAACAAACATCCGTTAGAATGGTCGGCTGACAAGCCGTGGTGTCGGAATAACTTGGGGCTGCGAACATGGTGCAAAATAAATATAATCCAAAGGCACTTTCTGCTATCTGCCCAAATTTATCCTGACGACTCGTTTTGGGCTCGTAATAGAGCACAGACAGCTTCAGTCTTGACCAGCTGAAATAAAGGAATTATCTCCGCACAAATACAGTTACAAAACGGCTCTCAACCGTAGGACAGACTGGCAGCAAAATCCTAGACGAAGCAACTGGTATCAAGTGTTAGAGACCAGCCATCTTATAGTAAGAAAAATGTCAGATGTTCGGTTCGCATTCGCAGACCGTTCAAGAGGAAAAGATAACAAAAGCCGTAATACCACGCAAGAGCTTCTGTGGTTGCCCCTAGCCGAAGGAAAATGGCGTAATGTTAACACATAAGACTTGTCCGTTTCTGCGAGCGACTTAAGCTCGGCTGGCAAACCGAAAGACGGCAAGAATAAAAGACAGAGTTTCCCCGGTGATCGGGGTACCCTGTACTCACAGAAACTGAGATATTTGCCGCTTCCACCAGGAATCTACATAAAAGATTCTTTTTCAAAGTGCCGCTTTGCCTGTGCAAGGAGGTGGGCCTAGCTGGGCTCTAGCAAGATTGACAGAATCAGAGAGAGAATTAGAGCTGCTAAGATTTTTTTAAATTACAGAAAAGGAGGTGGAGACAAAAATAGAAAGAAAATAGACCGACCGCTCAGATTAAAGGGCAGACATTTCTAATCAAATCGTCACAGACAATAAGGATCCTGTTACACGCCCATTGAGGCATATTGGGAATATGGTGTTAGGCCCATATTTTCTTGACCATCGGCACACTATGACAGTACTTAAAAATATAACAATATACCCGCTAGTGTGTTTCTTTATGAGAGGGGGGGGGGGTCCAAAGGGAAGATCCGCACCAGGGACCAAATAATTTAAGTACGTCCCTGTCTGTCCTTTATATTATTTATATTGGGGTGCATGCCCAAATAAAAAATACCTTTTGGTATGATTTATTGTGTATTCGTGCACTGGGGGAAACCCGTGGCATGGAGTAGTAAAAGGGAAAAAATATAGGTACATGGCAGGCACTCGTTAAAAAAAAAAACAACAACAACTAAGGAGGAATTAGCAAACAGATAAGTAACACACTCCGTGGATTCGAATTCTGTTGTTCGTCCATCACGGGTGATGAAGACCACTCTTTTCATCCAATTATTAGGATTGTTAGGATAGTCTATGAGTACGAAGGTGACTGATGAGCCCGATGCGGGCCTGGAAGGATCTCGGACAGTGTGGGCAGGGAATGTTTGCATCATGTGAAGGTTTTATTTCACGGTCTTTTCTAGCTCGTCTCCGCTGTTCCGCTGCTGCTCTTCTGGAAGATTCGCATGCCGCTGCATTTTTACGAAGAGATGTGCGCCAGGCAGTTCGGTCTTGCGCAGCAGCTTCCCATGTGTCAGGGTTTATGTCAAAGGTTTTTAATGAAGCCTTAAGCGTGTCTTTGAAGCGCTTTTTTTGGCCACCATGGGAGCGTCTACCCTTCTGCATCTCACCATAAAAGAGTATCTTTGGCAGTCGATGGTCTGGCATGCGGACTACATGACCTGCCCAGCGGATCTGTGACTGCATCAGAATAGTATCGATGCTAGGGATACCAGCTCTGTCAAGAACGGCGGTATCCGGGATCTTGTCTTGCCATTTGATGTTCATTACCTTTCTGAGACAGACTGTATGGAAGTGGTTGAGCTTCTTTACGTGGCGCCTGTATACAGTCCATGTTTCACATGCATAAAGCAGCACTGGAAGCACCGCAGCTCTGTACACCTTCAGCTTTGTCTGTAGACTAATGCCACTTCGATGCCAAATGTTGGATGTATAGTCTGCCAAATGTGCTGCTGGCTTTGGAGATCCTGGTGTTCACCTCATCGTCAATGACGATGTTCTGGGCTAGTGTGCTACCAAGGTATGTGAATCTGTTCACAACATTCAGTTTCTCACCATTTACCTTGATGATTGGCTCAGTACAAATTGTGCCAGGAGCTGGTTGGTACATGATTTCTGTTTTCCCCGTGTTGATGGTAAGCCCAAAGTTGGAACAGGCTTCGGAGAATCTATCCATGCTATGCTGCAGATCAGCCTCTGAGCAAGCACTGAGGGCACAATCGTCAGCAAACAGAAGATCCCTGATGGTGTGTGATTTGACCTTGGTTTTTGCTTGAAGCCTCCTAAGGTTAAACAATTTTCCATCAATACGATATCTGATGTCGATTCCTGAAAGCATCAGTCAGCATAGCAGAAAACATGATACTGAAAAGAGTCGGTGCAAGTACACACCCTTGTTTAACTCCATTTGAGACTGGGAAAGGCTCCGATAGCTCACCGTTTTCCTGAACTCTAGCCTGCATTCCATCAAGCAGTTGCTGCACTATTGAGATAAATTTCTTTGGGCAGCCGTATTTTGCCATGATCTTCCATATACCCTCTCTACTGACCGTGTCGAACGCCTTTGTCAAGTCGATGAAAGCTGTGTACAGGTCACAGTGCTGTTCTTGGCATTTTTCTTGAAGCTGTCTTGCAGCGAACACCATATCGGTGGTTCCACGTTCTTTCCGGAATCCGCACTGACTTTCAGGTAGAAGACCTTTGTCAAGATGAGCCGTAAGGCGATTAAGAAGGATTCTGGCGAATATCTTCCCAGCGATTGATAGTAGGGAGATGCCTCGATGATTGTTACAGTATTGGCAATTACCTTTACGTTTATAAAGATGTATAATTGACGCATCCTTGGGATTGTGTGGGATGGTTTCACTTTGCCACATTTGCTGGAAGATCATGTGAAGTTTCTCTATCAGAACTGTACCGCCATCTTTATAGACCTCAACAGGAATTGAATCGGAGCCGGGGGCCTTTCCACTAGAAAGTTGACGAATTGCTTTTTGAGTCTCCTCCAGAGTCGGTATATCATCTAGTGCTTCATTTATAGGAATTTGGGGCAGTCGGTTGATGGCTTCGTCGTTAATAGATGATGGCTGGTTCAGAATATTATTAAAGTGTTCGACCCAGCGTTGGAGAATTTTTTCCTTGTCTGTAATTAGTGTTTTTCCATCTGCATTAAGGAGGGGAAATGATCCTGATGATGTTGGACCATAGACCGCTTTGAGTGCATGGTAAAAATTTTTCAAGTCATGGCTGTCAGCAAAGCCTTGGAGCTCATCTGCTTTATTACTCAGCCACGAATCCCGCATCTGGCGTAGTTTATGTTGGACGATTCTACGCATGTTGTTGAAAGCGTCTTTCTTGGATGTAGATTTTGGATCATTTAAATATGCTTTATGGAGATGGTGTTTCTCAGCCAACATCTTCTTTATATCATCTGAGTTCTCATCAAACCAGTCATTTGGTTTCTTGATGGCGGGACCCAGGACCTCTGTAGCAGTGTTGTAGATCTGCTCGCTTAGGGCTGTCCAATTTGTTTCCGCACTTTGGCCGTCTAACGAGATAGATTTGAGACGGTCTTCTAGGGTGTCAGTGAATGACTGTTTAATTTTTGTCTTCTTTAGTTTGGTGACATCCAGCCTTTTTTTGAGTTTTCTTTCCCTGAGGGCGCCTGGCAGGTTGGATACGAATTTTAAGTTTAGACACAATGAGGCGATGATCAGTCCAGCATTCGGCATCACACATGGACTTGGTCACCCGGACATCTTGCCTGTCCTTCTTCCTAACAATTACATAGTCAATTAGGTGCCAATGCTTTGAGCGAGGGTGCATCCAGGAGGTCCTGTTGAGGATAGGAAGTCGAAAAATGGTGTTGGTGACAAGGAGGTCATGTTCTGCGCAAGTCTGGAGGAGAAGAAGTCCTTTGCTGTTACAGCGACCCACGCCGTACTTTCCGATAGTGCCATTCCAGGAGATGTTATCTGAGCCTACTCTTGCATTAAAGTCACCAAGAATAATAAGCTTATCTGCTTTAGGAACATGGCAGGCACTCGTTTAAAAAACAACAACAACAACAACTAAGGAGGAATTAGCGAACAGAAAAGTAACACACTCCGTGGATTCGAATTATGGATAATATGAACGGCGCTATGCTACAATCAAAATTAAAGGTTGTCGTAGCCGTGTGTTGTAGTGGGGATAAGCTCCCACTGTAGATAAATGCTTCTACGGCACACATCTCAAATAGCCTCCGACAACCAAGCCCAGTTTTTGGCCTTCGTGTATGGCTCAATTTGAGCCCAGCGGAACTGTTTCCTCGGATAGAAGAAGGGGGAAAGGTTAGCCACTGGTACCTTAAAACCACCAGCTTCGGGCAGATAGGGTTCGTGATCTTTGGTTGGTTGCCTATCTAGGAGAAGGTAAAACTCTGAGTTCAAACCTCTGCTGCCTTGAGCAATATCCGTTTACAGGAAAGGCTTCGGGATTCGACATTATTCTGGCAACTAATCCGACGTGATTGGTACCAAACTGAACCGGCTACTGCCGTTCCTTTGGATCTAGCGTCTACGTGGAAAAAGGGGGGGGGGGGGAAGCATGCTGCATGGGCAACAGCTTGATCTCCACATAACTGTGTCCAAGCTCGCAACCTGGACAGGTCCCTACATCGCTACCTTAGACTGGACCAAAAGAAGCTCTCACAACAAGCTGAACAGAAAAGAATATGTCGAAATGAAAACCAGACAAAAAACAACAGCTGAGGGCTATTACGTCAGGGGTGCATTCCCATAGTTAGTTATGACGGAAGGGGGCTCCTGCTGTATAATATATAGAAAAATGGCACAAGGAACACACAGACTCCGATAAACAGTAGAACACGTACTCCATAACTGTCGGTTCCACGAGAGGAGCTGGGTGGGCCTTCTCCAGCCCCAGTTTAGGAAGAAACTATATGGTGATGAGAGAAGCTTGAGACGGACTGCCAGTTTAGGAAGAAACTATATGGTGACGAGAGAAGCTTGAGACGGACTGCCAGTTTAGGAAGAAACTATATGGTGACGAGAGAAGCTTGAGACGGACTGCCAGTTTAGGAAGAAACTATATGGTGACGAGAGAAGCTTGAGACGGACTGCCAGTTTAGGAAGAAACTATATGGTGACGAGAGAAGCTTGAGACGAACTCCAGTTTTATATAAGAGATGTATATGGTTATTTGAGAGTGAACGACGAAGAAGAAAGAATAAATATATACTCGAATTTATTTAAATAAATAGAGGGAAACCTGAGGCCTGTAAACAGTTAAATAAATAATACACTCATTAAGGTATGTTTCACGCACGCGTAAGAAATAAAGAATTAGCTAGGCAGTAGTGCCGTTCGGAAGGTCCTGGGTTCGATTCTCCAGTAAGGATCTAACCTCTGTTGTTTTTCTGTTGTCTGGTTTTCTACATCTTTATTTCTTACAAGTGCCTGAAACATACCTTTATGTATGTATTATTCATTTACCGAATTTATTCGCTGTAAAGTAAATAAACGTCATTTCCGGGACAGGGCGAGAACTCCAATATATTGTAGATGATGTGATGTGGAATGATCGCGGGTTGACTGGACACAATAGGCGATGAACTGAGTAGATCGGAAAATTAGGATCATAATTAATATACGTTTCATACCCTTGACATGGCATCTGTCACCCCTAGAAACGATGGTTTTTACGATAAATACGTCAAGAATTACCATATTCTCTCCCAAGCGCAGCTGAAGCGCCTGATGGAGCATAAATACAGCGCCGAGGGACAATCGTTCCTGGAGCCACCCATGCAGATAAAGAAGGGGAATTTTTAAAAAAAGTGGGTACCTCAAGTCTCTGGTATTAGTATTTTTTTTTTTTTGCATCAGAAGTATGTCCATTTATATACTGAAGCACATTAAAAACTCACCACCTGTATAATCCAGGAACAGAGTGTGAAATGTAAATATAAGTGTTTACATATTTGGAATCTTTATTCATTTTCCTATGAATCCATGCTGGTCATTAATTTGTACATTTGATTGTTATGAAATTCATTGCATTCTGTGCAGGCAAGGGAGAAAACCAAAAATGCAACCAATAAAAAAATTCGTTCACACTATCCTCAGTATCTGGTATGTCCACCGTGTGCTTGCAAACAAGCTTGGCAGCGGCTCTGCATGGAACGCACAAGTCTCTGAAGGAAATTCCGGGGAATCAAGTCCCATTCACGTGTAAGAGCAGCTTCGAGCTGTTGCAGATTAGCTGGAGAACCTTGCCTGTAGACTCTGCAATCAAGCTCGTCCCACAGATGTTCTATAGGGGACATGTCTGGTGATAGGGCAGGCCAATCAATCGTCACAATGTTCTGCTGCTGTAGGTATTGCTGCTTAATGCATGCGGTGTGCGCACATGCGTTATCCTGCTGGAGAAGCTGCAAGTCTGGATAATTTGTGAACGCAGGAGCAACCAATGCATCCAGAACCTCATCTCGATATGTCACAGCATTAACATTTCCACGGAAGACGTGAAGAGGCAAGCAATGGTGAAAACTGAATCCTCCCCAAATGTGAATACTGCCACCTCCAAATCGGTTGTGCTGACAAACACAGCAATCTGCAAAGCGCTCTACACACCGTCGCCAAATCCGCATACGTCCATCAGCAAAGGATATGTTGAATCTGCTCTCGTCTGTGAATAGGACAGCATTCCACTGCAGTCTAGTCTATCTGACATGCTGCTCTGCCCATTGCAGGCGCTGCTGACGATGTCTGTGAGTCAAGTTTGGCCCAACATAAGGTCGTCTTGCAGTAAGGCCTGTATCTCTGAGGCGTCGTATGACTGTCATTCGAGAGACTTGCCCACGTCTACCCACTATTGCTCTTGCTGTTTGACTTGCTGGGAGAGAACGATTCCTTAGATGACTCAGCACAATATGACGATCTTGCGCAGGGGTAGTAACTCGTGGTTGGCCACTCCGAAGTCTATCCCGGGCACTGCCGGTGGTTCCGTAACGTTCATTGAGACGTACAGTAGTGCTGTGGTGGCAATTCATCCTTCTGGCAATGGCCCGCGAGCTCATTCCGGTCTCCAACATACCAATTGCTCGTTGGCGGTCATTTTGAGATAGTTGTGGCATTTCAAGCACATGTACTGGGTGTTTTGTCTCAATGGCCTATTTGTACCGAGTATACTGCCACAACGCGTACACATTTTCAGGGTCATAGCTGTTGGGAATCGTGTTGCACGTGTAACTTTCATTGTTTTCATGTAGTCTACACACAAACCTGTGGGTTGAATCATGCACTTTCCATTCTAGCAGCCATTCGCTCTCTACCTCATGACAAACACGGGGAAAATCCGTTCCCACACTTTTTTTTTCCAGCTTCTCGGCATCATTATATATAATAGTGGTGCGTTCGTTCGTTCGTTCGTTTGTCTACTGTGTTGCTGTTATACCCTGTTCAATCTGAAAATTGGTTATAATTGGGGTATATTGTGCATTTAGTTTTTTTCGGTGCTAGCCGGTTGTTAGTCCTGAGAAGGACTGGTCCTAAAAAGGACCACTAGCTGACTGTCAGGATACCTCTTTGCTGCTTGTCCGTTCGTGGTGTCGTGTTCATGGTGTTCATTTACTGCCTCCCTATCTGGCTTGTTTGGTTTTGTGAGTTTTTGCCCTCCTCGTTTCTGCTTCTTGTGTCTTCCTCTTTTCCTGTATCAGTAATAGTGCTTTTTCTTTGATTGCTGGGAGTAGTCTTTCCCAGTGTTTCCTCGATGATTTCTTCTTCTGTTTGGTTGTTCGTTTTCATTTCTCGTGTGTTGTTTGATGTCATGTCGTCAATGGCTCTTCGCTCTGCTTCGATTCTCTTGAGGATTTCTGAGTTTTCTTCCTTCAGTTCTGTCAGCTTCTTGACGTCTGTTTCTATCTGTTGCTGGATTCTTTTCATGTCTTCCAACATATCTCTAACGTTCTGTAGATCGATGATGTCTTCACCACTGTCGGTTTCCTCTTTGGGAGTCTGCTTGCTTCGGTTTTCGACCTGTAGTTTCATTTTCATTTCTTTGACTTCAGCGGTCAGCTTGTGTAACTGTCGTCTATCAACCGTGCGCTGTTTTTCTGCAACATCTGCGGCCACTTTGTGCTTTGCCTCTCTGAAAGGGTGTGGTGAAGTGGGATGTTATAAATATGTATAGGGGACTTAGTGTACTGACTGAGATCAGCTGTGAAGGTATCTATATCTAATTAGAGTAGTGTATTATAGATAACCTTACTTGCTGCCACATATATGTATATCTCAGTCAGAATTATTCTGGAATAGTGTGATGACTACGTTATATGTCTAGGGTATGTGTATGATGAAGTGTAAGTCAAAACAACAACAGACAGATAAACAATTTAATTTATTCCACCACACTTGACAACACTATGACACTCACATACATATAACACTCTAAAGGATATCTTAAAGGAGTCACTGATAACTTTTCAAATAACAATATGTATTCATTGCTGTTATGAATGAATATGTGTCCTGATTCAAAAACAAAGGGAACCAGGAATCACAATCAATTTTACTTACAAGTTATATGTACAGAATTTATCAATATGAATATGGTAATGACATATATTATTAAAGTATCCTATGTGTGTCAGTTGTGTAGTAGTAATATGAGGTAATACTGGTTTTGTTTTGTTCAAGCTCTGTTGGTATTTGTCATCATGACTTCAATAGTTTGTCTTTATGGGAACTATTATTGGAGATGTTCTCAGTTCCTGATATTAATACAATTTAATTCCCCTCTTAATGTTATTTTTACAAGGTCATTTTAAGCTGGGGGTACATAATTTTGAGCTCAGCTGGCCACATCAGCTTATCTGGCGTGATGGCGGCAGGAACAGACTCCTCTGCTCGACTCTCCCCTCGGCTCTGGAGACACCTCACTGATAGCTAAATGGACCAAGGAGTATGCTGTCCGACTCTGGATTCAGCAAAGCTCTGACCAGGTGCTGCTCAATACCATCAAGACCACGGTCCCTGAAAACAAGAAGGATGTACCTTCTACTTCATAACTAATTGATACTCTAGTTCTACACAGAGCACAATACATCACAAACATTGAGTTCAGAGCGTTAGGCCAACTGTCAGCTTCATCTGAAATACTTTATACCAGCATTAACCTCCTTAATGGTTACTACGCCTCTGCAATTCCAGCATTATTTCTGTCTAATCAACAATCTAGGTGTCAGTGTACTGTTTGGCCATTCCAGGCAGTTTTACTTCCCTCCGACACCTTCTGTTCAGGCTGGAGCATTATAGGCTTTACATCAGGTTTGCTACTGAACTACACATATATACAGGCATAAATTAACAATTCACATTCAATTTTCATTAAAAGATACTGAATGTTACAAGCTTACCACAATTCATGGAAACAAACACAGATACGTTGATTAGCAATGAATTCTGGCACAATTACTGGCACAAATTCCCATCTGCTTATGTTCCAGGCTTTTATTTAGCAAAAATATGAGCTGGCTTCAACGCACTGTTGCTTTATCAAGCTTATTTGCACTAGTGGTCTCGAACTAACGCTTCTAAGTGAGTATATCAGCGAGTCTGGCCAATCGAGCCACGTTTCGACAAGGGTTTGAAAAAATTTTAACTTCCTACGTCTCCCCTAACAACCAGGATAGCATTTATAGCCCGACTAATCGTGTTTAGCCTTACATATCATTCCAGCCAATCAGTTCAAATGTAACTTGTGGCCCATTTCCCGTACAATGGTGGTGTAAAAAAATCTACCACTGAGCGATTCTGATTTTGGGTGTTGTCTGACAGCACTATCATTTTATTTTGGCTATAACTTGTTAATTCCTAGACTATTTGCATAACGTTGTACATATTCTTTGTCAGCAAACCCTAAGGAACCCAAATATCCAAATTTAAAAGAGCTAAGTGGCTGCGTTCAAAATATGCAATTTCTAGGATAGTCGTGTAGTTGTTTTATTTTTTATGTGAGAACCGCCACCTGTCCTGCTGTACTGTCAGACTAATGTCAGGATTTCGGACATAAAACAGTAGAATGTCAGGTTTCCCCAATAAGCGTTTTTCAGATTTTAAAACCTAACTCTGGGAAGGGTAGTGAATTTATCACTGTCCGTCTGAAAAAAAGTTAGTGCATGTAGTCTTACACGCGTGATGGCAGCATTTGTGTATCGCGCGACGCGTGTTTAGTGTTCGGCTTTCTGCCTCTCCCTTCTCGCTATCCTTTTGTCCATCTGTCTTTTGTTTTTGGTAACATAGTGTAGAAAAAGACATGAATGGAATTTAAAATTTAGGTCACCTTGCATATTTCAAGGTTTTTCTTAGAAAGGCAGCACATTTTATTGTGTGTTTGGGAAACGCGTGTATGTTGCAGAAGGCCTTTAATATCAACGTGAAACGTTACAATTTGCCGACGAAGTAGAAAAGAAGGGGGATTTCGAGTACTGTCATTGTGACAGCACTGTTCTTTACCATTCTTCTTCCTTTATTTATTATATGTATTTATTAGGCTTTTTATTTACTTGATAATTTATATATGTGGATTAGAATATTCCACGACATCTCCCCTCTTAAAACAGACATTATATGTCAGTCCTTTATTCTATATACACATAGAGAAATTTATTATTAGTTCTGGGGTTTACGGTGATTCTCATCACACGGATGGCGGCTTAAAAAATCCGCTCCCAAATTTGTTTTTCCAGATATATACTCAATGCTAAAATTATATGGAGCCAAAAGTAAAGACCATCGGAGTAACCTGGAGTTCTCATGCCTAGCCTGTGCTAGAAACGATAAAGGTTTGTGGTCTGTTTGCAACTTAAAGGCCTTCCCATACAGATAAATATTGAATTTCTTTATTGCCCATATTACTGCAAGACATTCTTTTTCGCTAGTTGAGTAATTGATTTCAGCTTTATTCAATTTTCTGCTAGCATATGCCACTGGGCTTAATTCCCCATCCAATGCATCTGATTTCTGTAGTAGAGTTGCACCTAACCCAATATTACTTGCATCCGTCCTTACTATGAATTCTTGACTTAAGTCAGGTAATTTCAAAATAGGTTTACTTGTGAGCTTTTCCTTCAATTCTTGGTAAGCCATTTCACATTGTGGGGTCCATGTAATGCGATCTGGATGTCCTTTACGTGTCAAATCAGTTAACGGTGCACATATGGAATTAAAGTTTTTGATATACTTCTGGTAGAAACCACATAATGAGACAAAAGATCTCACGTCCTTCTTGGTTTGTGGTCTCGGGGCTTTCTTTAGTTTCTCTAAATTCTTTGGGTCAGGGGTCATGTTTCCCTGATAAACTGTGTGTCCCAAAAATTCCAATTCTTTACATCCAACGCAACATTTGGTTGGTCGGGCTGTTAAATTTGCCTTCCCAAGTCGATCAAACAGCATGTTCAGAGAGTCAATGTGTTCCTCAAATGTTTCTGTTGCTATCAGGATATCATCCATGAAATTTGTTATACATGGATTATTCAGAGGGTCCAATAATTTTCTCATCATTCTAGAGAAGACACTAGGCGCATTCTTCAATCCAAATGGCAATCTATTAAACTCATAGTGTCCTTCTGAGGTACTAAAAGCTAGGTATGGTCTAACCTCGGGCTTTACTGGAATCTGATAGTATCCTTTACTCAAATCCACTTTTGAGAAATATTTAGCTTTATTTAGTCTGGCAAACAGCTGATTTGTATCCGGCAATGGATCCACCTGTCCTTCTGTAATAGCATTCAGTCTCCTGTAATCTATACAGAGTCTATGTTCTCCAGAGGGCTTCCTTAAGAGTACAACACCGGAACTATATGAGGATTCACTGTGTGAAATAATTCCCTCCTTCAATAGATAGTCTATCTCTTCCTTCAAAGCTTTCTCCTTAGCAAACGGAATCGAATATGGTTTCATACAGACAGGTGTGGGGTCTATCAGTTTCATATCATATTCTAATAGGTTTGTATGCCCTGGTCGGTCTGTTAACACCTCTGCATGATTATTTAGAACCTGTTGCACTCTCTCTTTCTGAGTTTTCGTTAAATGTGTACTGATTTTCACCTGTGCTGCTGTCTCACATGGGTGTAATGGATATTCAAATGATGAAAGTGGTTCCTTTTTCATCTCCATGGCGATGGACAAGGTCAACAAGTGTGTCTCTTCCTGATGTTCTCTTTCCAAATATTTCTTCAGGAGATTCACATGATAGATTTTTTCTTTCCCCTTCTTATCTATCTTATAATTTGTTCTAGATACCTTCTCTAAAACTGTATATGGACCCTGCCATCCAATTTGTAACTTATTCTGACTCCCAGGCAAAAGAAGCAGTACTTTCTCTCCCACAGCCAAATTTCTGTCTTTCGCCTTCCTGTTATAATAGGCAGCATGTTTCTTCCTGGCTTGTTTCAAATTTTCATTGGCAAGTTTCCAACCAGTTTTTAAACGAGTGGTCAGCTCATTCACATATTGGTATGAAGATGTAATGTTTTCCTCTGCCTTTTCATCAGTCCACGTTCTTAACAAAGCTACATATGGACCTTTAATTGTGTGGACCTATTTGTCCATGCACCGGTATGGTCTCTTCCACTCGAAGCTTTATAGTGATGATTTTTCCTCCCAGAATTATCATTCACAAAACGACCGCTACCAATTTTTCTTTTGGGGCTTTCTCCCCACTTAAAATTCTTGATGAGAGATTTCCTCTCTACATCTTCTTCCTCCAGTTTGTTTAAGTCCGATTGAGGGATTTTCGGCTTATCCTGGGGTAAGACATCTTTTTGCACTCTCCGCATAGTGGCCATTGTAAAACAGTTAAGTGAAGCTTGTCCGTGAAAAGGGGCTTCCCATTCCATTTGGTCCACTTTATCAAATCTATTTTTCTTTTTATTATCAGGCCTAATTTTGCCTCGGGGCGTGTCCAGGTCCTGATCCATGTTCCCACTTGTGGGTGTTCCCTCATGTGCTATGCTACACCTTTCTACAAAATTCTCAATGTCCCATCTTGCTTTGGGCCAATAATAATTGTGAGCCACCTTTTGAATGATGGTACCTGTCTTCTCATGGTCCCCATCTGGTTTCACATGTAGGCTCCTTATTAAGTCTGCCCTATATCTTTTTGGAAGAACCAGCTGTCCGTGACCTTTGGATCTAGCTCCAGTCTTCCTATACATCAACTTGTTTTTCATGTAAAAATCTCCCTTGCCTGGAGTTGTATGACAAGTTGACAATTTTCTGAAACAAGGCTTGAGTGTTTTATCCCCAGCCTGTGCCTTCCTCATCTCTTCTGGAGTGGTATCTAACATAATATCCTCCTCCTGTCTTGAGGTCGACCTGACCTGAAGGGTTGCCATATACACAGGTTTCCTTCTGCAACGGTCAGTGTCATGATTGTCCATCTGACAATTTTTACACCACCTTTTTCCTTGGTTGAAAGATTTTCTTTCATCATATTTCCTTTCATCGAATTGTGGGAATTTATTTTTTATTTTCATACCGTGGCCTATCAAATTGGTGCTTACCTTTATTTTGATCCTTAGGATCAAATTTATTAAAGTTCTGTGGTGCCCTAAAGTTATCCACTTGTTTCTTTTTATTTCCTGTTACCTCTGCTTGAGCTGCTTGATACCTTTCAGCAACATTTAGCAACTCACCCAGCCTCTCTGCACCTTGTTCCATGAGAAACTTTCTCAGGTCTGGAGCCATGGACTCTCTTAATTGCTCTATAAGGACCATTTCCTTAAGATCTTGGGTTTTCCCCAGAGAAGTCCATTTCTCCAAGTATGTCTCTATTCGTGCAGAGAACTGGTGATAGGTTTCACCTGACAGTAGTTTAGCATTCCTAAATTTTTTCCTATTGAATTCTGCATTCTTTTCATACCTTAACAAAAGAGCCTGCTTTAGCATGTCATAATTTTCCTGATCACCTCTACTCATTTTTGCAAAAACTTCATAAGCTGCCCCACGAAGTCCCTGAGATAACTTTAAGCTCCACCTTTCTCTCTCTAACCCATACGTGGTAGCTAATAGTTCATACCTATTTAGGTAGCTCTCTATATCATCGTCTTTCTCAACAAAATGATCTAAATGAAAATTCATAGCTGAGGTTGAGGCTCCTTGGCTAGCAGTGGCATCAGAGGCAAAGGGACTGGCACCATTTTCAGGAGCATGGCCCTGAAACTCAAACTCCCTTAGTCGTAACTCATGTTCCCTTTGTAATCTCTTCTCCTCCTTTTCTGCTTCCCTTTCTGCAGCTAATCTCTTCTCTTCTCTTTCTGCAGCTAATTTCTTCTCTTCTCTTTCTGCAGCTAATTTCTTCTCTTCTCTTTCTGCAGCTAATTTCTTCTCTTCTCTTTCTGCAGTCAATCTTCTTTCTTCTGCTTCCAATTTCTTAGCCTCAGCCTCAATCTGCAACCTCTTAGTCTCAGCCTCAGTCTGCAACCTCTTAGTCTCAGCCTCTAACTTTCTTTCGGCCTCTTTTTCTAATCTTCTTTCTTCGCGTTCAATAAATTTGTCACATTCCGTAGTGACATAGGCAACCATAACTTGCCCATCTAATCCTAACTCCTTTGCAGTCTGAACAGCAGCAGATCGAAACTTGGCCAGGTCCGCCATTGTCTATCAGGTAAGTTTATACAATGTCTAACCAACAATTCAATTTCTAAATATATATCTAATGGACAACACAGGCACCGTGAGCTCAACCTTATTTAATTCCACCCAAGGATACCTTTTAATTCTTATATTCCCTGAAGTGAATTACCCCCAATATTTTTAATAGGGAAAGATTCAAAATCCCGGACGAGCCCCCAATATATGTGGTGAAGTGGGATGTTATAAATATTTATAGGGGACTTAGTGTACTGACTGAGATCAGCTGTGAAGGTATCTATATCTAATAAGAGTAGTGTATTATAGATAACCTTACTTGCTGCCACATATATGTATATCTCAGTCAGAATTATTCTGGAATAGTGTGATGACTACGTTATATGTCTAGGGTATGTGTATGATGAAGTGTAAGTCAAAACAACAACAGACAGATAAACAATTTAATTTATTCCACCACACTTGACAACACTATGACACTCACATACATATAACACTCTAAAGGATATCTTAAAGGAGTCACTGATAACTTTTCAAATAACAATATGTATTCATTGCTGTTATGAATGAATATGTGTCCTGATTCAAAAAACAAAGGGAACCAGGAATCACAATCAATTTTACTTACAAGTTATATGTACAGAATTTATCAATATGAATATGGTAATGACATATATTATTAAAGTATCCTATGTGTGTCAGTTGTGTAGTAGTAATATGAGGTAATACTGGTTTTGTTTTGTTCAAGCTCTGTTGGTATTTGTCATCATGACTTCAATAGTTTGTCTTTATGGGAACTATTATTGGAGATGTTCTCAGTTCCTGATATTAACACAATTTAATTCCCCTCTTAATGTTATTTTTTTACAAGGTCATTTTAAGCTGGGGGTACATAATTTTGAGCTCAGCTGGCCACATCAGCTTATCTGGCGTGATGGCGGCAGGAACAGACTCCTCTGCTCGACTCTCCCCTCGGCTCTGGAGACACCTCACTGATAGCTAAATGGACCAAGGAGTATGCTGTCCGACTCTGGATTCAGCAAAGCTCTGACCAGGTGCTGCTCAATACCATCAAGACCACGGTCCCTGAAAACAAGAAGGATGTACCTTCTACTTCATAACTAATTGATACTCTAGTTCTACACAGAGCACAATACATCACAAACATTGAGTTCAGAGCATTAGGCCAACTGTCAGCTTCATCTGAAATACTTTATACCAGCATTAACCTCCTTAATGGTTACTACGCCTCTGCAATTCCAGCATTATTTCTGTCTAATCAACAATCTAGGTGTCAGTGTACTGTTTGGCCATTCCAGGCAGTTTTACTTCCCTCCGACACCTTCTGTTCAGGCTGGAGCATTATAGGCTTTACATCAGGTTTGCTACTGAACTACACATATATACAGGCATAAATTAACAATTCACATTCAATTTTCATTAAAAGATACTGAATGTTTCAAGCTTACCACAATTCATGGAAACAAACACAGATACGTTGATTAGCAATGAATTCTGGCACAATTACTGGCACAAATTCCCATCTGCTTATGTTCCAGGCTTTTATTTAGCAAAAATATGAGCTGGCTTCAACGCACTGTTGCTTTATCAAGCTTATTTGCACTAGTGGTCTCGAACTAACGCTTCTAAGTGAGTATATCAGCGAGTCTGGCCAATCGAGCCACGTTTCGACAAGGGTTTGAAAAAATTTTAACTTCCTACGTCTCCCCTAACAACCAGGATAGCATTTATAGCCCGACTAATCGTGTTTAGCCTTACATATCATTCCAGCCAATCAGTTCAAATGTAACTTGTGGCCCATTTCCCGTACAATGGTGGTGTAAAAAAATCTACCACTGAGCGATTCTGATTTTGGGTGTTGTCTGACAGCACTATCATTTTATTTTGGCTATAACTTGTTAATTCCTAGACTATTTGCATAACGTTGTACATATTCTTTGTCAGCAAACCCTAAGGAACCCAAATATCCAAATTTAAAAGAGCTAAGTGGCTGCGTTCAAAATATGCAATTTCTAGGATAGTCGTGTAGTTGTTTTATTTTTTATGTGAGAACCGCCACCTGTCCTGCTGTACTGTCAGACTAATGTCAGGATTTCGGACATAAAACAGTAGAATGTCAGGTTTCCCCAATAAGCGTTTTTCAGATTTTAAAACCTAACTCTGGGAAGGGTAGTGAATTTATCACTGTCCGTCTGAAAAAAAGTTAGTGCATGTAGTCTTACATGCGTGATGGCAGCATTTGTGTATCGCGCGACGCGTGTTTAGTGTTCGGCTTTCTGCCTCTCCCTTCTCGCTATCCTTTTGTCCATCTGTCTTTTGTTTTTGGTAACATAGTGTAGAAAAAGACATGAATGGAATTTAAAATTTAGGTCAACTTGCATATTTCAAGGTTTTTCTTAGAAAGGCAGCACATTTTATTGTGTGTTTGGGAAACGCGTGTATGTTGCAGAAGGCCTTTAATATCAACGTGAAACGTTACAATTTGCCGCCGAAGTAGAAAAGAAGGGGGATTTCGAGTACTGTCATTGTGACAGCACTGTTCTTTACCATTCTTCTTCCTTTATTTATTATATGTATTTATTAGGCTTTTTATTTACTTGATAATTTATATATGTGGATTAGAATATTCCACGACAAAGGGATGTTTTTGGAAACCGCTTCTTTCAGTATGCTTTTTGTTTCCTGGAACATCGGGCAGCCTCTGTATCTTGCCCCATGGTTTCCGAGGCAGTTTGCACAGGTGCGTTTTGCATTTCTGGCCTTGTAATTTTGATCCTCCCTCGCCTTGGGACAGTCGCGATATGGGTGGCTATCCACACAATACAGGCAAACTGCATCTCTCCTGCACGTTTTCTTTGTGTGTGAAAACTGCTGGCAGTTAGAGCACTGCATAACCGGAGGGATATATGCCTCTGTCCTTTTTGAAGTATAGTGGTGCGTTTTTGATGTGCTTCAGTATATATAGGCCCTAGTTCCATTTTTCCAGTAGCATTAGTGAATGTCCTCAGAAAGAGATCTTTCTGAACACAGAACCCATTATTTGTTTCCTCCCCAAACTAACGAAGACAATTGGACATTAGTTAGGCTGAATCACAGAATATGTGCAATTGCCATCTTGTCAGTCAACTCATGAGCAGTAAGCTACATCAACCATGATGCTTGGGGTGATTAAAAAATAGCCACAGCACTGACCATAACCCTAGCCATAACCCTGTTTTGAGCTTTATCAAAAATAATATGGTGCGACACACATGGAGGTCATACATTAAAATAGGTCTAATAAAAACAAATTACCAACATTCAGAGGTGAAAATTAAATACTGTGGGCCATCTTCTTTGATGTCATCCCAGTAAGTTGCTAATGTCGTTAGGGTTAGGTTTAGGATACCCAACCCTTACCCCTTTTTACTGCGTCCCTAATTTCTTTTTGAAGGCCTTATCGAACAGACTGCCCACTGTGCTTCATTTCAACCACTTACTGCTTGTTACTGTCTCTGCATCCTCAGTTAAAGGTGTGTATAGCCTACCTTTTTTATGCCTTTGAACTCTTTGACTCCTGACCAATGCTCAGAGCATTGCAAAATGCAACGCGCTGTGCCCGTGCAACGGTCAGAGTGTTGTTTTTAGTTTATCACGAATAAACCCCAAAAATCGTCCATTTAATGCAGTTCATATTTTAAAACTTGTAGAATGACCTGCTACTATTTAAACAACTAATTTGAGTGTAGTTAAGCAACATGTGTGCGTGTTTTGATGTTATTATCACAATTTGTTTGACGATTTGCGTTTTTCGTTGTTATTGCTAGAGACATATGTCATGCTTTATATTTACATTTTCTAAGTCTCCTAAGCAAATAATTGTGTCAAACTACTTAGAAACATTGCTGACATTGATGCATACCTGTCAACCTCCTGAGACAAAAATCTGTACGCAGGACCCAAAAAATCCTTACAAACACCCAAAAATCCTTACGCAAAAAATTTATTAATAAATTATACGCAATACAGTTTTAAAATGAGAAATGACATATACAAATCTATTAGCATTTGAATTATTGTGATATAAAACATGCTAATAGTCTCATGCTGTTCTTTACATATAAAAAACTTAGTGATCATGAGGTACACTATTCTTTCGATGTACAGTGTTTTGTATTATAATCAACACAAGCACTTTTAACACTTTGCAGAGGGAGCCGCGCTGGTGTAATGGCTACAACGTTGTACTGGCGACCAGGTGTTCATGGTTCAAACCCGGCCGTCGGCGTTTGAAGAAATGTTTACGACCGGAAATTTGACTGAATAATCTGAACGGCTCCTGCACATAAATCCCGTGTGGATGGGAAGGAGCGAAGCTCCTGACCGGGTTGGAAGGAAAGTCCACTGACCCCCCAGCCTCGCAATGACATGTCATTGGGCCGAAAGAGCTGGAAAGCTCGAGTGCCGCTGGTTATAGAAAAAGAAAAAAAAAAAACCACTTTGCAGAATTGCATTTGTGGGCTTAAAGTCTGCACAGCATGTATCAATGTTAATCTTACACTGTAAAATAAAAGTGAGTGTGTCCGCATTCATGGACCTCCTGCAGTCTGTGTGGATTTTTTCATCATTGAAAATGATCTTTTGCAGTCAGCATTGCTGTGAGGGAGTATCAGCAGTCGCTGAATGATGACTTTCAAATTAGGGAAGCGGATGGCACCAGTACTAGTTTTCTGGTCAACAACTTCCAGCCAATAGCTACAGAAGCTCTTGTTCTGACCACTATATGTCAGTAGAGGCACACACACATCAGACAACATACAGCAGAGAATGATTAAAAAATACAACGAACAAAGCAAACGCTAAGAGCAAAAAAAAAAAGAAGAAACAAAATTATGAACAGAATATCAAATCTAGGAAGAAAAAAACGTACCACCAAAAATGTACAAAATTATTATTTAAGAGTTGGTAGCCTAGACCAGTGATAACAGATTGCCACTTTATTAAAAAATAAAGCAGCGAATCTTGAGCGCTGGAATAAAGTAGGCCTAATCAATGCAAACAAACTTTTTTTTTTGTAGTTATGTAGGGCCTTAACAAAATATTATGACAATTTATCGGAAATATATTGAAGGGCAAGATATAGCTGGAAAGATTAAGACAGCGATTAAATTGCAACAAAGCAAAACAACAGCAATATTTAACCAAGTTATAAGTACTTAGCTTTTTTAAACAAAATGGTGTCGAAGTGTGGTGGCAAGCAAGCGTGGTCATTGATAACAGGTAACTTTAAAAATACGTCATGTCAAGCTGAAAACCGAAAGCTTTTGAGGCCAAATTCAAAGTTTTTGCCGAATTGTTGGGTATAAAAGAATTTGATTGGTTGCTGGGAGAGACCTCAGTTTAAAAACGGACGCCGAGATTCCCGGAATTAAAAATTTTAAAAAATTGGTTTAAAAAAAAAACCTGGGCTAGAAAATATTTTCTGATTTAAAATTAAAAAAAACTTGGGTTGGAAAATATTTTTAGAATTTAAAAAAAAAAAAAATTTTTTTTTTTTTTTTTTTTTGGAGGGGGAGAAAAATCCGTACAACGAGTCTGTACGGCCGTACACTGCTAAAAGTATCAAAAATCCGTACATTTTACGAAAAATTCGTACAGGTTGACAGGTATGTTGATGATGATTGTTTGGTAGTCACAGTTTGTTGTCAAAAAACAGAATCAGTGCAGAAAAGCTAGACACATTAGATTTAGTTGATGAGTGGGCACAGTCATATTCTGGCTGAGCAAAAAGCAACAAAACTAGACCTACCATAACATCTAATCACTAGTCCTAGGTAGAAGATGAAGCTAGGGATACTATTAAAACATTAAACAAATGTAAAAAGTTTTTGTATGACGTTATTCTTCTTTATTTGTTTGAAAATTACGAAGTGCAAGATTGCATAAATTATTTTTTTCTTATAAGGGACCACAGTAAAAACTGGTGTGAATAACACTAAATGTACTAACTGTGGCCATAAGCAATGTTTTTTTACTTTGTAGATGGATTACCTTGATGTTTGAAGACTAAAAAGAAAGTTTTATTGTCTATAACAGTAATTTGTCTTTGGTAAGCTTGTATTCTACAGTTAACTTTTTAGTGTTTTTCAATTCTACATGCAAAATGTTTTAAGTATACCGAACATACTTGTGTTAATACTACTAAAGACACTATATATTACAATTATCTATCTATTTCCCTACAGTTTGGTATATAATAAGTACAAGTTCACAGAAAAGATTAACATTAAATGTACACTAAAAGATAGTACACTTCACCGTTTAGAATTCTTCAAAAAATAATTACGACACAGTGTGGAAAATAATTATGGAGTCAAAGAGTTAAGAAATCTCAAAACCTCTTGTTATCAGCCAGTTGACATTGTCATAAATCCCAGCATAATCTATTTTTTTAACCAAGCAACACAGGCAACTTATTGCTCACGAGCGGACAGAGAAAATTGTGACTACCCTATTCTGTGATTCAACGCATTATTATTTAGGCATACATCATTGGACAATTTTAAATTAAGTGTACACTGTGTAGACCTTCATTTTCATTGTACCAGTTAAATTTCAGAGAGCTATTTCTCCAGAGTTGTCTTATCCAGTTATTTAAGTTTTCAACAGTAGGCCTACTCGTACTGATTTTTTATTATTCCTGTCGTCCGCTGGTTGTATACACACCTGACCCATCCCTGCATATGACCATCTCTGCTAGTTTTATTTCAGTAAATAAACAATCACAAGTCAATGTAAAATTAAATCTTTGTGTTTTTGAAGTAGAAGAAAAGACACGTTAATCAAGAGCCAAAGTAACAACATTGACACGCTTATTGTCAGAATAGAAGTTCAAGATTAAATACACAGAAACAAAGAATAGTTAAGATACTCTATGAAGATGTGCATAATCTTGTGACAGCTGGTAATCGTGACATGGTAATCTTGTGACAGTAAGGAGCAGTTTATATTGTGATCTTTCAGTGCGCAGCTTCATGAATTTTTAATACCTGACCAGGGTTTGTCCCCAATAAGGACTCATTGGTGACAGACCTTGCAAGTCAAATGTATATGATTATATTGCCAATATGAAAGAGAGTTTTATCTTTCTGCTACACTTATTGGCAAACAAGTCATCATCTGTATCATCATTCATTATAGAACTTTTTTTCTTCTTTGATCCTTAGCCGCAGACTGTCAAAGCAGTCAGTGGCCATCATGCCTGGTGCGTCTTATAGGGCAGCAACAAACTGCTTCCACTTTGTTTCGGTCGGCGGCCATCCTTCGTACAGTGCCCCAGCTCTGGTTCATTCTTTGCATCTCGGCCTCCACAGTTCTCAAACCAAGTTGTTTTTGGTTTGCCTCTCTTTCACTTTCCTTCAGGGGTCCATAGCATAGCTGTTCTTGTGATGGCATTGGGGCCTCTTCTGCGGACGTTGCCAACCCAACTCCAGCGTCATTATAGAAAGCCAATTCCTCCGGTGACCAGTTCATTAAAGACACAGAAGTTGATTAGACATTTTTTTCATTTTTCATTTCTTTTTCATATGCATTCTTCCCCATTATAAATTCATAGCTGCTGTTTCTGTTTAGACTTGTGCATTCATAACTCACATGACTGTCTTAATGTCTTGCCTTGGTGCTTTGTCTAATGCTGCCTGTAGTTTATTATGTTTATTATACAATAGTTTATCATCTGCACTGTTTGGTAGTGCATTGCATTTGGTTATGGTAATTTTTTTTCTTTTGTGTGGAATCTTGCTATTGTGATTCCTGGTGGTATTCTCATTCTAGAAGTACCTTTTTGCTCCTGGTGACGTTATAATGGCAATCCCTGGTGTTTGTGTGCATGAGCTTCATCTTAATGTCATGAAGAGATGTTTTCTCTGCTTTTCTGCATGGTTGTACCTGCCAGAAATACTGCTCCTGGTTACTTAGCTCATGGCATATATAAATAATGACTATAATCCCACCACTTCAAGTTGGAATTAACAGTGCAAAATGGAAAATAGTAGGAGCATACTTTAAAAGAAAAATCATGTTTCTGCTATTGTATTCATAGTTTTCCTATCAATGGGTAACAATAAAACAGTTTTTTTTGTCTGTGTGGCCTACTAAAACTGCATTTTTATAGCTTTGTGTCTTTCATCTTCATCCTAGAACTTCTGAACCAGTTTTTAAAAAAATCTTCAGTATCCTCTTACATTGTGAGTTTCAGGAAAGGCAGATCTTGCACTTAATAGATCTTTGTAGGTAGACATATCCTTGTATAGTTTTAAATAATGTGTGATAGATAGCTTTGGCTAACTAGCTTACCAGAGTGTTCTAAAGAGCATGTTCAGAAATAACAGGAACCAGAGATTGGCAGTGAGCAATAGCCGTGCCAGTTTTGTAAAATAAACGGTGAAGCATGAAACAGAGGCAAGTCCTGAGCCATCTAGGGAAAATTTAAATTAAAACACCGGAAGGTGGAATAAGTCATGTAGTGGAGCCTCGGATAAGAATTAGGATGTTAAGACCTGTCAGACAACAAGGTCATGCAAATATTATATTCATAGTCAGGCAGAAGGCAATAGTTACAATGTCTTACTATGTGTTTAATTTGTAGAGTTACATGTGTTAACAGTACTTTGTACTGACAGCATGTTATACTGCTTTACTGATTTCTGTGCAGAGTGTATAGAGCTGCAAATGATAGCAGTCATGTGTATAGGTAGCTTGCTACACTGTATCACTGACTTTATATTGAGTAAACAGAGTTACAAATGTTGATGTGAAGAGTATATAAGAGGTACAAATGTTAGCTGTCATGTATATAGGTAGCTTGCATCACTGTATAACTGACTTTATGTTGAGTATATAGAGTTACAAATGTTGATATGTAGAGTGTATAGAGTTACAAATGTTATCAGTTATGTATATAAGTAGCACATTACACTGTATAACTGACTTTATGTTGAGTATAGAACTGCAAATGTTAGTAGTCCTGTGTACTGGTAGTATTTAACGCTATATTACTGATTTTAAGATGAGTCTATACATGTTCACAGTTTTGTACTGGTAAAGCACCACAACAGTAAATAAATAAAAACTGATATTGAATCAGTTTTACAATTGAAAGATACAACCAAAAACACAGGACATTTTGGGGTTTGCTAACAACGGGTAAACCCCAAAACATACCATTCTTTGAGTGTATCGTTCAATTGTAAAACTGACTCTGTATCAGTTGTTATGATTTTTAGCTTTATTTTCCAGTTTTACAGCATGCCCCTATATTATTTACACATACTGTATATTGGTAGCTTGTCACACTGTATTAATGACTTTATGTTGAGTGTATAGAGTTAACAAATGTTAACAGTCTGTATACTGGTAGCATGGAACACTATGTTACCAACTTTATGTTGAGTGTATAGAGTTAACAAATGTTAACAGTCTGCATACTGGTAGCATGGAACACTATGTTACCGACTTTATGTTGAGTGAATAGAGTTAACAAATGTTAACAGTCTGTATACTGGTAACATGGAACACTATGTTACTGATTTTATGTTGAGCGTATATAGTTATTTATGTTGATAGTCCTTTTTTTAAATGTGTCTGTGCAATTCCAGCACAAATTCATGTGAAGGTATCTGTTTTTAATTCTTTCCTGCTAATGCCAGTGTCTTGACTTATATTTGTTCCAATAACATTCAAATAATTCTTCTCAGCATAATCTTCCTAATTCCCTTAACCAGCTGCCATTTCATTTTCCTCTTTTTGCACAAAATGGGACATTGCTACTGTGTAAGTGCTGCTAATGATGAACTATCTAACGGGAGAAAGTAAATGGTCAGATATATTATCTGTATAATCCAACGATGGTGTGTTGGTCGTGTGCACTGTATTATTAGATAACCTCATTTTAATTCAGACTTGTTTGGTACTGAAATGAAGGATAAATTCACAAGTGCCACTTAGTCAGCATGATAAAATATTTGGTGATAAGGACAAAGGTTACAGTTGTTTAAGGGGTATGGAAAGGTGGAGAATGTAGAAATGTTATATTAGTACAATTATTCTTTTTTTTTTTTTTTTGACATAATTTTGTGTGTTTCTCTGTTGTTTTTTGTTGTTATTTCTTTTATATATTTTGTTTCTTGACCTTATTTATGGTAGTTGTATGTTTTTTTTGCTGATGAAGAATTTTCCCATACGTTTTGTTTTTTGGCCAAGTTGTGATACTAACGTATTCCATCTTCTCATTTTGCCCTAGCCTTGTAGTAGTTTTACTGTAATACTATTCTGTATAACAGAGTTTTAGCTAATAAATGTTAATAAATATTGAAAAAATGGGGGAGATTTATATTTGTTGCCACTGACACTTATTTCTGCATGCATCATTGTCAGTTTTGCTCTTCCTTCTTTCATGAAGTTTTATCAGATGAGAGCTTTTGCTTTTAGCACTCATTTTGAGGCCTGACATGCAGACTTACAAACCTTTGAAACCTTCAGAATGTATTGCTGATTGTTGAACAGAATTGACATCATTGCACTCTAAACATACCCATAGGTGCTCAGTCTCCGTCAGTATGTGTCGAAGAGTGTGAATGCTAATTGTTCCTGTAGCTCGCTGGTTGTATTATACACGACAGATGCATCCTCTCATACATCCATCTCTGCTAGCTTTACGTTTGATGCTATATGTATAACATTTTCAATCTCTATCTAAATGGTTTGATCCAATAGAATGTTGTAATGGTAAAAAAGGTGTCTCACGGAAAAAAAAATATTAAACATACTTTGAGTGCTTATAACTCAATTATCATTGTCTCGACAGAATTATGACATTTTTACATAGAAATGTTCAACATGTGGACCACTTGCAGCAATGTATTGTTCACAGTGATGACCAACTGACTGACATTCTGTATTGCTGCTAATTGAATAGTGAAACATCATCATCAAGTGCCAACTTCACACCGAAGGTCGGCTGGTGGATCTCTGTTACGCACAAATAATTACTTTTTTCAAAGCCTTTGTATGATCATTTTTCGTATGTATGATCATTTTTTGACTGAAGTGTGTATTATGTTTTTTACAGTCAAAGGGACATAATCCGAGTTATCGAGACTACAATTTTTTTAGGAGTTTGCCTTCTCTTGTATAGAGACACGTTCGGTCTATAATTTCTTGAACGAAGCGTGACCATATCTCCTTATTTGGTAGTATCAGTCAACTGTTGTAGATGCCTGAAACCTTTCTTAACGCTTCTGTTCATGACCATAAAAGGCGCGACTGTGTAAGACTTTTATCTCGAATGTTCTTAGAATCGTCTTATTGTGAACGGCGACTCAGAGATTGTCGCTCTGCGCATGTCTCGACTTGGTTTTCGTTTGTTGTTCCGCCCAGCTCGGGCAGTTTAGAAATGGTCTAAGTAGCGAGCAGACGCGACCTGCGTCTTGTGATTTTCTGAGGGAAATACATTGTCTTTGTGAGTTAGTTAGCTAACTAGACTATTTCCCAGTATTATTCAAGCCTGCCTGGAGGCATATGTTCATGGTTGATTTTCCGAAAGAAGGTAATTCCTCTTGTATCGAACTTTATGCTATCATCTAGAGGTTCGTCATTTTGTCGCCTTTTTGCACGCCTGTGTGATTCAAAATGGAGAGGTACTTTGACTAGGATTAAGTCACCGGTATCTTTATACCTGAACTAGTTATATATATATGGGTCGCTCTAGACCAACAAGACTATTGTCTGTGTTCCAGGATTCGTTATATCAGAGATCACGTCCAAGTCAGATGGTTAGACTTAGGAAGGTTATAAAGGTCGAGCTGACCTGTAATCCATGTATGCTATTCACGTGCAGACAGTAAACGGACTTATTGTATACATCTGATCTGCTAGCATCAGGAAGGGAATAATTATTATTGTCTATGATCATTGAAGATCTGCAGCTGACACTGTTGCAGAAGTTATATATATTATTTATAAAGCTTCACGAACCAGAACTTTATGATATCTGTTTACCATACAACTATGGAGTATTGAATCCTACATGACTATCAGTTAATATGATTGTGAATGCTGCATTCGTTACACTGTGCTGATGATGACATAAATATCATGACTGTTTTGTGGCGTGCAATAAATGGTATAAAACTAAAGCGAAGTTACCATTTCTATGACTCTACACGTCATGTTGCCTGTGGTGTACCCTGTGAACTGTTCTACTGCAACACACACAGCAACATTCTAAATCAGAGAAGACACCTACATCTTGCACTTTAATACCAGGTGTCGATAGGGGTGGCAAGTTATCATTTCAGCTCAAATCCACCCTTATCATTTTTGGTGGCCATATGTTGGTTTACTCTGATACCAGCTATCAAGGGGGTCAACAAACCCAGACATCATCAGCAGACTACAAGACAACGTTGCAGTTTCTATTCATCACCTTTGATGAAATTTTTTTGAAAGACGCGGCATTACTGACAGTTGTTGATATTTTGAAACTACCCGGCGCTGCTCGGCAGTATTGAAGTTTGTCTACAACTAGAAGGACAAGTACCGAGCGAATGGATTTCCTGATCTGTTAAGAAGAAGGACAAGTGCCGTAACAACTGTTCCGGTCTCAGAAGTCAATTTGTAGAATTCAGAAGGTCAAGTTCAGAAGCTGTTTCCTGTCAGAAGCTCATTTCCCTCGTCATGGCTGTCTATGGGAGCAGATGTTAATCAACGTTGGATCTTTATCCTCAGAATGCTGACGACATCCTGTTCTGCACCGTGCTGACATTTGGGACATATAGAAGTTAAGTGGCCTGTTTTGTTTGTGAACTGTGCCCTTATGTTCTAACTGAGCCTTCTGTCTATCACATTTTCACACTATTTACATGTTTATATGTTATATGTTATTTGTATTTGTATATTTATATGTTTATATTCAGCGGGTTTTCTCGGTTGGGCGGTGTCTTTCAGTAGAAGATACCACGTCACAGAGGTTCTACTGTTAGCGTTTTCGTTAGGGACTGTGCGAATTTCCTACTGTGAAATTTGCTAGCGACAATCGTTGCTATATCTGTTTAGTTGTGACGAGTTGTGCTTTATTTTTGTTTCTTGTATATTTTTTTTTTTCTTTTTCTTTTCTCTCTTTCTTTGTGTTTTTTAGTTTCGATTTCGATTGTTTGTATTTGTAGGTCTCCCCTATCTATTATTCAGTTCTTTAAGTATATTTTTGTGTATACACTGTAGCGTCATTTGTTTGTCATATCTTCGCATTTTGTCATCACATTTCTTTTTAGTTTCGCTGTTTATTTATTTGACTTATGCGAATGTTTTCATATTGTTTGATCTTTGTTATTGTTTACATTGACTCTGATCTTTGTTGTTGTTTACATTGACTTTGATCTTTGTTGTTGTTTACATTTGACTTTGATCTTTGTTATTGTTTACATTGTTGGTGACCTTTGTTATTGTTTACATTGTCTTGTTATTGTTTGCATAGTTCTTGCATAGTTAGCTTTCACTATTGTTACATATATGCTCATGCACTATTGATCTATAGTGCACTTATCATAACTAACTGGTGGTTTGTTGCTTATGCACTATTGTAGTGCAGTTATGATAAATAACTGATGGTTATGCACTGATTTGGGTAGTGCACTGATAATTAAGAGGTGACTTGTGATATTATTATACATTTGATAATACAAGTTGGGGTCAAGTCTTGTTGCCCACAGAGATTGGAGTAAACATATTGATTATACAAGCACTTTATTAAGTCTTGTTGCTATTAAGATTGAAATAAGATAATTAATTATTTCAGGTTCTGTACTCACATTTTAGACATCATGTCTACATTTGAGTACTTTATTGAGCAGGGTAAAGCCCTTGGGAAGACAGGTGATAAATTAGAAGAATTTGCGACTGTTCAATATGCCAAGGCATTGAAGTCAGAGGAAAAGAAAATGAAAGAACTAACTGAACAAAAGAGAATAGATGCTGAAAATTTAAAACTGCAGATGCAGGTAGATGAAAAGAGATTACAAATGGAAATGGAAAAACAAAAAAGAGAAGCAGAATCACAGGAGAAGAGACTTCAGGCTGAGGTTGAAAATAAGAGACTTGAAAAAGAAGCTGAAAATAAGAGACTTGAAATAGAGGCTGAAAATAAAAGATTAGAAAAACAGGCTGAGGCTGAAGAAAGAAAGTTACAGGCTGAGGCTGAAGAAAGAAGGTTACAAAGAGAAGCTGATGAGAGAAAAGCAAAAATGGAGCATGAAGAAAAACTCTTAGCTTTGGAGTTAGAAAAGTTGAAGTTATCTAGTAATGCTAATGATGCTAATAAGGTATCATCTGCTAATAAGTCTAATGCTGTTGATTTCAAGCTTAATTTACCAGCATTCAATGCTTCAATTGATGATATAACATTTTATCTAGATAGATTTGAAAGTGCATGTAAGGTGCATAATATAGATAAAACATTATATGTTTATCATCTGTCCAAGATACTTAGAGGTGATGCTTTGACTTTATTGGGTATGGTAGATGTGCCTGACAAAAACAACTATGAGGTTGTCAGGGCGGCATTGTTAAAGAAGTACCAACTTAACGAGGACGGATATCGTCTTAAATTTAAAAACATGTTACCAGAAACTGGAGTTGAATTCTCTGAATTCATCTCAGGCATCCGTCTTACTTTTTTACGATGGGTTGAGTTGTCTAAAACAGAGAGTACATTTGAAGCTCTTATGGACTTACTACTTAGAGACAAGGTTATGTCTTCTGTTAATGAAGCTTTTCTTTCTTTTCTTCATGAGCGTAAGCCTAAAAATATAAAAGAAATGGAAGAATACTGTAGCCAGTATGTTACTGCGCATCCTCACATAACCATTAGCAACTCTAAAGTAAAAGAAGGTCTGCCAGTTGCTTCGGCAGCACCTTATGGCCCAAATTTTATGCGTAAATTTCAGGGTAGCCAGCAAAATTTCAATAAAAAGAGTAACCGTAATTATGCCCAGAATCATAGTAATCAATTCCAGGGTGATTCTTCTTCCCAGAACTGGAGACATCCTAATACTACACGTTATTCTACTCCGGTTAACTTTAGAAATTTTCACAAAGGTAATCGGTATAGAGGAAAATATTTTTCTCAGAGACCTCAATACCAGGATAATAGAGGTTCTCAACAGTATAGAGATGGTAATGACAGTTATGGAAACTGGAACTCAAACCAGGATAAAAAATTACAGTAGGGACTTTAATGATAATTGCAGAGGCAATAATGGTCGCGGTAGATCGCAACATAAGAGAAAAAAAATATCAACAGACAAACTCTGTTCAACAAGAATCTCAGGGAGTAGATAAACAGGTTAATGATAATAAAGACCATAATGCCATCGGATGCTCATCTTTTGATTTTGGTAGAGCAAATAAATGTATCCAATGCAGTACTTTATTTGACCCGAAGACCGTTACTACTTTAAGCTGTGGTCATCCTTTGCCCGCTCTTCCTGCTAATGTTGCTCATGATGGGAGAGGTTCTCTTATATTACATAAGGGGCTTGTAAATAGTAATCCAGTCTCAGTGTTGTTTGACTCTGGATGTACTACTGTCGGGGTTAGGCAATCTCTTGTAGATCCATCCTGTGCTACAGGAAAGGTCATCAAATGTGTCACATTTGGTGGCACGTTGGAAAAGTATCCTACTGCTATAATACACATTGCTACTCCTTTCTTCACGGGAGAGGTCCACGCGTGTCTACTTCCAAACCCTATTGCGGACCTTATTATTGGTCGTATTCACGGAGTTAGGGAATGTACCCCACAGCAGATTGCTGTTTGGGAAGAGCAAAACATTGAAGCTACCAATGCGGTGGTCACAAGAGCACATGCTCTGGATCCACCTCAAACTTCATTAACTAATAATGATGAAGTAAATGACCAAGATAGTCACTTGACTATTACACGTGACTCATTTATCAAATTGCAAGAAGAAGATCCTTCTTTACAAAAATTCTTCATTCTAGCAAAAAAAGGTGATCCTAATCAAAATACTAATAGAAAATCTTGGATTTCTATGAAGAACGGCGTACTTGTACATATGGTACAAGACTCGACTACGTCCACTCATTCACAAATTCTTGTGCCCAAGAGCATGAGATTGCAAATATTGCAACATGCTCATGACTCGCAATGTGCTGGACATATGGGTTTTTCCCGTACAGTCGAGAGTTCTTGCGGCTTTCTTTTGGCCATTTGTGAGCAAGGACATACGAATGTACTGTCGCTCTTGCAAAGTATGTCAGGAGGTCAAATCTAAAGGACCACGACATGCTGCGCCTATCCAGGCTGCTGACATTCCTATTCGCCCTTTTCAAAAAATGGCAATAGATATTATCGGTCCTTTTAGAATTAAGTCGGCTAGAGGACATCAATTTATCCTTACATGTGTCGATATGTGCACACGTTGGCCAGAGGCAATACCTCTCAAGAGCATCTCAACTGCTGACATCGCAGACGCTCTTTGGCTGATATTTTCTCGCTTGGGTTTTCCCGGAGAAATATTGTCAGACCATGGCACTCAACTTATATCAGACACTATGTCACAGGTAATGTCTTTGCTACACATTAAAAGGTCTCTCAGCAGTATCTATCACCCAATGTCTAATGGGTTGGTCGAACGTTTAAATAGGACTCTGAAAACTTTACTTGGTAAGATAACTGAGGATCATCCTCAGGATTGGGACAGGGTCTTACCCGCGGCTCTCTTTGCGTATAGAGAGGTCCCCAATGAACATACGGGGTTTTCCCCTTTTGAACTTGTCTTTGACGCGCAACCGCGCGGCCCTATGTCTTTACTTCACGATCTAATCACTGCCGATAATATTAGCGATGAAACTCAATCTTCTTATGAGTACGTCATTGCTCTTAGGCAAAAGATCATCGAGGCATGCAAACTAGCAACTTCGTCTTCCGAATTTGCTAAAGAAAAGGCAAGGCAGTTTGCAAATAAGAATAGATGTCTACGACAACTTTGTCCAGGTGACAAAGCTCTCGTTCTACTTCCTTCAAGGGAGAACAGACTTCTAATTGCATGGAAAGGTCCATATGCAATAGTCTCCAAAATTTCTGATGTCGACTATGTTGTCGATATTGATGGAAAGCATAAAACTTTCCACATAAATATGCTCACGGAATTTTATGAAAGACCTGACTATTTGCAGCCTATTTTCCAGGCAACGGACAATTCTCAAGTACCTCATGGTCAGTACTCATCGCTGTCAGTTATACAGGATGAGGAAACTACTTTTTCTGATGTCAATCTTCCTCTTTCTATGGTCCCACTTTATTCTACGGAATCTTGGAAAAACGTGACCGTTTCTCCAAATCTTTCCGCTGAGGAACATCGACAAGTTTCTTCGATGTTGCAAACATTTCAGGATGTTCTTACAGACATCCCGGGACACACACATGTCATTGAACATGACATTGTGCTAACTGATCATAATCCTATCAGAGTCAGACCTTATCCAATACCTATCCATTTCCAGTCTCAAGTAGAAAAAGAATTGGATGAAATGATACGTTTGGAAATCATTGAACCATCCACTTCAGCATACTCTTCGTCTATGGTTATTGTTCGAAAGAAGGATAATAACATTCGCATTTGCGTAGATTATCGCAAATTGAACCAAGTTACGAAGTTCGACGCTGAACCTATGCCTTCATTAGAAGAACTACTCAATAAACTTTCTAATTCTAGATTCTTTACCAAACTAGATTTGTCTAAAGGTTATTGGCAAGTTCCTCTAACCGAACGTGCCAAACCTTTTACAGCTTTTTCTACACCTAGGGGTTTATTCCAATGGAATTTCATGCCTTTTGGTCTTATGAACGCCCCTGCTACATTCGTACGCATGATGCGGCGAATTCTCGCATATCGTACAGATGTCATAGCATACCTAGATGATATCTGTCTATTCAGTGATTCCTGGGAAGATCACTATTTGGGTTTATACGAATTACTGTCCACTCTTCGCGAGTATAACTTGACTGCAAAACCCTCTAAAGCCTTTATAGGATTTAGTGAGATTTCTTTCCTAGGTCATCGTGTTGGTCGTGGTCTTTTAAAGACAGAGGACCACAATGTTTCAAAAATACTTAACATTTCGGTCCCTAAGACGAAGAAACAAGTAAGGAGTCTATTAGGTTTGATCCAATTCTACGGACGATTCATTCCGAATCTGTCCTCCATTATGGCACCGCTTTCTACTTTATTGAAGAAAGGGTCGCCTAATCTGATCCGCTGGTCTAAAGAATGTCAATCCTCATTGGACCAGGTTAAAGCCCTATTTTCATCTCCACCTATTCTTAGGTTACCTACTATTGAGAAGACTTTTGTTCTTCGAAGTGACGCCTCGTCAACTGGGATTGGGGCGGCACTAATGCAGGAGTATTCTGATACTCTGCATCCGGTGATGTATATCTCTAGGAAATTAAATGCTGCAGAAAAGAATTACTCGGTTTTAGACCGTGAGTTATTGGCTATGGTATGGTCTATTCTGAAGTTACAAAGATTTCTTCTAGGCGCACATTTCATTGTGGAAACCGACCAGAAAGCGCTTACTGCTATTCAGAGCAAAAACTTGAAGAGCTCGAGGTCCACTCGTTATGCCATAGCTCTTCAACCATTTCATTTCTCGGTTCGAGCTATCCGTGGTTCGGATAATGTGATGGCAGACATTCTGTCCAGATGCCCACACGATTCCGCATGATTCTTCTGTCATATATATATATTTCCTGATATACAGTCCAATGTTATAATGACATGTTAGTAGATTTTTTTTTCTCACTTTTTTGAGGGGAATTTATAACATTGTACCATGTAATTATCTAAGAAGGCTTAGTTAGTGATATACGGGCCAAAAGATCACTCGGCCACATTTAAACAATATATTTGCATAATTGTATTGAGAGATTTACCAATTGTCTTTAAGATTTGTGTTATTGATATTTTCGCAGCACATCATTGAAGATGCGAGATTGTGTCCATTGTGGAACTTTGAGTATATCAAGTCCTGTCCTAGATTGGGAGCAGATGATGTCCACATCTTCTTCTATTGAATGTTTTATGTCAACGAAGATCAACACATGTATTACTTATTAATTACTGTTGCTTTATATAATGTAATAAAATAGTGCGGTATATTAATATATTACACCGCTATTTGCAACACATTGTATGATATCATAATAATATATTTAATTTCATATATTGGTATGAGAATAATTTGACTTTCATTATGATGTTGCCATCATTGTGGCGTGTGTTGGTGGCACCTTCCTGGAATATATAAGCGTATACTTAGATAAATTTTTTCTCTAAGGATCTGAGATATGATCTCAGTGTCGCTCCATGCGTTGAGCTAATTTATTAGGTATATATCCGCGCATCATACGTGCGTTAGGAGCCTAGATTTTTCCGGCTCCAGGATTTAAAAAAAAAAAATGTTTCATTTTTTTTTTCCCGGGAGGGTGCGGTAATGTTACGCACAAATAATTACTTTTTTCAAAGCCTTTGTATGATCATTTTTCGTATGTATGATCATTTTTTGACTGAAGTGTGTATTATGTTTTTTACAGTCAAAGGGACATAATCCGAGTTATCGAGACTACAATTTTTTAGGAGTTTGCCTTCTCTTGTATAGAGACACGTTCGGTCTATAATTTCTTGAACGAAGCGTGACCATATCTCCTTATTGGGTAGTATCAGTCAACTGTTGTAGATGCCTGAAACCTTTCTTAACGCTTCTGTTCATGACCATAAAAGGCACGACTGTGTAAGACTTTTATCTCGAATGTTCTTAGAATCGTCTTATTGTGAACGGCGACTCAGAGATTGTCGCTCTGCGCATGTCTCGACTTGGTTTTCGTTTGTTGTTCCGCCCAGCTCGGGCAGTTTAGAAATGGTCTAAGTAGCGAGCAGACGCGACCTGCGTCTTGTGATTTTCTGAGGGAAATACATTGTCTTTGTGAGTTAGTTAGCTAACTAGACTATTTCCCAGTATTATTCAAGCCTGCCTGGAGGCATATGTTCATGGTTGATTTTCCGAAAGAAGGTAATTCCTCTTGTATCGAACTTTATGCTATCATCTAGAGGTTCGTCATTTTGTCGCCTTTTTGCTCGCCTGTGTGATTCAAAATGGAGAGGTACTTTGACTAGGATTAAGTCACCGGTATCTTTATACCTGAACTAGTTATATATATATGGGTCGCTCTAGACCAACAAGACTATTGTCTGTGTTCCAGGATTCGTTATATCAAAGATCACGTCCAAGTCAGATGGTTAGACTTAGGAAGGTTATAAAGGTCGAGCTGACCTGTAATCCATGTATGCTATTCACGTGCAGACAGTAAACGGACTTATTGTATACATCTGATCTGCTAGCATCAGGAAGGGAATAATTATTATTGTCTATGATCATTGAAGATCTGCAGCTGACACTGTTGCAGAAGTTATATATATTACTTCTGTAAGGTGTTATGTCTTTTTACATGACCAAAATATTTTAGCTTTCTAATTTTGATCTCCTTCATTAATTGTTTTTTCATTTCTAGGTTTTTAGGCTTGTTTTCTTTTTTCATATTTCTACACTGTACAGTAATGAAGAATATATATAGCATTTGATGATTCTCAGTTTGAATTTATGAGTTAGTTATTTAGATGTCAGTATCTGTCTGATTTTGTTTAGATGTCAGTATCTGTCTGATGTTGTTTAGATGTCAGTATCTGACTGATGTTGTTTAGATGTCAGTATCTGTCTGATGTTGTTTAGATCTCAGTATTTGTCTGATGTTGAATGTAGCTTTGACCATTCCTATTCTCTTCTTGATTTCTGTTTCACAAACGCATTCGAGGAACTGATTTATGCCATTTTATTTTTTAATTTATTAATGAGAAACACTTGAACAGTGTGACAAAACTGTAAGATGAAATTTCAAGATTAAAGATGCAGGCCACAGTGGCTTGTCAGATAAAACAGATGTCTGCAGGATAAATGTATTATGCTGATGGTATTAAATATACATGACTACATACTGAGTTAAATGCCCTGTCAATTTCCAATAGGCTGGAGAGGCCTCACACAAGTCGACTAAAATGAAGTTGTACATGAGGCTGGAGTGGCCTCACACAAGTCGACTAAAATGAAGTTGTACATGAGGCTGAGGCTGGAAACCTCATCATTTAAACATTTCTACGGAAACCACAACTGCAAGAGCATGTGAATGTTTGTTGCAGGATTCCTGAGGGGGGAAGGGGGGGGGGAAACCAGCTGCAGTTGTTGCTCCACGCTCCGTAAGGGTTGAATATGAAAATGATGATGATTAAAAACAAAGCATCTTGATATAAATGACAGATCCATGCATATGGTTAATGGTTGAAAGAGGTGTACTACATGAAAATGTAACAAACACCAAATTTTAAAAAAAAGAAAGAAAGAAAGAACACATTTGCAATAAAATAGAGAATATAAAGGCTGTCCAGTGGCAGTTTCAGAATCTTTAAACTTGGGCTGAAGTCACTAATCCCACAAAGTCTGACAATGATGTACACTCTGGTGGTTATATAGGACAGTCATTGAACATAAACAGACAAGCCAGATATCACTTGGATATTAAAAGTTAGGAAAACATTTATGAGGTTGAAGGAAAGGTTAAAAAACATCAATGGTAAGAAGGGCAAAGTTGAATAGAGCATAGATGCAGGATACACAGCATTTATATGTTTGTCAATATCAGAGCAAACCATCCATGAAAATAACAGATATGTAGTCAATCAGAGAACAAAAGATAAACAAGAAAGGAAAAGAAAAAAAATAATTCTAACAAGTTATATACAAATATAGCGAGAGAGAGAAGGCCAGGTTAGTGCATGTCGTACAAGGCCACCAGGTTAGTGCATGTCGTACAAGGCCAGGTTAGTGCATGTCGTACAAGGCCAGGTTAGTGCATGTCGTACAAGGCCAGGTTAGTGCATGTCGTACAAGGCCAGGTTAGTGCATGTCGTACAAGGCCAGGTTAGTGCATGTCATACAAGGCCACCAGGTTAGGGCATGTCGTACAAGGCCACCAGGTTAGTGCATGTCGTACAAGGCCACCAGGTTAGTGCATGTCGTACAAGGCCACCAGGTTAGGGCATGTCGTACAAGGCCAAGGTTAGTGCATGTTGTACAAGGTCAGGTTAGTGCATGTCGTACAAGGTCAGGTTAGTGCATGTCGTACAAGGTCAGGTTAGTGCATGTCGTACAAGGCCAAGGTTAGTGCATGTCGTACAAGGCCAAGGTTAGTGCATGTTGTACAAGGCCAAGGTTAGTGCATGTCGTACAAGGTCAGGTTAGTGCATGTCGTACAAGGCCAAGGTTAGTGCATGTCGTACAAGGCCACCAGGTTAGTGCATGTCGTACAAGGCCAAGGTTAGTGCAAGGGGCTGGTAACCTCATCATGTAAAACAAATAGCTACAGAAACCACAGCTACAAGGGTATGTCAATGTTATGTGCAGGCTTCCTTCAAGAGACCAGCTGCAGTGGTAGCTCCGTGCTCCATAGGGAGAGAAAATGATGATGATGTAAATCCTGTAGCAGTCTGTTTGATTGCTCTTTTAATGTTTGCATGCATCTTTTAGCCTCTTCTTTCTTTTCATTCTGAAAAAGAAAGAATTCTGTATGAATTCTGTATGATTCAATAACTGCAATTATTGCTAAACATCGTGATGAGATTTGTAAGGGCTGTTGAAGAACAAGGCTAAGTTTTCCCTAGATAATTGTGAAGCTGGTATGTTGTGTGTGTATGTATATAAGTTTGAATGAATGACAGCTGAACATCTGCTGCACAAGTGCCCAACATACAAAGAAACTACATTTGGCCATCACCAGCACCACTCCTGGACAAACTGTATGGAGATATCAGCAACTTCAGATTGACCAGCTTTTTCTTTAATTTTATTCAAGAGCTTATTATAAAGAGCACAAAACAAATGTCTATGTTAGAGAGAAAATAAACACGTATGCAGGCCACCAAGAACCACTTTTGTCAGTAGTGAAACGTCGAAAGCTTGCCTGGTTTGGGCATGTAACTCGTCATGACTCCCTTTCGAAAACGATCCTCCAGGGAACAGTCGAAGGTAAACGGAGAAGAGGAAGGCAAAGAAAATCCTGGGCTGATAACATCAAAGAATGGGCAGGGCACGATTTTTCCACACTTTTATGCATTGCTGAGGATAGAGAGCAGTGGAGGACCCTGTCTGCTGATGCTTCCACCATGGCACCCCTATGACCCATTACGGGTTGAGATGAGATGATGATTCACGTTGACGCCTGAAAGTGTATGGAGAAGAAAAAGAATGGCCCGATCAAAATTCTCATATATTTTGTCTTGACATACTGCTGGTTAAAGTAGTTTCAAGTTGATGGCCAAACCATTACATTCTGTGCTCATCACAATAATTATATCTGTTATTAGCTAATAATGCTCTTGCAATAAATTGACTGATCCAGCAAGCTGATGGCAGATTTCTGCTTGTTATAAATGCAAGGACGAGACATATAACATTTGATACCTTTATCTCTCATTACATCAGATTAAGCAGTATTGACTACAACCCATAAAAGCCAGATCCAAACCTCAGAAATGAGGTATCTGAGGAAGGTGGTTGAAGTAACAAGAAGAGACATGGTACGCAACCAGACGATACGTCAAGGCCTTAAATCCTACCCCCTGCAGACCCAAGTAGAACAGTCCCAATTAAGATGGTTTGGCCATGTCTGCAGAATGGGAGAAGATCGGATACCACGACAAGCATGGGAAACAAAGAGCCAAGGATCCAGACCCCGAGGACGACCCAGAGTCTGCTGGAGGACAACATTAGACAATCTTTGAAGGATCGAGGACTAGAATGGAACCAGGCCAGGAGGAAGACAGCCGATAGGATAGTCTGGCGCTCTCTCTTCCAAACCTCTACACCTCACGGTAGAAGGGGAACGACTAAGTAAGTAAGAGTGCACCTCTCAGCCTGGCTAACCATATTGTGCACTTTTCAGTGAGTCATATTAATATTTATGTCTGGCTAGTTAACTCTGTAGAGTGCACTGATAGTCATGTCAATTCTGATGCACTCTTTGCTTTCAGCTGTTTTTGGAATTGCAAATATTTTACCATTCGGCCAAGTTAACACTGCACCTTTCTTAGTTGAATGAATCCTATGGTTAATCCTAACATCATTCTAACATGTCTGTCGTGGAATATTCTAATCCACATATATAAATTATAAGGTAAATATAAAGCCTAACAAATAAATCTAATAAAGAAAAGAGCAATGGTAAAATAACAGTGCTGTCACAAAGAATGTACTCGAAATCCCCTTTGTTTTATGCTTCGTCTGCAAATTGTAACGCTTTCACGTTGATAGTAAAAGCCTACTATATTATTAACCGCTTTCTTCAATGAAACGTGTGCTGTATTTCTTGGAAAAACATTGAGATACCAAGCTGATCAATGACCTAATTTAAATATTTCATTCATTCCATTTTATACACGGCGTAACTAAAGACAGATGGACTAAAGGATAGAGAGAAGGGAGAGGCATAAAGCCGAACACGTGCAACACAAAACACGCGTCGCGCGATACACAATTACTACTATCACGCGTGTAAGGCCACATGCACTAACTTTTTCAGACGGACAGTGATAAATTCACTACCCTTCCCAGAGTTAGGTTTTAAAAAACCTGGGAAACGCTTATTAGAAAAGATAACATTATATGGGTTTACGTTTGAAAACATTACAGTACCCAGACAGCACATCTTCGAAACAGGAGGTAGAAGAAATTGCATATTTTGAACGCAGCCACTTAGCTCTATTAAATATATATATTTGGGTTCCTTAGGGTTTGCTGACAAAGAATATGTACAACGTTATGCAAATAGTCTAGGAATTAACAAGTTATAGCCAAAATAAAATGATGGTGCTGTCAGACAACACCCAAAATCAGAATCGCTCAGTGGTAGATTTTTTTTACACCACCATTGTACGGGAAATGGGCCACAAGTTACATTTGAACTGATTGGCTGGAATGATATGTAAGGCTAAACACGATTAGTCGGGCTATAAATACTATCTTTGGTTGTTAGGGGAGACGTAGGAAGTTAAAATTTTTTCAAACACTTGTCGAAACGTGGCTCCATTGGCCAGACTCGCTGATATACTCACTTAGGAGCGTTAGTTCGAGACCACTAGTCAAATAAGCTTGATAAAGCAACAGTGCGTTGAAGCCAGCTCATATTTTTGCTAAATAAAAGCCTGGAACATAAGCAGATGGGAATTTGTGCCAGTAGTTGTGCCAGAATTCATTGCTAATCAACGTATCTGTGTTTGTTTCCATGAATTGTGGGACCGTGGTCTTGATGATATTGAGCAGCACCTGGTCAGAGCTTTGCTGAATCCAGAGTCGGACAGCATACTCCTTGGTCCATTTAGCTATCAGTGAGGTGTCTCCAGAGCCCAGGGGAGAAATCGAGCAGAGGAGTCTTTTCCTGCCGCCATCACACAAGATAAGCTGATGTGGCCAGCTGAGCTCAAAATTATGTACCCCCAGCTTAAAATGACCTTGTAAAAATAACATTAAGAGGGGAATTAAATTGTTTTAATATCAGGAACTGAGAACATCTCCAATACTAGTCCCAGTAAAGACAAACTATTGAAGTCATGATGACAAATACCAACAGAGCTTGAACAAAACAAAACCAGTATTACCTCATATTACTACTACACAACTGACACACATAGGATACTTTTAATAATATATGTCATTACCATATTCATATTGATAAATTCTGTACATATAACTTGTAAGTAAAATTGATTGTGATTCCTGGTTCCCTTTGTATTTGAATCAGGACACATATTCATTCATAACAGCAATGAATACATATTGTTATTTGAAAAGTTATCAGTGACTCCTTTAAGATATCCTTTAGAGTGTTATATGTATGTGAGTGTCACAGTGTTGTCAAGTGTGGTGGAATAAATTAAATTGTTTATCTGTCTGTTGTTGTTATGACTTACACTTCATCATACACATACCCTAGACATACAACGTAGTCATCACACTATTCCAGAATAATTCTGACTGAGGTATACATATGTGGCAGCAAGCAAGGTTATATATATAATACACTACTCTTATTAGATATATATACCTTCACAGCTGATCTCAGTCAGTACACTAAGTCCCCTATAAATATTTATAACATCTCACTTCACCACATATATTGGGGTCTCGCTCTTGGGATTTTGAATCTTTACCTATTAAAAATAGTGGGGGTAATTCACTTCAGGGAATATAAGAATTAAAAGGTATCCTTGGGTGGAATTAAATAAGGTTGAGCTCACGGTGCCTGTGTTGTCCATTAGATATATATTTAGAGATTAAATTGTTGGTTAGACATTGTATAAACTTACCTGATAGACAATGGCGGACCTGGCCAAGTTTCGATCTGCTGCTGTTCAGACTGCAAAGGAGTTAGGATTAGATGGGCAAGTTATGGTTGCCTATGTCACTACGGAATGTGACAAATTTATTGAACGCGAAGAAAGAAGGTTTGAAGCCGAAAGAAAGTTAGAGGCTGAAAGGGAAATTAAGAAGTTACAATTTGAGGCTGAGGCTGAGACTAAGAGGTTGCAGATTGAGGCTGAGGCTAAGAAATTGGAGGCAGAAAGAGAAGACAAAGATTAGCTGCAGAAAGGGAAGAGAAGAAATTAGCTGCAGAAAGGGAAGCAGAAAAAGAGGAGAAGAGATTACAAAGGGAACATGAGTTACGACTAAGGGAGTTTGAGTTTCAGGGCCATGCTCCTGAAAATGGTGCCAGTCCCTTTGCCTCTGATGCCACTGCTAGCCAAGGAGCCTCAACCTCAGCTATGAATTTTCATTTAGATCATTTTGTTGAGAAAGACGATGATATAGAGAGCTACCTAAATAGGTATGAACTATTAGCTACCACGTATGGGTTAGAGAGAGAAAGGTGGAGCTTAAAGTTATCTCAAGGACTTCGTGGGGCAGCTTATGAAGTTTTTGCAAAAATGAGCAGAGGTGATCAGGAAAATTATGACATGCTAAAGCAGGCTCTTTTGTTAAGATATGAAAAGAATGCAGAATTCTATAGGAAAAAATTTAGGAATGCTAAACTACTGTCAGGTGAAACCTATCACCAGTTCTCTGCACGAATAGAGACATACTTGGAGAAATGGACTTCTCTGGGGAAAACCCAAGATCTTAAGGAAATGGTCCTTATAGAGCAATTAAGAGAGTCCATGGCTCCAGACCTGAGAAAGTTTCTCATGGAACAAGGTGCAGAGAGGCTGGATGAGTTGCTAAATGTTGCTGAAAGGTATCAAGCAGCTCAAGCAGAGGTAACAGGTAATAAAAAGAAACAAGTGGATAACTTTAGGGCACCACAGAACTTTAATCAATTTGATCCTAGAGATCAAAACAAAAGTAAGCACCAGTTTGATAGGCCACGGTATGAAAATAAAAATAAATTCCCACAATTCGATGAAAGGAAATATGATGAAAGAAAATCTTTCAACCAAGGAAAAAGGTGGTGTAAGAATTGTCAGATGGACAATCATGACACTGACCGTTGCAGAAGGAAACCTGTGTATATGGCAACCCTTCAGGTCAGGTCGACCTCAAGACAGGAGGAGGATATTATGTTGGATACCACTCCAGAAGAGATGAGGAAGGCACAGGCTGGGGATAAAACACTCAAGCCTTGTTTCAGGAAATTGTCAACTTGTCATACAACTCCAGGCAAGGGAGATTTTTACATGAAAAACAAGTTGATGTATAGGAAGACTGGAGCTAGATCCAAAGGTCAGGGACAACTGGTACTTCCTAAAAGATATAGGGCAGACTTAATAAGGAGCCTACATGTGAAACCAGATGGGGACCATGAGAAGATAGGTACCATCATTCAAAAGGTGGCTCACAATTATTATTGGCCCAAAGCAAGATGGGACATTGAGAATTTTGTAGAAAGGTGTAGCATAGCACATGAGGGAACACCCACAAGTGGGAACATGGATCAGGACCTGGACACGCCACGGGGCAAAATTAGGCCTGATAATAAAAAGAAAAATAGATTTGATAAAGTGGACCAAATGGAATGGGAAGCCCCTTTTCACGGACAAGCTTCACTTAACTGTTTTACAATGGCCACTATGCGGAGAGTGCAAAAGGATGTCTTACCCCAGGATAAGCCGACAATCCCTCAATCGGACTTAAACAAACTGGAGGAAGAGGATGTAGAGAGGAAATCTCTCATCAAGAATTTTAAGTGGGGAGAAAGCCCCAAAAGAAAAATTGGTAGCGGTCGTTTTGTGCATGATAATTCTGGGAGGAAAAATCATCACTATAGAGCTTCGAGTGGAAGAGACCATACCGGTGCATGGACAAATAGGTCCACACAATTAAAGGTCCATATGTAGCTTTGTTAAGAACGTGGACTGATGAAAAGGCAGAGGAAAACATTACATCTTCATACCAATATGTGAATGAGCTGACCACTCGTTTAAAAACTGGTTGGAAACTTGCCAATGAAAATTTGAAACAAGCCAGGAAGAAACATGCTGCCTATTATAACAGGAAGGCGAAAGACAGAAATTTGGCTGTGGGAGAGAAAGTACTGCTTCTTTTGCCCGGGAGTCAGAATAAGTTACAAATTGGATGGCAGGGTCCATATACAGTTTTAGAGAAGGTATCTAGAACAAATTATAAGATAGATAAGAAGGGGAAAGAAAAAATATATCATGTGAACCTCCTGAAGAAATATTTGGAAAGAGAACATCAGGAGGAGACACACTTGTTGACCTTGTCCATCGCCATGGAGATGAAAAAGGAACCACTTTCATCATTTGAGTATCCATTACACCCCTGTGAGACAGCAGCACAGGTGAAAATCAGTACACATTTAACGAAAACTCAGAAAGAGAGAGTGCAACAGGTTCTAAATAATCATGCAGAGGTGTTAACAGACCGACCAGGGCATACAAACCTATTGGAATATGATATGAAACTGATAGACCCCACACCTGTCTGTATGAAACCATATTCGATTCCGTTTGCTAAGGAGAAAGCTTTGAAGGAAGAGATAGACTATCTGTTGAAGGAAGGAATTATTTCGCACAGTGAATCTTCGTATAGTTCCGGTGTTGTACTCTTAAGGAAGCCCTCTGGAGAACATAGACTCTGTATAGATTACAGGAGACTGAATGCTATTACAGAAGGACAGGTGGATCCATTGCCGGATACAAATCAGCTGTTTGCCAGACTAAATAAAGCTAAATATTTCTCAAAAGTGGATCTGAGTAAAGGATACTATCAGATTCCAGTAAAACCTGAGATTAGACCATATCTAGCTTTTAGTACCTCAGAAGGACACTATGAGTTTAATAGATTGCCACTTGGATTGAAGAATGCGCCTAGTGTCTTCTCTAGAATGATGAGAAAATTGTTGGATGTAAACATTTCGGAGGAACGTAATGAATCCCTGAGTTGCCTCTTTGATTGAGGATATTCCGAATGTTTCATACAGGATAATAAGAAGATTATGGGATCCACTACGAAAACTCTGCTATCACCAGGTATATGTTATCTCCTCATAACGTACATTTTGAGGGAAATATAATGTTATCTGGACATGTCAGTGCGCAGACTCAGAGAAGAGAAATGGTGAATACGGGTTGCGAAGCAGCATTAAGACAAGCACTCACACTTGCGGCTGTTCAGTAACATAACCGAAATATATTATTGGTTGTAGAAGTCTGAGGCAGATTTCATGAGTAGTGCCTACTCTGAATGGACCCAACTACATAAAACCATGATAGCACCACAGCAGAGTAAAGTCAAGTTGACTTACATTTATCTATGTGTATATAGAATAAAGGACTGACATATAATGTCTGTTTTAAGAGGGGAGATGTGGTGGAATATTCTAATCCACATATATAAATTATAAGGTAAATATAAAGCCTAACAAATAAATCTAATAAAGAAAAGAGCAATGGTAAAATAACAGTGCTGTCACAAAGAATGTACTCGAAATCCCCTTTGTTTTATGCTTCGTCTGCAAATTGTAACGCTTTCACGTTGATAGTAAAAGCCTACTATATTATTAACCGCTTTCTTCAATGAAACGTGTGCTGTATTTCTTGGAAAAACATTGAGATACCAAGCTGATCAATGACCTAATTTAAATATTTCATTCATTCCATTTTATACACGGCGTAACTAAAGACAGATGGACTAAAGGATAGAGAGAAGGGAGAGGCATAAAGCCGAACACGTGCAACACAAAACACGCGTCGCGCGATACACAATTACTACTATCACGCGTGTAAGGCCACATGCACTAACTTTTTCAGACGGACAGTGATAAATTCACTACCCTTCCCAGAGTTAGGTTTTAAAAAACCTGGGAAACGCTTATTAGAAAAGATAACATTATATGGGTTTACGTTTGAAAACATTACAGTACCCAGACAGCACATCTTCGAAACAGGAGGTAGAAGAAATTGCATATTTTGAACGCAGCCACTTAGCTCTATTAAATATATATATTTGGGTTCCTTAGGGTTTGCTGACAAAGAATATGTACAACGTTATGCAAATAGTCTAGGAATTAACAAGTTATAGCCAAAATAAAATGATGGTGCTGTCAGACAACACCCAAAATCAGAATCGCTCAGTGGTAGATTTTTTTTTACACCACCATTGTACGGGAAATGGGCCACAAGTTACATTTGAACTGATTGGCTGGAATGATATGTAAGGCTAAACACGATTAGTCGGGCTATAAATACTATCTTTGGTTGTTAGGGGAGACGTAGGAAGTTAAAATTTTTTCAAACACTTGTCGAAACGTGGCTCCATTGGCCAGACTCGCTGATATACTCACTTAGGAGCGTTAGTTCGAGACCACTAGTCAAATAAGCTTGATAAAGCAACAGTGCGTTGAAGCCAGCTCATATTTTTGCTAAATAAAAGCCTGGAACATAAGCAGATGGGAATTTGTGCCAGTAGTTGTGCCAGAATTCATTGCTAATCAACGTATCTGTGTTTGTTTCCATGAATTGTGGGACCGTGGTCTTGATGATATTGAGCAGCACCTGGTCAGAGCTTTGCTGAATCCAGAGTCGGACAGCATACTCCTTGGTCCATTTAGCTATCAGTGAGGTGTCTCCAGAGCCCAGGGGAGAAATCGAGCAGAGGAGTCTTTTCCTGCCGCCATCACACAAGATAAGCTGATGTGGCCAGCTGAGCTCAAAATTATGTACCCCCAGCTTAAAATGACCTTGTAAAAATAACATTAAGAGGGGAATTAAATTGTTTTAATATCAGGAACTGAGAACATCTCCAATACTAGTCCCAGTAAAGACAAACTATTGAAGTCATGATGACAAATACCAACAGAGCTTGAACAAAACAAAACCAGTATTACCTCATATTACTACTACACAACTGACACACATAGGATACTTTTAATAATATATGTCATTACCATATTCATATTGATAAATTCTGTACATATAACTTGTAAGTAAAATTGATTGTGATTCCTGGTTCCCTTTGTATTTGAATCAGGACACATATTCATTCATAACAGCAATGAATACATATTGTTATTTGAAAAGTTATCAGTGACTCCTTTAAGATATCCTTTAGAGTGTTATATGTATGTGAGTGTCACAGTGTTGTCAAGTGTGGTGGAATAAATTAAATTGTTTATCTGTCTGTTGTTGTTATGACTTACACTTCATCATACACATACCCTAGACATACAACGTAGTCATCACACTATTCCAGAATAATTCTGACTGAGGTATACATATGTGGCAGCAAGCAAGGTTATATATAATACACTACTCTTATTAGATATATATACCTTCACAGCTGATCTCAGTCAGTACACTAAGTCCCCTATAAATATTTATAACATCTCACTTCACCACATATATTGGGGTCTCGCTCTTGGGATTTTGAATATTTACCTATTAAAAATAGTGGGGGTAATTCACTTCAGGGAATATAAGAATTAAAAGGTATCCTTGGGTGGAATTAAATAAGGTTGAGCTCACGGTGCCTGTGTTGTCCATTAGATATATATTTAGAGATTAAATTGTTGGTTAGACATTGTATAAACTTACCTGATAGACAATGGCGGACCTGGCCAAGTTTCGATCTGCTGCTGTTCAGACTGCAAAGGAGTTAGGATTAGATGGGCAAGTTATGGTTGCCTATGTCACTACGGAATGTGACAAATTTATTGAACGCGAAGAAAGAAGGTTTGAAGCCGAAAGAAAGTTAGAGGCTGAAAGGGAAATTAAGAAGTTACAATTTGAGGCTGAGGCTAAGACTAAGAGGTTGCAGATTGAGGCTGAGGCTAAGAAATTGGAGGCAGAAAGAGAAGACAAAAGATTGGCTGCAGAAAGGGAAGAGAAGAAATTAGCTGCAGAGAGGGAAGCAGAAAAGGAGGAGAAGAGATTACAAAGGGAACATGAGTTACGACTAAGGGAGTTTGAGTTTCAGGGCCATGCTCCTGAAAATGGTGCCAGTCCCTTTGCCTCTGATGCCACTGCTAGCCAAGGAGCCTCAACCTCAGCTATGAATTTTCATTTAGATCATTTTGTTGAGAAAGACGATGATATAGAGAGCTACCTAAATAGGTATGAACTATTAGCTACCACGTATGGGTTAGAGAGAGAAAGGTGGAGCTTAAAGTTATCTCAAGGACTTCGTGGGGCAGCTTATGAAGTTTTTGCAAAAATGAGCAGAGGTGATCAGGAAAATTATGACATGCTAAAGCAGGCTCTTTTGTTAAGATATGAAAAGAATGCAGAATTCTATAGGAAAAAATTTAGGAATGCTAAACTACTGTCAGGTGAAACCTATCACCAGTTCTCTGCACGAATAGAGACATACTTGGAGAAATGGACTTCTCTGGGGAAAACCCAAGATCTTAAGGAAATGGTCCTTATAGAGCAATTAAGAGAGTCCATGGCTCCAGACCTGAGAAAGTTTCTCATGGAACAAGGTGCAGAGAGGCTGGATGAGTTGCTAAATGTTGCTGAAAGGTATCAAGCAGCTCAAGCAGAGGTAACAGGTAATAAAAAGAAACAAGTGGATAACTTTAGGGCACCACAGAACTTTAATCAATTTGATCCTAGAGATCAAAACAAAAGTAAGCACCAGTTTGATAGGCCACGGTATAAAAATAAATTCCCACAATTCGATGAAAGGAAATATGATGAAAGAAAATCTTTCAACCAAGGAAAAAGGTGGTGTAAGAATTGTCAGATGGACAATCATGACACTGACCGTTGCAGAAGGAAACCTGTGTATATGGCAACCCTTCAGGTCAGGTCGACCTCAAGACAGGAGGAGGATATTATGTTGGATACCACTCCAGAAGAGATGAGGAAGGCACAGGCTGGGGATAAAACACTCAAGCCTTGTTTCAGGAAATTGTCAACTTGTCATACAACTCCAGGCAAGGGAGATTTTTACATGAAAAACAAGTTGATGTATAGGAAGACTGGAGCTAGATCCAAAGGTCAGGGACAACTGGTACTTCCTAAAAGATATAGGGCAGACTTAATAAGGAGCCTACATGTGAAACCAGATGGGGACCATGAGAAGATAGGTACCATCATTCAAAAGGTGGCTCACAATTATTATTGGCCCAAAGCAAGATGGGACATTGAGAATTTTGTAGAAAGGTGTAGCATAGCACATGAGGGAACACCCACAAGTGGGAACATGGATCAGGACCTGGACACGCCACGGGGCAAAATTAGGCCTGATAATAAAAAGAAAAATAGATTTGATAAAGTGGACCAAATGGAATGGGAAGCCCCTTTTCACGGACAAGCTTCACTTAACTGTTTTACAATGGCCACTATGCGGAGAGTGCAAAAGGATGTCTTACCCCAGGATAAGCCGACAATCCCTCAATCGGACTTAAACAAACTGGAGGAAGAGGATGTAGAGAGGAAATCTCTCATCAAGAATTTTAAGTGGGGAGAAAGCCCCAAAAGAAAAATTGGTAGCGGTCGTTTTGTGCATGATAATTCTGGGAGGAAAAATCATCACTATAGAGCTTCGAGTGGAAGAGACCATACCGGTGCATGGACAAATAGGTCCACACAATTAAAGGTCCATATGTAGCTTTGTTAAGAACGTGGACTGATGAAAAGGCAGAGGAAAACATTACATCTTCATACCAATATGTGAATGAGCTGACCACTCGTTTAAAAACTGGTTGGAAACTTGCCAATGAAAATTTGAAACAAGCCAGGAAGAAACATGCTGCCTATTATAACAGGAAGGCGAAAGACAGAAATTTGGCTGTGGGAGAGAAAGTACTGCTTCTTTTGCCCGGGAGTCAGAATAAGTTACAAATTGGATGGCAGGGTCCATATACAGTTTTAGAGAAGGTATCTAGAACAAATTATAAGATAGATAAGAAGGGGAAAGAAAAAATATATCATGTGAACCTCCTGAAGAAATATTTGGAAAGAGAACATCAGGAGGAGACACACTTGTTGACCTTGTCCATCGCCATGGAGATGAAAAAGGAACCACTTTCATCATTTGAGTATCCATTACACCCCTGTGAGACAGCAGCACAGGTGAAAATCAGTACACATTTAACGAAAACTCAGAAAGAGAGAGTGCAACAGGTTCTAAATAATCATGCAGAGGTGTTAACAGACCGACCAGGGCATACAAACCTATTGGAATATGATATGAAACTGATAGACCCCACACCTGTCTGTATGAAACCATATTCGATTCCGTTTGCTAAGGAGAAAGCTTTGAAGGAAGAGATAGACTATCTGTTGAAGGAAGGAATTATTTCGCACAGTGAATCTTCGTATAGTTCCGGTGTTGTACTCTTAAGGAAGCCCTCTGGAGAACATAGACTCTGTATAGATTACAGGAGACTGAATGCTATTACAGAAGGACAGGTGGATCCATTGCCGGATACAAATCAGCTGTTTGCCAGACTAAATAAAGCTAAATATTTCTCAAAAGTGGATCTGAGTAAAGGATACTATCAGATTCCAGTAAAACCTGAGATTAGACCATATCTAGCTTTTAGTACCTCAGAAGGACACTATGAGTTTAATAGATTGCCACTTGGATTGAAGAATGCGCCTAGTGTCTTCTCTAGAATGATGAGAAAATTGTTGGATGTAAACATTTCGGAGGAACGTAATGAATCCCTGAGTTGCCTCTTTGATTGAGGATATTCCGAATGTTTCATACAGGATAATAAGAAGATTATGGGATCCACTACGAAAACTCTGCTATCACCAGGTATATGTTATCTCCTCATAACGTACATTTTGAGGGAAATATAATGTTATCTGGACATGTCAGTGCGCAGACTCAGAGAAGAGAAATGGTGAATACGGGTTGCGAAGCAGCATTAAGACAAGCACTCACACTTGCGGCTGTTCAGTAACATAACCGAAATATATTATTGGTTGTAGAAGTCTGAGGCAGATTTCATGAGTAGTGCCTACTCTGAATGGACCCAACTACATAAAACCATGATAGCACCACAGCAGAGTAAAGTCAAGTTGACTTACATTTATCTATGTGTATATAGAATAAAGGACTGACATATAATGTCTGTTTTAAGAGGGGAGATGTGGTGGAATATTCTAATCCACATATATAAATTATAAGGTAAATATAAAGCCTAACAAATAAATCTAATAAAGAAAAGAGCAATGGTAAAATAACAGTGCTGTCACAAAGAATGTACTCGAAATCCCCTTTGTTTTATGCTTCGTCTGCAAATTGTAACGCTTTCACGTTGATAGTAAAAGCCTACTATATTATACCCGCTTTCTTCAATGAAACGTGTGCTGTATTTCTTGGAAAAACATTGAGATACCAAGCTGATCAATGACCTAATTTAAATATTTCATTCATTCCATTTTATACACGGCGTAACTAAAGACAGATGGACTAAAGGATAGAGAGAAGGGAGAGGCATAAAGCCGAACACGTGCAACACAAAAACACGCGTCGCGCGATACACAATTACTACTATCACGCGTGTAAGGCCACATGCACTAACTTTTTCAGACGGACAGTGATAAATTCACTACCCTTCCCAGAGTTAGGTTTTAAAAAACCTGGGAAACGCTTATTAGAAAAGATAACATTATATGGGTTTACGTTTGAAAACATTACAGTACCCAGACAGCACATCTTCGAAACAGGAGGTAGAAGAAATTGCATATTTTGAACGCAGCCACTTAGCTCTATTAAATATATATATTTGGGTTCCTTAGGGTTTGCTGACAAAGAATATGTACAACGTTATGCAAATAGTCTAGGAATTAACAAGTTATAGCCAAAATAAAATGATGGTGCTGTCAGACAACACCCAAAATCAGAATCGCTCAGTGGTAGATTTTTTTTTACACCACCATTGTACGGGAAATGGGCCACAAGTTACATTTGAACTGATTGGCTGGAATGATATGTAAGGCTAAACACGATTAGTCGGGCTATAAATACTATCTTTGGTTGTTAGGGGAGACGTAGGAAGTTAAAATTTTTTCAAACACTTGTCGAAACGTGGCTCCATTGGCCAGACTCGCTGATATACTCACTTAGGAGCGTTAGTTCGAGACCACTAGTCAAATAAGCTTGATAAAGCAACAGTGCGTTGAAGCCAGCTCATATTTTTGCTAAATAAAAGCCTGGAACATAAGCAGATGGGAATTTGTGCCAGTAGTTGTGCCAGAATTCATTGCTAATCAACGTATCTGTGTTTGTTTCCATGAATTGTGGGACCGTGGTCTTGATGATATTGAGCAGCACCTGGTCAGAGCTTTGCTGAATCCAGAGTCGGACAGCATACTCCTTGGTCCATTTAGCTATCAGTGAGGTGTCTCCAGAGCCCAGGGGAGAAATCGAGCAGAGGAGTCTTTTCCTGCCGCCATCACACAAGATAAGCTGATGTGGCCAGCTGAGCTCAAAATTATGTACCCCCAGCTTAAAATGACCTTGTAAAAATAACATTAAGAGGGGAATTAAATTGTTTTAATATCAGGAACTGAGAACATCTCCAATACTAGTCCCAGTAAAGACAAACTATTGAAGTCATGATGACAAATACCAACAGAGCTTGAACAAAACAAAACCAGTATTACCTCATATTACTACTACACAACTGACACACATAGGATACTTTTAATAATATATGTCATTACCATATTCATATTGATAAATTCTGTACATATAACTTGTAAGTAAAATTGATTGTGATTCCTGGTTCCCTTTGTATTTGAATCAGGACACATATTCATTCATAACAGCAATGAATACATATTGTTATTTGAAAAGTTATCAGTGACTCCTTTAAGATATCCTTTAGAGTGTTATATGTATGTGAGTGTCACAGTGTTGTCAAGTGTGGTGGAATAAATTAAATTGTTTATCTGTCTGTTGTTGTTATGACTTACACTTCATCATACACATACCCTAGACATACAACGTAGTCATCACACTATTCCAGAATAATTCTGACTGAGGTATACATATGTGGCAGCAAGCAAGGTTATATATAATACACTACTCTTATTAGATATATATACCTTCACAGCTGATCTCAGTCAGTACACTAAGTCCCCTATAAATATTTATAACATCTCACTTCACCACATTAATTTTTGTCTTACATTTCACCACAGTGGTGGCTTTTATTAATGCAGGATCTGGATAAACTGGGTTGTCAACCTAAACCATTATATAGTATTATTGTGGTTGTGAATATTGGAATAATTTTTAATGAAATCAACAAAAGCAAATTGAGATTCTGTAAGCAAGTATTTTATGCCTGCATATCTGACTAAACTTTTGGTAAGTGATAACTTATGCTCTTGTATGTTTCAGGCGCCTGGTTGGGCCTATTTTCTGAGTGCTTTGGGTTTGTTTGTGTACCAGACATTGGATGCTATAGATGGGAAGCAGGCCAGAAGGACAAAGTCCAGTTCACCACTGGGAGAGTTATTTGATCATGGCTGCGATTCCATCTCCACAGGTCAGTTAGTGTCATGTGACTGAGCAGTCAATTTTTATTATGTGTCCATTATGCTACCATTTTATTGCACCTACTTCTGTGCACCTCATCCCTCCCACAGACAGAAAGTAAAGTAATAAATATGTCACATGATTCACAAATTTATATTTTTATGTGTGAAAGAAATAATGAATTACTGGCTTCCCCTGTTATTCTGTGCAATATAATAATAATAGCCGCTTCAGTCATAACTGATTATGGGAATGCACCCCAGAGGTGACAGCCCTCAGTGCTTTATTTCCTCATGTTCATTTCGACATTTCTGATTCCTGTGAGAGCTTCTTTTTGCCCAATCTGAGGTGGCTTCATAGTGAGCATCGCCACTTGGTGCACTCGGCTGCTTCATCCTCCCAGGTATCTGGAATGTCTAGTGCCCTCATGTCTCTCTTGCACACACATTTGAACCTCAGCTGCGGTCACTCAAGTGTTCTTTTGCCATCTGCCAGTTATCTGTAGAAAATATCTGTTGGGATGCGACCATCTTCCATGCACCAGACAGGGCCAAGCAATAAAATGTATGAAAATTGTAGTGTCTGTTTTGTTAGAGCATTTGGTAACGTACTAAAAGTGTATCCATGGTAACAGTACTAAAAGTGTATCCATGGTAACAGTACTAAACGTGTATCCATGGTAACAGTACTAAAAGTGTATCCATGGTAACAGTGCTAAAAGTGGATCCATAAAACTTCATTCATCTATTTCTTTGTCCTCACTCCCTGTGGAGCAAGGAAATACCACTGTAGTTGGTCTTATTACAAGAAGCCTGCATCATCATAGCACATGCTCCAGCAGTGATGGTTTCTGTAGTCATTTGTTTGACATGATAAAGTTGCCAGCCCCTCCTCCATGCACATCCTCACATTAGTTGCCTTGTACGACATGTCTGTGGCAGCAGTACACATATTCTTTTTTGCTTTCCTCACAGACTCCCAGGAACTACATGCTCTGGAATTATCAGCAGATCAAAGCAGTAAATAGAGTGTGGCCATGAATATCATTGTTCAAAATCAGACTTTCACTAACAGATGCCTCCCTATCAAATGTCCAGATGTAATTTATATATTTTAAAAAAAAAAAAAATGTTGCCTCATTTTGGCGAGGCCCATCCTGTTCAACCTAATCGGCTATATTAGAGCACATGTCCAAATATAAAAGACCTTTAGGTCTATTATCGTCATGTCTCCAGATGTCATAACAAACTCTATGGAATACTCAGACAAGAGGCAGCACATCATTTTCCTATTGGTTCTCTGTAAAACATTGAGCCAACACTGTAGCTGGACCCCTTCCAAGGAAGCCTACACAACTTATTCACATGCTCTTGCAAAGGTGGTTTCTGTAGCAAATTGTTTTACTTGATGAGGTTCCAGCCTTCATGCACAACATCATATTTGTGGCCTTGAATGACATGCATGAGAGAACATAGTGCTATTCTTTCATTGTCTCTAAAGAGACCCCCGAGAAACTACATGGGGCATACATCCAGTACAGCTGGGGATTAAAGAAAGTGGAGATGTATAGGATACACCCACAGTAAACAGCCAAACATTATAAACAAACATGTCCTTGACTAGAATCTGCAATGGAAGAAAACAGTGGGGAGGCCAAAGAGAGCCTGGAGAACAATGCAAGAGGAAGCCAAGGTTGCAAAGATCTCATGAGCAGAGCGGAAAAGGACAGCCCAGATCAGAAGTCTATGGCTAACACCAGGTACAGTCTTATCTTCCTTATGGAGCAAAAAAAGAATGATGATGGTGTCTCAGATAGGCAAATAAGAGTCTCTGCCATCTCAGATATTGTAAATACACATCTGTGGCATGAAGTGCAGATTTTTGCATCAGATGTAGCAGATATAATATGATTTACATATTAGTGACTTCAGATGTGGCAGATAGAATGTGATTTACATATTAATGACCTCAGATGTGGTAGATATAATATGATTTACATATTAATGACCTCAGATGTGGCAGATATAATATGATTTACATATTAATAACTTCAGATGTGGCAGATATAGTATGATTTACATATTAGTGACCTCAGATATTTCTCTGTGCTATCGCCTAGGATAGATATAGGTCACTGATATCTCAAATAGGTATTTATACACTTCTGACATTATGATAGGAAACTCTATACAGAGCGACAGGCGGCAATTTGATCATTAGAAGCAGTCCTCCATTCGATCAACAGATTCGGCCCATTAATCTCCTTTACACTCTAAGAGGGGCAGGCCTACTTGGGTCATGATGCCAAAGTGTCAGCCTCTTGTTGTCTTGTGCAGAGACTTGAACCCACTTCACCTAGGTTGCAGCCTTCAGCCTCATTTCTGTTTTTTGCTGCCAACTGGAGGCAATTGTGATTAGGACCTGAAACTGACTTGCGCTGTGCTTTCTGGCCTAAGCTCTTTTGCACTGGCAGCTGGAAACTTGATGGCATCTTTTTTCCCATCCAAGAAGTGTGTGAGATGATCATCAGGCAGATCAACTTGAATATTCTCCGCACTGTGGACTAACTCCTGGTTGAGATCTTCTAACGTCTTATCTGTAGAAACAGAGCGCTGTTGATCTACCACTGATGAGCTCCCAAACCCCTTTTTTGTTCTGTGGATCCTCATGCCTCTCTGAGTAGAGAATTTCCTACCACAGGCACATGGATATTCCAGCCTTTGGTCAGAACTCAAAAGTCTGTGTAAATGGACTGGTCAGTTCCAAAAAGTCACCTGTGGATTCATCATTCTCTCCCTCCCTTTTTCAGTGAATCCTGGGGGCATTTATCCTGGACAGATTTATGCGTGGAACACATCGGTACAAACAATTATGACACATTACATCTCATATAGGGCAGGTGTGTATCACTAGCATCGCATATATGGCAGATGTGTATCACTAACATCTCATAAAGTTCAGATATGTATCACTAACATCTCATATAGGGCAGGTGTGTATCACTAAAATCTCATATAAGGCAGATGTGTATCACTAATGTCGAGGTGTGGCGGCTTGCGTACCCTGATTACCCCCAGAGCTATGCCAGCGGGAGTTTTACTCCTGGAAGGTTCTACCAAGCTGGACAGGTTTGCGCGGGCAGGGGTCAGACTAAAGCAGACACCCTGGTCCTCCAGGTTGGGGGTTTTAGCATAGGGCTGACACCCCTGTCTATGTAAAAAGAAATGAAGTTACGGAAACAACAACAAATGAACAAACTTTGCTGTGGGACGGACATCCGTAGTCTGAGGCCCGTATGACTGTCAGTGGTGAAAGCCGAAAAGAAGCCACTGACGTGAAAATGGACGTCCTGACCGCAAAACGTGAAACAAGAATAGGATTCTGGAATGTCAGGACAATGAACGAGACGGGTAAACTAAAACAGGTCACAGCAGAAATGAGAAACTATAGATTACACATTCAAGGGATAAGCGAGAGCAGATGGACAGGGGCAGGAAAAGTTAAAACAGCAACAGGAGAAACAGTACTTTACTCTGGAAGAGAGGATGGACAGCACAATGAAGGTGTAGCCATTATTCTACAGAAAGGAATAGAAAGGACATTACTGGAATGGAAACCCATCAACAGCAGAATGATAATAAGATTGAGAGGGAGATTCACCAACACTACAATAATACAATGCTACACACCAACAAATGACAGCGATGAAGAGGTCAAGGATAAATTCTATCAACAACTACAGAAAGAAATGGAAGACACACCTAGATATGATCTTATCATAGTAATGGGAGACCTCAATGTGAAAGTTGGAACACATAATACATATAATGAAAGAATAAAGGGGAAATGCGGCAGCGGAACAGCAAACGAAAATGGTGATAAATTAATAAGTTTCTGTAGCATTAACAACCTGGTCATTGGAGGAACACTCTTCCCACACAAGGAAATTCACAAATTGACATGGGAATCACCAAATGTTTGAGACAGAAACCAGATAGATCACATCATGATTAATGGTAGATGGAGACATGCATTACAGGATGTGAGGGTAAGAAGAGGTGCAGATTTGGGAAGTGATCACCATTTAGTAGTAGCAAAACTGAAAGTGAAACAAAGAACGGCTAGACCAACTGTAACTACACAGAAAAGGTTTGACAGCAAATTGAAGGACCCCCTTACCAGAAAAGCTTTTGCTGCTGATAAAAAGAAACAATATCAATTTGCCATAAGTCAGGAAAAGACATCGACTGATGATATAGACCAGAAATTCAACACCATTTCAAGAATATATAAGGAAAGCAGCAAATCATGCTTGGGATTCCAGGAAAGGAAGAAGCAAGACTGGATAACACCAGAAACATTAAACATCATAAAGATGAGAAAGGAAATGAAAAGAAAGAAAACAAGCGAAGTCCCCCAGGTTAAAGGCAATATATAGTGAACAGTACAGTCAGCTGGACAAGGAAGTTAAACGTCAAACCCGTGCTAACAAAAGGACATTTCTGGATGACCTTGCAAGACAGGCAGAAGAGGCAGCACTGAGAAATGAACAAAAGCACAGTATACAAAATAACTAAAATCATCAGTGGAAAATGAGGTGCAAACAATATTACATTAGTAAGAGATAAGCACGGAAATCTCATCACGACAGTAGAGGGACAGGAAACAAGATGGGCAGAGCATTTCAGAGAAACTCTGAATAAGGAACCACCAGAGACACAATTGAATGTTCCTGAGGCTGAAAATGATCTAGATGTTAATACAGACATCCCACGAAAAGAAGAAATCATCACAGCAATCAAAGGGTTAAAGAATGGAAAAGCTCCTGGTCATGATAACTTAAATGCAGAGCTATTTAAGACAGACCCAGAGCTAGCAGCAGAACTATTAGAACCACTATTTGCACAAGTCTGGAAAACAGGGACAACACCAACAGAGTGGAGAAAAGGAATAATTGTCAAATTGCCCAAGAAGGGAGATCTTGCAGACTGCAATAATTGGAGAGGAATCACTCTTCTCTCAGTTCCCAGCAAAATACTAGGCACGATAATTATACAGAGAATCTCAAAAGCAGTAGACCACAAACTGAGGAAAGAACAAGCAGGATTTAGAAAGAACAGAAGATGTGTAGATCATATATTTCCCCTCAGGAACATTATAGAGCAGTGCTCAGAATGGCAAAGACAGCTGTACATTAATTTCGTTGATTTTGAAAAGGCTTTTGACAGTATACATAGGGACAGTTTATGGCAAATACTGAGGGCTTATGGAATTCCAAGCTGCATAGTGTCAATCATAAAAAGCCTTTATGCCAACGTTACGTGTAGCATTGGGCCGAGCAACCTAACCTTTGAAGTGAAGACAGGAGTACGACAGGGATGCCCCTTATCAACCACTCTATTTTTAACAGTCATAGACTGGGTGATGCGCCAAACAACCGAGGGCAGTCCAAGAGGAATAAGATGGACTACATTTTCTACATTGCAAGATCTGGAATATGCAGAGGACATTGCACTACTTGCACATTCACATCAACACATCCAGGAAAAAACGGATAGACTTAATAAGTATAGCCAGCAGGTGGGCTTGAACATCAATCTAAAGAAGTCAGAGGTCATGACAGTAACACCAGTCGGCGGAGCAAGCAAAGACATCAACAACAGGATGAACAAAGCAAGAACAGCCTTTTTTAGTCTAAACAACATCTGGAAGTCCTCTCAGTACAGCACAAGCACAAAATTAAGATTATATCAGAGCTGTGTGCTTTCTGTGCTTCTCTATGGTGCGGAATGCTGGAGAGTTACAGAGAAGGAAATGTCGAAATTGTCCTCTTTTCACACAACATGCCTAAGAAAAATTCACTGAATCTTTTTTCCGAATACCATCACCAACCAAGATCTGCTTACTCGAAGCAAGCAAGAGGACATGCACACCATCATAGCTGGCAGACGCTGGAGTTGGGTTGGCCATGTCCTCAGAAGAGACCCCGATGCCATCACAAGAACAGCTATGCTATGGACCCCTGAAGGAAAATGAGAGGCCGACCAAAAACCACTTGGTGGAGGACTGTGGAGGCTGATATGCAAAGAATGAACCAGAGTTGGGGCACTGTACGAAGGATGGCCGCCGACCGTGCAAAGTGGAATCAATTTGTTGTTGCCATACGCCACAAGGCGTGATGGCCACTGGCTGCTTTGACGGTCGGCGGTCAAGGATCAAAGAAGAAGAAGTATCACTAACATCTCGTATAAGGCATGTGTATCACTAGCATCTCATATAGGGCAGGTGTGTAATCACTAACATCTCATATAGGGCAGATGTGTATCACTAACATCTCATATATGTGTTTATTCACTTCTGACATTACATATCAGTATGACAGATTTATACATGTGATACATCAGTACAAAAAAACTATGACGCATTCTATCTGCATAGGGCAGATCACTAACATCTCATATAGGGCAGATGTGTATCAGTAACAGCTCACATAGGGCAGATGGTTTAGTACTAATATTTCAGATAGGGCTGATGTGTACCACTAACATCTCATATAGGGCAGATGTATATCACTAACATCTTATATAGGGCAGATGTTTATCACTAACATCTTATACAGGGCAGATGTGTATCACTAACATCTCACATGGGGACAATATAAATATCAGTGTGGCAGATACCCATGTTTGTTACACAACATGGCTTCTCAGATAAATCTAATATTGATTATTTTGGATATGATAGTTTGTGACTTGTTCTGTTCAAGGAATGGTCATTCTTGGCGCAAGCATCACTCTACAGCTTGGCTACTCCCCCAACTGGCTCATATTTGAAAACCTGGCTGCGTATTTTCTATTCTACTGCGCTCACTGGCAGACTTATGTCTGTGGGACACTCAGATTTTCAAAGTAGGTCATAGTGTTTTGTTACCCATCTGTTATGTGTCTTTATCTGTGTATTATTTCTCTGTTTCTTGTTTAAAGTATCAACTTTTTTATTTATTTCTTGATTGTCTGTAAAAACAGCAGTTTGATAATAATATGATTTGTCTTAAATGACAGTTCAATCTTACTTTCAGAATTGATGTCACAGAAGGTCAGTTTGCTGTTATAGGAGTATATCTTGTTGCTGCACTCTTTGGCCCACAATTTTTGTCTCACGAGGTTAGCTTTTTCATTTTGCATATGTGTGTGTGTAATTTTTTTTTTTTAAGTTCTTCAAAATTAGCTTCCACAAATTCCTTATGTTTTATGGGTCAAATTGGCTAAGATGTATGGTGTCCACCTCTAATTCTAAAGGTACCGGGTTCGGTTCCCAGTACAAGGAATATATTTGATGGATATTTTGTTCAGATCCCGTGGGTCCTAATGGTGTCATACTCCCCCCCCCCCCCCCCCCCCCCCCCCCCGATCTTTTAGGTAGTGAGATCGGATGCCTAGCCTCGTATAAGGGCGAAAAAAATAGGAGGTTGCTATAATAAGTTGCTTGCGTTAAAAATTCCTCGGCAGTTGGAAATCGTAAAGAGTAGGCCATATGGCTGCTGCCCTGGCAAAATTTACAAAAGTAGGAAAAACCTACCCACAAAAATATTTATAGAATGTGTGATTCCTGTATGCACACATTGGAATCCTCGCCGGTGCTATGGAGTTCATGGACTGTGTCGATCTAAGGGAGGAAATTGGAGAACTGATGGAGTTGTCCGTGTGCAATGAAGATGGTCCTTACAACCAAAATCTTGATGGAGTAGGAACTACCAGTATTGCAATTATTATCTGTATAAATCTAGTTGAATATGAGCAACAAAGATAAGAGTGTAATATAAAACAGTATCTAATCGAAGGTTCATATCTATAGAACAACAGATTTTGATTTTGAAACTTTAGCACCATAACAATCTTACACGCTTATTCTTTTTTTTTTTTTTTTTTTTTTTTATAACCAGCGGCACTCGAGCTTTCTAGCCCTTTTGGCCCAATGACATGTCATTGCGAGGCTGGGGGGTCAGTGGACTTTCCTTCCAACCCGGTCAGGAGCTTCGCTCCTTCCCATCCACACAGGATTTATGTGCAGGAGCCGTTCAGATTATTCAGTCAAATTTCCGGTCGTAAACATTTCTTCAAACGCCGACGCCCGGGTTTGAACCATGAACACCTGGTCGCCAGTACAGCGTTGTAGCCATTACACCAGCGCGGCTCCCAACACGCTTATTCTAACATACATCACACACCCCACTTACCTCCCTTTCACATTTATCAGTCTTTGAGACCAAAATCTATGACAGGTGGATGTAAATTTTTAACTTCAGTGTTATATTCTTGGAAGGAGGTGTCGGGAAAAATGGTTCTACTGTGGCGGTAAGGTGATCAGATTTATCTGTATGCATCATTGATGAAGAACTGTTGTTAGTGTTTGCACTTATCTGAATTCATGTATAGGTCTATCAGTCTGTTGTGATGTCTTATGTATATGATCTGCATAAAAATATAAAATATGTGGTGCAAAAATTAACAGGTGTAACTTTACGTATGCTAAAAACATATAATTGTAACCACCTGCACATAGTGAATACCAGATCAAGCTTTTCATGCTTGTTACAGTATTTTCTAGTAGCTTATCTAACCAGAAGCCATCTCACACACGTATACCCCTTCCCCCAAACACAGTGTGCTGGGGCCCTTTCCTTGCTGTTATTAGGGAAATTACTTTTAGGGCCACCACCAAGTCGAGTCTGTTCAAAACCTTATCTGTGTCATTGATAGTTTTCATTACCCAGGATTCAATTTTGTCCATCTGTATCTGTACTTACTGCTGCCATTTCAATTAAATTTTAATGTACAAAGTTTGCCACATTTTGATGAGGCATGCTCGGTTCAAATCTGCTACAAAGTAATTCATTATATTAGTACATTGGTCCAAATATAAGCCATCTTTCACTTTCTGCTTATTATACTTCAGATTCTTGCCAGTACCTTTAAGTGCATGCAAAAACAAAAACACTTAAAAGCAGTAGGTACAGTTAAAACTTCTTTTATGTGTCATGTAAATTCATTGTTTGTTTGTTTATGTTGTAATCAAAATTCAGGTCTTCACATTCTTGGGAAAATATCTTCCTTTAAAAAAGAATGGACCAAGAAAATCGAAAATCTTACCAGTAATATTTGTGAAATACCACTTAACCATTATTAGAAATAATATCCCATGCTTCCTGAATGATATCTTCTATGGACAACTGGCAGATGGCAAAAGAACAGTTGGGCGACTGTAGCTGATGTTCAAAGATGTCTGCAAGAGAGACTTGAGGGCACTGGACATAAATCCAGCAATCTGGGAGGATGAAGTTGCCGATCGCAACATGTGATGATGCTCTCTATGGCGCCACCTCAGATTGGGTGAAAAGAAGCTCTCACAGCAAGCAGAAGAGAGGAGAAAATGTTGAAAGGAACACCAGGAAAATAAGCAGCTGAGGGCTGTCACCTCAGGGGTGCATTCCCATACTCAGTATGACTGAAGGGGCTATTATTATTATTATCCCAGGCAAAACTAGTCTTGCTGACCAACATTGTGATGAAATTCTTGCACTGAAATTGGATTTTGAAATGAAGTCACCAAAACTACTGTCACCTCTTACTCATCCAACATTCAAAGGTCAAGGTGGTCCATAGTTGGAGCTGCCATATGGGAGTGAAGTGTTACATACTTCACCATACTAGGTCCAGCTTTTTGAGGTGGGGTAACCAGTTCCCATCCTTGCTGTCTCTACCTTCTTCAACTCAGGAGCAGAGTCAGGTACCCATTTACAGCTGGGTAGACTGGATCGTAATTAATTTTAAAAAACAATTTTACAGAAAACTGTGGAGGCCGAGATGCAAAGAATGAACCAGAGCTGGGGCACTGCACGAAGGATGGCCATCGACCAAGCAAAGTAGAAGCAGGTTTTTGCTGCCTTACAAGACGGGATCAGGCATGATGTCCACTGACTGCTTTGACAGTCGGCGGCTAAGGATCAAAGAAGAGAGGAAACGAAGACTGGAGCATGATGCTACCAGGTTTCGATCCTGGAAGCTTTAAGTTTGCCATGAGAGTCAAGTGCTCCAGCTGCTTAGCCTGTCATCAACATTAGATCATCTTAAATTTAGTGTCAGAGATGCTGTCTTACTCATCTGCATTAAAGTGATACTTACAGCTGGCAAAGGCTACTTAAAAAAAAAAACTAGCACATCATGCAAGACTCTGAAATTTCCATTACAGTTTTTGGTCAGCAAAATTGAAAGTTTATATGAATAGAAGAAATTATTTATTTCAGGGTACCAGTACCATCTTCCCCATCCTTCCTATCTCAGCTGTAGTGCTACTGGCCTTCATTATACAACAGAAGTCTCCTTCCATGCTCTTTGAAAACCAGCCCTGTCTTTACCTGCTGGCCTTTGGACTTTTGGCTGCCAAAGTGACCAACAGACTTGTGGTAAGTATCTTTCTTTCTCTTATCTGCTATTAGTAAATGTTTTTAGGTTGTTTCTGATTGAGGTCATAAGTCTGGACATATTCTGTGGCTTATTCTGATCCAAGTCATAATTCAGATGTTTTATTTTCTGGGCCACATCAGATCCATGTCATAAATCTAGACATGATTTTCTTAAGCTGGTTGTGATCTAGGTAAAAGATCTAGACCATCAGTAGACAACTCAAGAGCTTTAGAAACACTTAGCTCTCTAAAGATCTTCTTCTTCAAGTACCCTGCCTAGTGGCATAGGAGATCACGTCTCTCCACAGCTTCCTGTCTCCAGTACAATTTATCAATTCTGCTGTTGATTTCTTTCCGTGTCTCGATGTCAAACTGTCCAGTATTTACTCTCTTTGTCTTCCCCTGTCTCCTTTTCCTTCAATCTTACCTGTTGTTATGATATATTCCAGCTTTCCTTTTCTCATAACATGCCCCAAAAAAGTGGATTGCTTCTTTCTAACTTGTGAAATAAGTTTCCTTTGCGCATTGGCCTCTCTCAGGACATCCTCATTACTCTTTTTGGCTGTCCATGGTATTTTTAACATCTTTTGTAAAACCACATTTATGTGGCCTCTAGTGCCTTCCCTACTTGTTTACTAATTGTCCATGACTCACTCCCATATATGAGGATTGGTTCTGTATAACAATGAAGAACTCTTTCTTACTTCCAGTGACAAAGAATTGGTGCATAAAATACTCTTTATTTTATAGAATGCTGTTTTTTCCTGAGCTGTTCTGCTCTTCACATCTGAAATGCATCTTCCATCCGTTGTTATTAATGGGACCAGGTATTTGAATTTATTGACTTGTTTTAAAACTGTTCCATTGACTTTGATAATGCATTCTAGGGAAGCCCTTTTCTTTGAGACTGTCACTATTGTATCAACTATTTCCTGCAGCTCCTTTTCACTTTTTGCTATTAAGACTGAATCATCAGTGTGCATTAGTTGTTTATATTATGTCCGCCAAATGATATTCTTGGCATGTCCTCTAGAGATCTCATATTTTCACTGTACAGATTGAACAGATCTGATAACAGCACACATCCTTGCCTGACACCCTTTTTTACATGCTGAAATGTTCCTGCATACATAGGGACAGTTTATGGAAAATACTGAGGGCTTATGGAATTCCAAGCTGCATAGTGTCAATCATAAAAAGCCTCTATGCCAACTTTACATGTAGTGTTGGGCAGAGCAACCTAACCTTTGAGGTGAAGACAGGAGTATGACAGGGATGCCCCTTATCAACCACTCTATTTTTAACAGTCATAGACTGGGTGATGCGCCAGACAAACATGCTCGCCCATGCCCGCGTTTTCTAGCGCCATTGAAACTAACTAGTTAGAACATGCAGACTAAACGACCTATCCTTTTAGACGGGGTGGAAACGGAGATAAAAGAAAAAAAAAATTGTGACGGTCTGAACACGTGTTTGAATCTAAAGTCTAGAAGATGCAATTTGTAGTTTTAAAGAAAAAATTACGCCACTAGTTGACACAATGTAAGGAAAAGGACAAAAAACGACCTTAGCTCTTGTTAGAAAATGACGTATCTTGGACGGTTTACGGTAATTAGTCGTTTTCGTTTGAATATAGCGGCAAACGCCGTACACAAAGGTTCAAAAACAAATTTCAAAACTAACCTTGAAAAAAGTAGGTTTTTTCTTAATAATAAGTTTAGAAGAATAAAAACTAGCTAGTTTGATAGCCCATCTGTAACAGAGAAATAATATACTTTTAATTACGAAGACGGACAGATAACACGGAAGATATTGACGAAAGACTGTATTGTTCAATACAGACTAGCAGACAGTTATTTGTGCATATTTTCACTAAAGTTACATTTTGACGCGTCCTTGAGCATAACGCATAAAACCAAACTGCACGTGGACTAGGGGCAGGGTAGGAGGATAGTAGCTAAAAATAACTTAGCACAGAATCGTAGAAGTAGGGGGAGACAAAAAATTGTGTAGTTTTTTTTCTTGTAGTTTCGTCCAAAAACAAGTGTAATTTTGGGAAAAACCAAGTTGGGACGGACAGACCGACAGAAAAATACTACACACTAGACTGAGACTGGACCGAAATTGGACATTTGTAGTTTGAATATTTGAAAGGTAGAGGGGAAGTCCGCTGATTGGACAGAAACTTTCATATTATAGAAAGAAAGACGCCCGCTAGTGCCATTTTTGAAGAAGACTGTCCATTGACACAGTTTGTTAATGCTAGAGGTGTGATTTCCAGGAAATATTAAATATTATCAGAGGGACGCCTTAATCTAGCCGGCAGCTCAGCTGAGTTTTGCTAGTACAACGTAACTGTGTTTTCAATTTTGAATTGTGGTAAGGGAAAAAGCATTTACCTTTTTATTTTAATATTTTGAGTGATTGATACTGCCATGTCTTGAAAAATGATTACGACAAGTGAGTGCTTATTCTAGGTCCCCAGCAGCAGTCCAGGGCCTAGAAGCAAACAAATAATATAGGAAAACATATCTAAGACTATGGAAGACAGATCTATATTTTAGATCAGTGGGAACATATCACCCACCTTATTGGATGGAAGAGGAAACTATTGAACATATTTTGGATGCAATGCAGTCATGGGAAACTGGTACTATTTGATACCACCTGGGTGAGATGTGCTGAGTTGGTCAGAGAGATCTGACCTGATCTTTGTAAATTTTGCTTTGCTTTGTTGTGTGTAAAATTGGTGCAGTAGGCAGTGTGTTGACACATGGCACAAATTTTGGTTTCAGAGTTTCTGGTCTGGCACTATGCTAGTGCCAGATGCTTGAAGAGGTCCAAGATTGGATGCCTAAGAATCCTATCATTTTACTCCAGCACTTGTGAGGAGTGGGCCACTTGAATTCTTTACTGCATCGTCACAGGCCAGATAAGTTGAATACCTGGCCTGCTGTAGATTCATCTAACTGTTTCCACCAACAAATAAATAAACCAAATCCTGGTTGATAAAAACTATATTTCAGTACTATATTTTCAAAGACAATGAACATTGTGAACAGAGATCGGGTATGATGACATCACCCCGACTAAACATCCAGTGCTAGTTTTCCAAAGACACTGTAATTAGTGTTAACATTAACCAATGTAACCATATATCTATGTACAAAATTTTCATTTTGATTATTCAATATATATATATGCACTTTTATTGATAAATACATATTGTTTCATACGTCCTGACCAGAAGAAAATTTGGTTCAGGACTAAATAAATTCAAAAAAATTATAAATTTAACTTCTAAAGCCAGTGTTAGTTGAGTTGATCATAGAGCTTATTATTATTATTATTAGAATTAGTGTTTACTTGTGTGTGTCAGTGTATTTAAATTACCTACACATCACATTTCATTACCCTAGACATTAAACGTAGCTAACATACATAATAGCAGAATAAGTCTGTTTGAGGTCATAAGTGGTAGCAGAAAGGCATTCTGTAACTCACATAAATTTTTATCATCAGGAGCCTTCACAGCTGACCTCATCCAGTACACTAGGTAACATAGCAACCACACAATAACATCAAAAGCTACTACAGCTTGAACATCAATTTAAAGAAGTCAGAGGTCATGACGCTCAATGTGAGCAACCCTGAGCCCAAATCAGTAAGGAATCAGCAACTGGTACAGACAGACACCTTCACATACCTAGGATGCATAGTAACACCAGACAGCAGGGTAGGCAAAGACATCAAAATCAGAATGAATAAGACAAGAACAGCCTTTTTTAGCCTAAACAACATCTGGAAGTCCTCTCAATACGGCACAAGCACAAAATTAAGCCGAATCTTTTGGCCGAATACCATCACCAACCAAGATCTGCTTACTCGGAGCAAGCAAGAGGACATGCACACCATCGTGGCTGGCAGACGCTGGGGCTGGGTTGGCCATGTCCTCAGAAGAGACCCCGATGCCATCACAAGAACAGCTATGCTTTGGATCCCTGAAGGAAAACGAAAGAGAGGCCGACCAAAAACAACCTGGCGGAGGACTGTGGAGGCTGAGATGCAAAGAATGAACCAGAGTTGGGGCACTGTACGAAGGATGGCCGCCGACCGAGCAAAGTGGAATCAATTTGTTGTTGCCCTACAAGACGCCGCTAGGTGTGATGGCCACTGACAGCTTTGACGGTCGGCGGCTAAGGATCAAAGAAGAAGAATAAAAGATCACATTCCTGTCTCATGAAATTCACAGTTAATGTGAATTTTTGTGTGACAGCTCGTGAGTTTACACCGGGAATGGGGAAGAGATGTTCCTTAAATCCTGGGGATGCTGAACTTTTAAATGATGGACCAGCCCAAAATGTCTGTAGCTTTAAATTTAGTTCTCTTTTTACTTCTCCGTCACCTAGAGATTTACCAAATCATCCCCTGTGATCTACCGATAGATCTGTATCAACCTGTTGCCGACTCCTGATCTAGATCATATTTTTTCAGTTAATTTTGATGGACATAATAAATCTGAGCTGATATTTTGGCTGGCTCTGATCCAAGTGTTCAATTTAGGCTGATGATTGTTTGACTGATACTGAATGGTCGTAATATATCACACTTACACTAATTCATTTTCGTGGTCCTAATAAATACCTTTCACCCTGTCCATCTCTTTCTTTACTTTTGTCTCTTGTTACGATATGCATTAGTGCTGTGATATTCTATGTCTCTGTGGTGACAATATTGTTTATTTTGCTTGTAACTGCATAATGTTGCATTTATTAATTTTGCTCTCTGTAGGCAGCACACATACCAGTTGTTGATTGTTCTCTCTGTACTTAACAGTTCTCTTTGTGTTTAACTTATTTATTTATTGATGAATGTTGTCTCTGTAGGTAGCTAACATGACAGTTGTTGATTGTTCTGTCAATAGGTAGCTCACATGACAGTTGTTGATTGTTCTGTTGATAGGTAGCTCACTTGACAGTTATTGATTGTTCTGTCAATAGGGGGCTCACATGACAGTTGTAGATTGTTCAGTCAATAGGGGGCTCACATGACAGTTGTTGATTGTTCTCTCGGCATTTAACAGTTCTTGTTACATTTAACTTGGCACAACCAGTACTTTAACTGTTGGTTTAATGAGGTTTTTGTTTTGTGGCTATGTCTGGTGAGTATCATTGCGTCTCATACTTTTATTTGACTTTACAAACTTTTAAATTATATCTAGGACATGTTCATATTTTGTAATGGTTGAGACATCATTTTCAGAGTAAACTTTGGTAACTGATGTGGATCTAATGTCCTGGTCATGCATGCGAAAGCGGTAATGAGAGAGCTGACAGACTAGACTGGATGTGGATAAGGGAGAGATACTGAGAACAATTAATGATCATCTGTTAGAGAATGACACTGCAATAGATGAATAATCAAGGTTAAGACTACTGGAATTTGGCTTTAAACGTAAGGCTAGCAGAGATGGATGTGTGAGAGGAGGCATCCGTCATGTATACAACCAGCAAGCTACAGAAACAATTAGCATTAATACTCTTCAACATATACTGAGGGTGACAGCATCTATGGGTTTGCCCGGATTGCAATGTTCAGCAATAACAATAACTGAAATATTTTGCAAAAAACTGTGACTCTCACGTCTGGACAGGTTCTGAAATTTTGGCATGTTTATTTATTTACCTGATAGATTTTGAAAGGCAGCTGTTTAGATACAGTTAATGGTTTGCCAACTGTCTGTAAAACCATGAAATGTATATAATAAAAAAACATAGGCAAAAAGCCACAGGAAAATTCAGCCTGGAAAAAGCAAGAGTTTGGAAACAAACAGTTGCTAGGTCGGAAAGGAATTAGCATGCATCTGAATACCAAGAAACTGTACCAAGTTACTGGAGAAGAACATATTAATGCAGAAATAGCATTCAAATCCAAACTTTGAAGTAATATAAAAATAAATATACTAGGACAAGTAAAATAAAAAGGACAGAAACAGGCAAACAGTGGTTGTCAATGGGAGAGATCATACTGTTCTCAGCATGCAAAGGCCTATTTGTAATCTTAGAGGGAGTGCAGTAATGCTATCCAGAGACACTCAGAGAATACTGGTGGCATATTCATCCTGTAGCTGTCCAAGGAGCAGATTCCTTCAACAAACGTCTGCCAAGTCTTTCTGTCCTGTGGCATCATCTCAAAGTCTTTACATATCTTCTTCATCTCCTTCATGTCTTGTCTCCAGTTCTCTTCTCCACATGTTCCTTTGTCTCCCCTGTAGCTCTCTTTCCCTGGGGATTTTAGAAAAAGGACTGTATGGTGATGCAGTCATCAGGTTTCTTCAATGTGTGTCCTATCTGTCTCTATCATTTTCATCTCATCTCATTTCTTCTTCGTACACTCTCGTATGTTTACTTGAATGTTTTCAAAGAAAGCAGCAGTCAGCTTGAGGCTATTTGCATCTCTGTAGAGCTCTTCCACGAATGACACTGGTGACGGCCATATACATTTTCTCTTTTCCACATATGTTGAGCATTTTCTTTGAAGCAGATGTTCAGCAGTCATTTTATCAGTGCCACAGTTACACTGATTGGTAGTTCCTATCTTTAGCTTGTTGAGTTGATGGTATCTCAATCTGTTATGGCCAGTGCAAAGTCTGAAGATTACACTTGTTCTCTTCTGTTGAGCTAGTAGTATGCATCATTTTGTATGTGACCTGGATGTTCTACATCCCATTTGTTTCTGTATCTGCTTCAGACAAAACTCTCTGCCTCCTCAAAAGTTATGCTTGCATCAGGCTGAGGTAGCTTTCCACCTTCACTTTGCCAATCTGTCAGCCTCTTCATTGGCGGGGATGCTACAATGACTTTAATCCTTCTATTGTACACAAGCACCCATTTATGAAAGTCTCGCTTTTTACTTGTTTTTTGTTTTTGTTTTTTTTTGTTCTTCGTGTTTCAAAGCCATACAATAGGACTGACTTGGCATTTGAGTTAACTCTTCTAACCCACGAGCCATATGTTGCACCAGATTACCCTATAGTAATAGGGTCGCAGTTTTGTCAGTGCTGCTGCCAAGTTATGTGTATGATTCTACATCTTGTTTTCCATTCTTGTCTTTGATGAGGTCATTTGCTTGCTTGTATTTCCCTGTTAGTTTAATTGTGCTGTTGTACAGTTCTGTCATATTTCCTATTGGCTGCAGCTTCGTCCGCCTCTCTTGCCAACTCCTCAATTTATTTCACTCTTGCTGCAGTACTTTTCATATTCTTGCTATAAAACATATGCACAGTTAATATCGAGATCCCAAATACAAGTGGTTTTTAAGAACATAGAATTCTACTGTTGGTATAGAGAAACCAGATAGAATTGGTTCTAAGGACATAGATCACATAACATACATTGTTGGTTAGAAAGCCTAGATAGAAATGAATAAGGATACAGAAACCACACAGTTGAGTTAGATAACCGGACAGAAATAAAGAAAACAATCAACAGCCAATACAGCTGGAGATTTTTAAAAATTGAATGGAAATGACAAACCTTCATGAAATAACTAGCCAAACCAGTGTTGTTGTTATTTAACTAGGGCTGCAGAGCTTCTCGCTCTTTTGCAGCCAATACCAAGTTGAAGACTTCTTGGTATTATCTTCACTGTAGATCTAGGCTTTTCTGCCATTCTGAAACGTGTTGAGTGGAAGTTATGAGCTCCAGTTTCTTCAGCTTAGCTTGCATTTAAAGGATCATCACATCTGGTCTCAAGCTGGGAGTAAGAAGCTCGTGGCATACTGTGCATTTCCCACCATCCAAGAGGGCTCTACAAATATACAGAGCTAAAACACTGTGCTCTGGTTCTGGGCTCTCCTAATGAATTGTCACGTCTCAGCTCCCCCTGCCTATCATTGGATCTAAAGTGAGATCCTCCTTCATGCAAACCAGTGAAGATAGACATGCCTTTGATAAACCACTGGTGAAGCCTAAAAAGAGTCAGCAGTTTGCTGAATGAGAATGCCAAAGCAACCATTATCTCATGCAGAGCTGGAAAAGATAGTTCAAAATAGAAATTTTAGGCAAGCAAAAATTACAGACCTATATTCCATGTGGAACAAAAAAGGGATGATGATGATGAAATTAAATACATAGCTTGTTTCAGTTATTGTTTCTTTTTTTCTTGTTTTTAAAACTTCTTATAGCATCATCTAAACAGAGGAGGAAAGTTAGATTATCTCATTTTAGAGGCAACAGATATGAAACTTGATATACTGGGAGTTGCAGAGGCAAGATTATTAAATACAGGCTACATAAAAAGAGACCAGTACACGCTTATACACTCAGGAGGAGAAAAACACAAAAGAGGAGTAGGAATGTTAATAAAGAAGGAATTAGAAAAATATGTATGTGGATACTGGACACACAATGACAGAATGATGTTACTGAAAATGAGAGCAAAGCCATTTGACATATCAATCTGACAAACATACATGCCAACTAAAGAACACAGTGAAGAAGAAATAGAGGAATACTATGAAGAGCTACAACACACACTTAAACCAGTCAAATCTACAGATGTGTTGATAGTAATGGGTGATATGAATGCAAAAGTAGGAAAAGGAAAATACATGAAAATAGTAGGACAGTATGGACTAGGGAAAAGAAATGATAGAGGAGACAGACTTATCCAGTTCTGTGAAGAAAACCAGCTGGTTATATATAATACCTTTTTTGAACACCACCCAAGGAAAATATACACATGGAAAAGCTCAGGCGATGTAACAAGAAATCAAATTGACTATATCATGATAAAACACAGATTTAAGAACAGTGTCACAAGTGCAAAGATACATCCTGGCGCTGACATAAATTCAGATCACAATCCGGTCGTCATCAAAGTAAATATAAAGCTAAAAAGAGCAGGAAACAGAAGAAAGGAGGAACCCCAGATAGAAATATCAGCACTGAAACAACCAGATATAAAACAAAAATATCTTGTCGATGTCAAAAATAAGTATGAACAGTTACTGACAGAAAGCATGGAACAGTACAGAAGAGAAAACCCAGAAGAAAAAGTAGCCACAAAATGGGAATGTTTAAAAACAAGCATACAATCAGCAAATGCAAATTTACCTAAAAAGAAGCCTAAGAAAAATCAAATTTGGATGACAGATGACATCTTGAATAAAATGACAGAAAGAAAGAGAGCAAAAAACACTCAAGAATATAAAACAATAGACAATGACATACGTACTATATGTAAACAAGCAAAAGAACCGTGGATAGAAACAAAATGCAAGGAAATAGAAGACATGGAAGCAAAACACATGACAAGAGATATGCATGAAGAAATAAAGAAACTATCAAATAGGTCATGGTTTGCCCAAGGATGAGGCTGTATCAAGAGCAAAAATGGTGTAATCTTACTTGACGAGAAAGACGTATCAAACAAATGGGCAGAGTACGTAAAAGAACTATTCGAGGACAACAGAGGTAAAAAAACCATCACCAGATTCTAATGAAGGCCCAAACATTCTCAGATCAGAAGTAGAGAATGCAATACATATGATACAAAAAGGAAAATCGGCAGGCATGGACAACATAAAAATTGAAATGATAGAAGCCCTGGAGCATGGACAACATAAAAATTGAAATGATAGAAGCCCTGGAGAGCTTTGGTAAAGATACAGTCACAGATCTATGCAACGATATATACAAAACAGTATATATACCACATGACATGAAATCAGTCTTTATAACATTGCCCAAAAAACCAAATGCAACAGAATGTTCAGACTTCAGAACAATCAGCCTGATGAGTCATGCAATTAAAAATACTGCTCAAAATCATACAGGAAAGAATAAAAAGTAAGGTATACAGCAAAATCCAAGAAGAGCAGTTTGGATTTAAAGGGAACAGCGGAACAAGAGAGGCAATATTTTGCCTAAGAATATTAGCAGAAAAATATAGAGGTCCAAAAAAGTATGTACATGTGCTTCATTGATTATAAGAAGGCTTTTGACAGAGTCCATTACGAGAAAATAATTGAATGCCTCGAAGACATAGGTATTGATGGAAAAGACATAAGAATACTCAGTAACCTTTATTAGGAGCAAGCTGCTACAGTAAGATCTGGAAGGAATTATTCACCATACATAGACATAAAAAGAGGTGTCAGACAAGGTTGTGTGCTGTCCCCCTGCCTATTTAATCTATACACTGAAAACATTTTCAAACAGATACAGGAAATGCCAGGACTGAACATCAGTGGAAGGTCAATAAACAACCTTAGATATGCAGATGATACCGTGTTGTTAGCTGAAAGTGATCAGTATTTACAAGAACTAGTGAAGCAAGTGAACAGTATAAGTCATGAATATGGATTGGACATTAATATTGAGAAAACAAAAACTATGATAATTAGCAAAACAGACGATAAGCCCACATTAACTCTTAGTATACGAGCTGCCTTTCATGACTACCATTACAGATTTTGCAATAAATAATTTATTTATAAAGATAACATAAGTGTTATATATCAAAATGTGAAGAAATGAAACCCCTACATCATGCACGTAACTAAATTGATCAGTGGTTTGAAACATGCATTCAGCTATAAATTTTTGCTATTGACGGGGATCGATCATCGGCCTCTCTAGAAGGCCGCTCGTATACTAGGAGTTAAAGATAAGGATAAATGGGAAAATCATGGAACAAGTCAAGAGCTACTCATATCTTGGTCATATAATAACAGAAGATGGCAGATGTGAAACAGAAATCAAGAAAAGAATAGGAATGGCCAAAGCTAATTCAACAACATGAAACATATACTGACATCTAAACAGTTAACTCACAAATTAAAACTGAGAATCATAAAATGTTATATATATTCTGCATTACTGTATGGTGTAGAAACATGGACAATGGATAAGCAGTTGGAAGAACGAATTGAGACTCTTGAGATGTGGATATATAGAAGAATGGGGCGCATCTCATGGAAAGAGAAGAAAACAAATAAGGAGGTTCTACAAAATCTAGGTATGAAAAGAGAACTAACGAGGGAGATCAAAGTTAGGCAGCTAAAACACTTTGACCACATAAAAAGGCATAACACCTTGCAGAAGACCATAATAGAAGGGAGAGTTGAAGGCAAACGTGCAAGGGAAAGACAGCGCTATAAGTGGGAAGATAACATCAAGAGATGGACAGGAAAGAGTCTATCAGAGTGCACCACCAAGACAAGAGACAGAAAACGGAGATCCATTACAGCCAACCATCATTGTGGAAATGGCAGCTGATGATGATAGCATTATTTCTTCTGTTCATAAACACCTTTTGTTTCATCTGCTTGTCTGTACAAATTGTTTTCTTGTTGGTTGTAATCTGATGATGACTGACAGAAGACTGTACAGAGCATTCAGCTGGAGGCAATCTGAACATCACAAGAAGTCCCTCCATCAGACAAAGGTTTCCACCCTTTTATCTCCTTTACACTGTTGAGCGGCGGGCCCTCATGGGTCATGATTCCCAAGTGTCAGCCTCCTGTTGATTTTTCTGCTTGCATTGGTTATTGAACCGACCCCAGCTTGGCTGTAACTTCCAAATTCTATCTGCCAGCTTGAGATAGTTGTGAAAGTAACAGTTTCTGTTACATCAATTACTGTCCTAAATTGTTTAGCCCACCACAATTGTTCCACAGCTAGCACAGTGCCTTTTCCAAAGTTTCGCCAAGCCTGTTAAGTTCCCTTGGTCTACCCTTCAGGCCCACTAGTTTCAGTAGATAATACATCGAGGCAGCTACTAGATCTCTAGCACCTGCTTCTACAGCTGTAACTTATGTTGTGAACCACTCACATTTCACCTCCATGGCCAGATCATTATATTTGGTCATACAGCAGCAGAGTTGGCACTTATGTTTTTGTGATCCATTAAAAGTGTTATATTTTTGTATTAAGTTTTACCACACTCACACAGTGTGTGTTCTTCATCTCCTCATGAACACTGTTTTAAATTCAGCAAGATTTTAGAGTTTACCTATTCAATTGTGAGAAGGACATTTAACAAATTTGATATTTTTAAGTAATAAATTAATTAAATTGTGTGGGACGCGGACTGTGTAAGTGAAATTCCAATTCAGCATTATGTGACTTCACACAAAAAATCATAAAATTAGAATTTTCACTTATTTGTGATCAAACTTCTTGGATTAATTTTCAGCTGAATATACATTTCAATTCCCGGGCTTTTACCGCCAAGGAATTAAGTAAAGCTGAAATATTTACATGTAAGTGCACAATTTTGGTTCATTTTTGTTTTGATGTTGTATGGGTTCTATATTTCGCAAGACATAACAAACAATTATTACATTACATAAGGACTTAACATTTTTGTTCTTATTTGTCCACAGTTGTGGGTGGTGTTTGATCTATTGCGGTACTCAATCAGTGTCTGCCAAGAAATTTGCGATTATCTGAACATTTATTGCTTCACAATCTCTTCAAGGCCACCATCACATAAAAAAGAGAGAGGTTCAAAAAATGGCAGCTTCAGTTGAAATGTGACCAAACTATGTAGACATCCATTGTTCAGGTTATGAACAGTGTGAAATCAAGTTTTTAGTACTTTCTAAATTAACAGTCTGTCACTGCTGGTGAGACATTGCTGGGACAATAGGGTAGTCACTTTTATGTAAACTTATAAACTATGTGTGTGTCTACATTTGATATATATTTTTGGCTCAAATGTCTTGTTACTGATACAGCACTTTGTAGACAATTTTTTAAAACCAAATTCAACATCATCCATCAAAGTGGATTGTGTCCTGTTGCTTTGCTTCTTCACTGAAAGTTAAAAACTGTACGAGAAATGAATATTTGACGATTCTTTCCAAAATGATTTGAATTGTTTCTATGTATTGTAACACGATGAAATAATGTAAACAGTTGTTGGTGATGTTGGAAGAGATTCTAGATTTAAGTTGTGCATCTTATGAGAGCTGATCAGTGTCCAGGTGGGGATATTTATAGCCTAAAAGTTAATTAAATTGTCTTTTGAATTCATTTTAACATTTTTGTTATATACATTTATCTTTATGTCAAAAATTATGCTAGTGGAAGTGGTACAGTAGAATTCTCATCATCCGACTTAATGAAGTAAAAATTCCATGTAATGTAATAATTTTAACTAAAATTATCAAGTTACTATAAATTGTGGCGTATAAATTGACCTTAAAAATTTTAGCTCAAAATTATGGTTTAGGCTTATAATCGCTGTATAAGTCGACCCCAAGACATATAGTAGGCTAAAACTGAAATGTGGATATGGTAGTCAGTGACTAAAGCAAAAAATAAGATCAAATTCATCAAGACACTAACAGTAGTACTTTAAATATATATAAATCAGGAAAATTCTCCAAATTTTTGGCCGAATACCATCACCAACCAAGAACTGCTTACTCGGAGCAACCAAGAGGACATGCACACCATCATAGCTGGCAGACGCTGGAGTTAGGTTGGCCACATCCTCAGAAGGGACCCCGATGCCATCACAAGAACAGCTATGCTATGGATCCCTAAAGGAAAGCAAAAGAGAGGCCGACCAACAGCAGCTTGGTGGAGAACTATGGAGGCAGAGATGCAATGAATGAACCAGAGCTGGGGCACTGCATGAAGGATGGCCTTCCGACCGAGCAAAGTAGAAGCAGTTTGTTGCTGCCCTACAAAACGCTACCAGGCGTGATGGCCACTGACTGCTTTGACAGTCGGTATCTAAGTATCAAAGAAAAAAGAAGATATATATATATACATATAATTTATAATTTTTTTTTTTTAAAAGGGATGTGGATAACAGCATCTATGTAGGTTACCAAGAACAACTAAAAATCTTCAGTAAGTTATCCAGGTATGAACCCTCTTATACATCAGGTCTGCCTGTAAATACATTCAAGGCAGAAATGAACACCTCCAGCATATCTCGTAGAAACTGTTATAAAATCTTTAAAAATATATGGGATTGCAAATGCAGTGGATGGGGAGGAAGACTGGATGTAGCGAGACAGCAACGAGGAGGGGGATGGCAGCAAAAATACCGAAGCCAAAGTCGGAACTTTCAGTGCTTCCGAGCTGTATGCAGACCTCTTCACATCAGATGATGAATAGCACTACAGCAAAACTTTGAAGGATTTTAAAATATCATCCTACATGCTTCCATTGTAAATATAATAAAATTTTGAAACAAAATTAATCTTGGAGTTAAAATTTTGGTAAAGGTTTGCATTTTATACTTGCTGTGTAAGCCGATTGTTTTGGCAATATATTTTTCAGGCCGTAAAAAGTTGACTTACATGTTGCAATTTATGGTAAGTAAATTCCATTGCCTGCTGAGGTCAACGTCCAGGTCACACCAGTGCATATGTAACAGTTTATAAGCGTTTTTTTTTTTGTTTGGCGTTATTTTAGGAACAGTATGGATTCTGGAAACTGTACAAGATAAGGTTCTGTAGGTTTCTATTTTGATTTTGCAAAACAGTTTGTGTACTTTCTGATCTGGTATTGTCCATGCTGATGTACTTTATGTATCTATTTTAACTGCCATAAACATTGAGAACTTTGTAACATTTCAGTTATTTGTACTTTCACTGTAAAACAAAATTGATTCTCTAATGTCTTTGTTTACCATATTAAGTGTATGTTTTAAGTGTCTGCATGAACCTATTCCCTTCCTTATGTGTTATATCCTTGAGTCTTTGCATGGATGTTTCCAAATTCCATCTATCTTGCATATCATACCATGTTATATTTTGTGGTTTAAACTGGAGCAGTTACTTCAGTTGAGAAAATCTGGGATAGATGCAAGAAGTCCTTACCTAAGACTGCAAGTCAGGTGAAGCTCCTGATAAAGCTTTCTAGCTTAGCTGCTATCAGGCATCAAGGTCTACTTGCAGAAACTGGGTCTGATTATAACTTTTTAAGAAAAGTTTAACAATTATCACAGTAAAAAATGGCTAATGTCTTCCAATGTCACAGTTGAAGTACCAATGCATAAAATATCACAGGAATTCATGCTTAATTTGAAAATTAATTTGCTTAATTTGAAGTTATAAAAATGTAGAATAAATGCTGAAACATTTCGAACTTGTAAGTTGTTGACAGCACCTTTATTCCAGTAGTTGCAAATTCTGCCCTCTCACTCCGTTTTAGAACCCCTGAAATAAATCAGGGAGACACGGAGCTAAGAAATAAGCTATGTTCAGGAATGAAAACTGCTATCCCCTCTTGATGGTTCACATCAAAAGAACAAATTCCTTGCCTTGAAATTATTTCCCAGTAACATTATTTATGAGTTGCTATCCAAAAGTCCCTGGACTGGCTACAAAGAGCATTTGTTGGAAGTAGTATGTACGTGTGCTGCTAAACAGCGCTGAAGAATTCCTTTCTAAAGCATTGTGACAAGTTTCATGTAGGGGCACGCATGTGTTCCATTTTTAACAAGTGTTTTTATACTGTGCTGTTAGCAGGTTTCTGTGATTCTTGAGTGAAGTAAAATGGCAGGGTCAAGGAGTAACGTGTCTGCATCCATTTTTGCTTTGAACTGGCAAAGCTGTATCAGAGACCTGTAAAATGCTTAGATAAGTATTTGGCGATGGTCTTAATCTCATGGATGTGTGTTACACTTCTTCCACATTTTCAGCCATTCTGCTGGTTGAAGGCCAACCAGAACATTCAAAATCTATAACTGATGTTTGCTCACATTTGGAGCATAAGAATCACAGAAATTCTGGGTTTTACCCAAGCAGCCAGCCCAGGAACTTTTGGATAGCACCTTGTATTACTCATCTTGTTTAGTGAGCTGAATATATTATATACTGATCTCAACATTTCAAGTTGCTAACCAGAAATATGTTTTAGTATTTGTTCAGGTGTTCATGTATGAATTGCATCCATGTTCAATTAGTGTCTTTGATAGTGAACAGGTCTTAAAGTTAAGTCAGTCAGTATTTCTGTTCTTATACCTAACACTGAAGCACAATATGGGGGTGGCAAGTCAGACTGCATACAATAACCAGAACGTTAAACCATATCTTTACTTAATTAAAGCAGTGACATTGTACCTGGTTGGATATTCATATTTAAGAGTTTTATTTTCTTAACCAGCGGCACTTGGGCTTTCAGCCCTTCGGCCCAATGACATGTCATTGCGAGGCTGGAGAGCCTGTGGACTTTCCTTCCAACCCGGTCAGGAGCTTCGCTCCTTTCCATCCACGGAGGGTTTATCTCAGGAGTCGTTCAGGTTATTCAGTCAAAATCCCAGTCGATGACACTCCTACAAATGCCCGTGCCCGAACCTTGAACACCTTATCACTAGCGCAGTGTGGTAACCATTACACCAGTGCGGCTCCCATATTTAAGAGTTTAACCAGGCAGATTTATTTTAGAACTTGTAGAATGGCCAGCTGCTGGGTTAACTGTGTATCATGTACATTGACATATTACGTTCAGTGTCACAACAAATTGATTCAGGTTTTCCTCTTAGTTTTCAGAGGTCATATTTGACCTTATTTGTGATATTTTTAGCATTTATATTATGCCATTTGAAGTCATTTTTAGTGATAACTATTTTTGTTTTAAGGAATGGGTTGGGGTGGATGGTTAGATAAAATGAATGGCATTACCACAAGGTCTTTATAATATAACTGACTGACCTTGTGTCTGTGTTAAACAAGGCGCACCTCGCCAGAAGTCCTCTTCAAAAAAGATGAAAAAATACAACCTTTTAAATATTGTTTAAATATTCACTGTTGCTCAGGGCTATGTTTATTCCATGAAAGCTGATATCATTGTCATTCCCAGCTGACAATTTCTGCTGCCATGTTTTGGTCAGGTAGTGTTGTTAATATCATGTGCATGCCCTGATTGGTGTACTTTAATCTTTGTTTTGTCATTAGAGAGTTACATACTTTGACCTTCCACGACGTTAACTGTGCACTCATTTGAGGCAAGCTCATGTGTTATATTTTTGCCTGAAATTTTATTTATTTTTAAATTATCAGCTTATGCAGGAAGTGAAGCTAGAATCTTATTTAAGGTGGCTTATTATGTGGACAAAAAACACAGATGCAGTAGACACACTGGAACAATGTTAGATTGTTACAAAAAATGTACTTTGTTCAAAAAGGATTTGGATTGTTGATTGGGCACAGTAAGATATACAAATATGTCCAGTTTGTTGTTTGCGAGGAAGCTGTGACACAGAGTTGGTAAAAGCTGTTTCTATTTGCTTGACAGTCGCTTCTCAAATACTTCCATTAATGCTAATAACTAACAGTCTCAAAACTTCCTGTAAACATACATTACTTGACATTCTCTAATGCTTCCAATAGATAAGACAATGCTTCATATTTGACATTCTGAAATACTGCCAGTAGATAGACTTTACTTCATACTTGACATTCTGAAATACTGCCAGTAAAAAGACTTTACTTTATACTTGACATTCTGAAATACTTCCAGTAGATAGACTTTACTTCATACTTGACATTCTGAAATACTGCCAGTAGATAGACTTTACTTCAATCTTGACATTCTGAAATACTGCCAGTAGATAGACTTTACTTCATACTTGACATTCTGAAATACTTCCAGTAGATAGACTTTACTTCATACTTGACATTCTGAAATACTGCCAGTAGATAGACTTTACTTCATACTTGACATTCTGAAATACTTTCAGTAGATAGACTTTACTTCATACTTGACATTCTGAAATAATTCCATTGAGATTTTACTTCATACTTGACATTCTGAAATACTTCCAGTAGATAGACTTTACTTAAACTTCATTCTGAAATACTTCCATTGAACAGACATTGCATGACACTTGACATTCTTAAATACTTACGGTGAATATACAGTAATTGACATCATAACTATTTACTGTAATCAGACACATTAAAAATGTCTAATAGACACAAAAAGCCATCAAAGAAGAAGTTCATGAAGATTGACATTGATTTCTGGTTTACCAGATAGTGGCAGAGGCAGATTACATTATTTATTATTACGAGATAGTGTAGTGTATTGTTATGTGTGATTCAGTCGTGTCTCAGTATGTGTGATTTATATTAAATTTGTATTTTTAGTTGAGGCAGTCAACTCAGGTCAGTATGTACCTGAGTGGAAGTTGTCAGTACTGGTGGTTGACTAATTTGAAACATGATTATTTATTAATGAGCTTGGTATGTGTTGCTGTTGTGTAAACTTCCAAGTGTCACATTTTGATGAAGTTTTCGTTGCATTTATTATTTTTTGGCAGCCCAAGTACTCAGCTAGCTTCGGTAATGGAGTGACTAGCTGTTTGGTTTGTGTAGCTGATATCAGATCTTGATGTAAAGAAACAAAGAAGTTTGTGTATGCCCATAGATGTTCTGCAGCTATTAGACAGTCTCCCCATTCATCAGATTTTTGATGTCTTCTCCCAGTTGTGCAATGTTTGAAGCAGACTATTTAATGTTAAATGTCACCTGTTTACACTTACATGTAATTCTTAGATGTATTTGATGCCGATTTGTGTGAAATGTATATTCAGTGGCCTTTTCTGTTATAAATCCCAAGCAGTATTTCTATTATGAAAGACTTCTTTTGTTTGCTTTCAGTTTAAGAAAGTGTAAACACCAGAACTGTATGTAACCTCTTTAAAGGTCACACATCACTGTATGCCAAAATGTGCCAGAACCCTACAAAATCATCTTGTCAAATTGGCTGTCAGTGCATGGAGTGCTTACTCAATCTAAATGTCTGGTGTGTTGTAATTATTTGATCAGTTTTGCATTTCCCTGTATTTTGGGTTAGTTACCAAATCGTGTAAAACTGTTTACCGTGGCAACTAGTGATGGGACCACAAAAAATGCTTGTACATCTCGACTAATGGCTGAATAGGCTAGAAACTTGTTTCAACCATTGACTGATAGATCTAGTGACGAGGATAAGAGTGAAAACAGTGTGCACATTGATTGAAATAGTGATTTTGATAGAGATGGGGGCGCAAGCAGTTATAATTGTGAAAATATTGCAAGTTCTCAGCCATCGGAGGGCCGTTAAATAGCAACAACCTCCATTAGAATTTCAAATGATGCTTATTGTAATAGTACATACATTTATCTTTAAAATGACGTGTAATTCATAAAAATCTGTAAACAATTACGAAAACCACAGCTTACTTTGTGCAAACACCTACAGTATGAAAATTTGAAAAAAATTTAATTCGGCCACAGTGTTTTTCAATTCGGTAGTTAATGTGTTAATGGCAAAAATAAACATGAATTTAGTCAATAATTTAAGATTGATAAACCACGCCACAATGCTATATACTGAATTCACAAAAGCTGCACAACAAAGAATAGCTTGTAGGTTTTGTGGGCATGATTTCATACTCTTGGTTTGCCACTAGTGGGAATCTGTGAACATAGTTGGTGGCAGGGAGTATGGTTATGGAAAAACTATACACCACTGTAGATAGACGATTCTGTAGCTGCCAAATCATGGTTGGCAAGGGGATACTAGATACAAGACACATAACCATGTTAACAGTCTCTGCTGTCCTCTCATATAAAGACATTTTGGCACATTCTGGTTTTTCCCATCCACTTAAAAATGTTCAATGTGCTGCCTAGAGACTCCAGATTTCTTACCCTTGAGCTGCCTGTGGAAAGCAGGCTTCAGTCAGCTCATTCTAAGCCCTCCTGACCTGTGCCATCCTTTCAAGTTCTATCAATATCTTCTCTCTCCTTATTGACTTTCTCCAGCTGTCTTCTTCATGTGGAGTCTTTTCTTTGGGTCTCCTCGTTTCTTTTACCAGGAGGATTTTAGAAGAGGGACTGCCTTGTAATGCTGTCAGCTGGTTTCCACAGTGCATATCCTAACCAATATGAGTTTGGTCTAGCTTTCTTCTTTTGGCACTCATTTTTCCCATTGTCGTAGATTTGCGATAGATGATTAAGACTTAGTTTGGTCCCTTCTGAATAGACATAGAAATAAGTGATAGCTCAGTGAGAGGTGAAAAAAATAGAAATAGATTTCACGAGAGAAGTGGAGGAAATATAGTAGATTCTGTCTCTGACACTCGAGAAGCTTCTCTCAGTCAGCCTGTCATCTACAACAGTTAGATTAGTCAGACAAATCTAATATAATATATATTAATATATATGTTCCTCACATACCCACACACATAAGTGACGACAATAGACGCACAAACGTGAAACTATGACAATGAAAAATATAGATAGTTGGGAACGAACTGACCGACACACTGGAATAAGTTTATGAGGATTTTTAATTATCATAATAAAATTCCATCACCACACATAAAAAAGTACATCAACACATATACAAATTAGTCATAAAGTCAATGAATTGCTACAAGAATGATAGACTCATTGGTGTGATCCTTTCCCTCGATGTATAGCCCACAGTCCTGTTAGAAAAAAAGTGATAGCCCCAAAGAGTCACGGATACATATACTGAAGTCTTAGATTTCCCTTTAAAGGTATGGACAGACTTTGATACTCTAGTCTATCCTAAGGAAAATATTGTTAGCAACAAAAACTTGCATAAAGAAATTACAAAGTGGGTGAAATTTGGTATACCATAAAAAAAGAGTCACTCGTTCCTGCTTTCTCTCTGTACATTCATCAGGGATCCCTGTCTCACTTTCTTACCTAATGCCTGGATGGTGTTCGCCGTCTGGCGCACTTTATGACACACCCAACGTAAATCTGCCTTTCGTTTGATGAAGTGGATACCCAGCTCTGCAGATCTTGGTTTCATCCAATGGGTCCGGGGAGCGTCCTCTTCATGCGATATTTTGTTCAGATTTAGTTATGGTCACTTTACTCAGTTCAGGTAAGAATTAGTTTTAGCGGGCACAAAATGTCAGAATCACGAGGTTTCCCGTATTAAGGAAAAAATGACCGGTTGGTAACTTCTCTCAAAAAATTATTATTGTTCACACCATACTTTTTTTTTCAAAATCATTGGAAAGTTAATGCTGGTAATATTTTTCGCCGCAGAGGCTGCATGTACTTGATGTTTTATCAGGAAGAATTTAATCTGGCTCGGTAGGCGCAGTTATTCAATTTGTCTTAAAAGTTTGTGAAAATGGGTACTCTGTCGTTCTTGATGCAAACACAATGCCAGACAGGTTTTACTTTGTACACCCACACGTCTTTAATTAAAAGAATGTGTAGTTCTTCACAGATATTTCTCATCAGTACTTAAACGCTGGTAGAGTTGGGCCACCCCAGTTTTCACTGAATAAAGAAAAACAAACATATAAAATACTTATACATACTATTCCTCGGTTATAACTTACATTATAAACTGCATGCGTAGAGCTTGTCTTATCGTTTAAAATCTCCCGTGAAATAAGTTATATAGTCAAATCAGTCATCATGAATTAGAAATACATACGTATTTTGTCAATACTCAATGATGAATCAGTGCAGTTATAAGTTAGTTTAAAATATTCTCGACTGATTATTAGCCGTTTAATTAAATTCATTAATAGCCGAATGAGTTTAAGCTAGAAATTATAATTTATTCTGCTTTCCACTGTAACGTGTCGACTAGCGAATATAACAGACTTATAAATTAATTTCTTCTGCACAGAAATCTAACTAGTAAAATGAAATAAGCGGTTATCACTGAATCACTCAATTCTACTAGATATATATATATATATTTACCTCCACACAGAACTACAGATTAATACCACGAAACTAGAATCCTTCAATATAATGGTAGTCTAGAACTCAGCAAAATGTTGCCAAGAAACTCAGAACTTTGCAATATACAAGATATTTTCTAGCACGAGTGATCTGTCTACTGCAGATTTTGGAGGACTGAATGAAGTCAAGTTTCAGCTACTGGGTAGATGTATGAAACAGACAAAGGATCCCACGTTATTTCGCAAATCCAAAATAGCCTCCCCTTCTCGTCTAACACTTTGCAAAAACTCAGACGCCTGCCATAACCTGTCAATACGCGTCTTAACACCTCACGCTGAGAACTAGCCATAGAAGCGTGAGTGTCATGGAAAAACGAGACGAATGTCTGCCATTCGGTCTCTCGAGAATGAATTTCTCACACTATTCGCTCACATCCCCGGGACTGACATCTACGTAATAAACTGCGTTACTAGTATGAGAAAAGAAACGGCAAAGTCAGAATGGGAAAATAGTAGTTTGTCGCAAACGAACGAATGCGAAAAACCGGAAAAGGATAAAAGAGCGATAATAAAGTAGAGGACACGGGTAGAAAAAGAAAAGAATATAGAAAATTTATTGATCATAAATCTCTATGCGACACCCATATCCTCTCCAGTTCCTTATTGCTGTGTGTACAGGTACTAATTTTATTTAGCAAGGACAGAGAGATCTTGGAAGCACCCTGTGCACTTCACAATTAGCTATAGGTAATAATTGCAGGCCTTTGCTTTAGCATTGTCTTTCCTTGAACTCCTGGACTGTTTACTTATAGCATTAGATTACTCTGAAAAAAGGACCATTTCATTTCTTCAATACCCTTTGTCTAGCTGTGAAGCAGTGTCCTTAAAAAAAATTCACGGTATGCCTTCATGTCCTGTGCCAGTTGTTCAAGAACTTTCTGTGTCTTTGTTATTCCTGTCACATCCATCTTTAACTCCCTTCTCTATGTGTTTTTTAGATCTTGCACCACTTATCTTACCTTGGAGATTCCAGAACACAGATTGCCTTGTTACTCTGTGTACTGGTTTCTTGAATGTGTGTTCTTACCAACATCAGTGACTACTGCTAACTTTATTCCACTGATATTTGTCTGGATCTTTCCGTCAGTTCCACTCGAGTGATCTTGTGACACCATTTCAATCCTGTTCTGCACAGGGGTCGGCGTCTGTGGCCTAATGGATATGAACGCAGTTTCATAATCCAGATATACCAGGTTCGAAACCTGCTGCAGGCGGTTTGGTAGCAGATCGCTTTGTGTGGATTTTTAACAATGGTATAAGCGCCGTACCGTTCAGAAAGCAATGGCAAACTACTGAATGAAAAAATTGCCTAGAAAAATCACAAACAGCCAATAAAAGCTGGGGTTGACTGCCACGTCCTGTAAAGGATACGCAACTAACTTTTAACTCTGCACAGGGATCCACTTATGAAAGTCTGTACCTTTCTGGTTGTCAGTTGTATTGTTCTTCATGCTTCAGAGCTATACATTAAGACTGCCTTGACATTTGAGTTGAAGATTCTTATTTGTGCTGGATGTATTTTGATTTCTGTATAGTTATCAGTACAATGAAGGTTAGTTTCTTTATTAGGAGTAGGTATTATTTCTGGGCTTGCAGTTCCCTGGAGAAGTATTTTTTTCAACAAAGTCAGTGTTGGATGTAATTTCCGATTTCAGCTGAGTATAAAAGTAACTGATTCATAACAGTCCTGGTAACAGAAAATTGGGGTATGGAAAAGTGCTTTTTCAAAATGCCTGTATTCAGGGACAAATGATCGCTGTTTCTAATGTTATGTGTGTGTGTCAGATTTCAGAGATAAAAAATAGGAAGAGGTTAATAGTCATTCACAATGCAATTTGTGGCTAGAAAATTCACAGGCTTTGTATTATAAATATATAGCTCAGCATCTTTCTAGTGAAAGACAGTCACAACCACCAGTGAGATGTTCTCGGCCCAGATTTTCTGAGTGATTCAGATTAACTATGGAACAGGCACAAAAAAACAGTTCCCAGCTGTTAGAAACTCTGCTTTTGTCTATGCTGCATGTCAGTTTCTATTCAGTGAGTTTTTCATTATTGTAAAATGCCTGAGACATTATTATTGTATAATAAACAATGTATTCCCAAGTAAACATCAAGAACTCTTTGTGCTTAAATGTATACCTCTTTTACGTATTGATCATCATCTTTCATCACAATGACATTACCCTCTATAGCTTTCACTACATTTCCTAATCATCTTGTCATGCCATCCAGATTTTTACTCTCTGTCCTCCTCTGCTTCTTATTATTTTGATCTTTCCTGCATCACCAAATTTTCAAGTTCCCGTTATAGTTTTTTCCTAAAGGAATTGTTTTTATCTTCTTTTAAATTCTGTTAAAACTAAATTGTTTAAAGTGTTTTTCTTTTAACATTTTCTCAGCTGATGGTCATCACTGTTCATGGAATTACAGTTTTTGTTCACTGCAAATTATTTATTTGTTATTCTACTACTTACTACTTATTCGTTCCTCTTCTACCGTGAGGTGTAGAGGTTTGTAAGAGAGAGCGCCATACTATTCTATCAGCTGTCTTCCTCCTGGCTTGGTTCCATTCTAGTCCTCGGTCCTTCAAAGACTGTCTAATGTTGTCCAGCGGACTTTGGGTCATCCTGGAGGTCTGGAACCCTGGCTCTTAGTTTCCCATGCTTGTCGTGGTAGCCGATCTTCTCCCATTCTGCAGACATGGCCAAACCATTTCAGTTGGGACTGTTCTACTTGGGTCTGCAAGGGTTGGGTTTTTAGGCCTTGACGTATCGTCTGGTTGCGGACCATGTCTCTTCTTGTTACTTCAACCACCTTCCTCAGATACCTCATTTCTGAGTTTGGATCTGGCTTTTTTGGGTTGTAATCATTGCCCATGACTCGCATCCATACATCAAGACTGGGACATAGGTGGAGCGGTATACAGCCATCTTCGTCTTCTTACCAACTTCTCTTTTGCTGAGGAATTGTTGATTTATGGCTTGAAAAAGTCTCCCAGCTGCTGCTCTTCGGGTAGCCAACTCTTCTTTGATGCCTCCCTTCCAGTCTATGACAGCTCCAAGGTATTTAAAGTGGTCGACCTGCTCCAGGACCTGTTCTCCTAGCTAAATCTGATGTCTTCTTTCCTCTTGTGATATCACCATGGTGTTTGTTTTCAAGCTGCTTATGATCATCCATCTCTTCTCCAGCTCTTCCTTGCAGGTTGGATTGGAGATGTGCCTCTGATTTAGCAATCACGGCAACATCATCAGCAAAGGCCAGCTCTGAAATACAGACCTGTCTCATCTTCCAGTACCTCACTGAATACTTTCCTGTCCTCTCTTTACATGCCTTGATGACATCATCCATGAGGAGTATGAAAAGATAAGGTGACAGGATATCACCTTGTCTTACACGAGTGATGGTCCTGAATTCTTCTGACTTATGGTTTGCCGTCCTCATATAATTTCTGCAAGACTCGTAGAAGCTCTGTATAGCATGAATCAGAGGTGATGGAATGTTCTTCCTTGCCAAACAATCCCCGAATTTGTTCCAGGGGATCTTGTCAAATGCCTTTTCCAGATCTAAGAAGCAAAGATGGATCTCACTCTTATACTCAAGAGCGTTTTCACTCAACTGTCTGAGTGTGAAGATTAGATCTTGAGTACTTCAATTTGCTCAGAAGCCACACTGGACTTCATTCATTTGTGGCTCAGCTAGGCGTCTGAGTCTCTGCTCCTGGATTCTAGAGTAGATTTTACCAGGGACACTGAGAAGGGATATGCCTCTATGGTTTCCACATTGTCGGTTGTCATCCTTTTGAAAAATCGGTGTTATTATGGCAATCTCCCAATCCTTTGGTATGGTCTTGTTGCACCAAGCTGCCTGTAGGACCCTTAGGAGTAATAGGTCGCCTGCTGCTCCCATGTACTTAACCATTTCTGGTGTTATGCCATCATGTCCTGCAGCTTTGCCCATCTTGATTTTCTCCAGTGCTGCCTTCAGTTCTTCCATCTTTATGTTATCTTCATCACCATTGGTTTCTTCTGTGCCAGTGGTTATCATTTCTGATGTTTGACCTTGCTCACTATCCAGGAGTTCTGAAAAATATTCTTTCCATCTTTCCATTACTTCTTTTGGGGCAGTAAGCAATTTGCCTTGTTTGTCCTTTATAAATTTAAGAGGGCAGTTTTTCCTTCCTCATATTCTTTACGGTCTTATAGAACAATTTCTGGTTTTCTTGCGCATCGTTTTCTAGCTTTTCTCCAAATTCCTCCCAGGACTTCTGTTTTGCTGCTAGCACCTTGTTCTTTAAGTATTAAAACCAATAAAACGGTATTTAATCAGTTTTACGAATAACGGTATTCTCAACTCTGATCCTGATACCAAAGAGTTGTTTCGTGATACACCTTTGGTAGCTTATAGTAGGGATAGAAATTTTAGGGAAATTCTTGTACACAGTCGCTTGCGACATACTAGCCCGTCTTACTTTGGTACTAAACCGTGCCAACGCCGGATATGTAAGACCTGTCCGTTTGTACTCCAAACTCAGTCACTTTTCCGAAAGGAAAATTTATCATTAAAGAGTCTTTTACGTGCGAATCCAGAAACCTGATTTATGCTATCATCTGCAAGAGATGTGGCTCGTATCTTTTTATATCTTTGGTTTTGCCGCTATCGTACGTCACTTCCTTGCGATTTCTGTGACGGAGTACTACTGCTTTCTTTCACAGATTCTTTGGATTGAGCTGAGATAACTTTTATTAGTTCATCAGTTTTGTTAATTCTCTTTTTTTCGTTTCGTTGATTATTTACTTTCTTGTTTCGGTATTTCTGTTAGATTTTACGATTTTCTTGTATTATTATTGTTTTTTTTCTCTCATCACTGTTGTTGTTTACTTTTTCCATCTGCTTGTATCGCCCATTTGTTGTATATTTCTCATCACCGTATAGTTTTTTAGTACCTATATGTATTCTTGTCTTTGTCACCTGTTTGTGGCTGACGAAGGGTAAAACCCGAAACGTCCCTTGTTTCTTGTGAACCATTATTCGTAAAACTGATTAAATACCGTTTTATTGGTTTTAATACTTATATTTCTTACCAGTTTTACAGCAGCCCCTTAATTTATTTACTTACACCTTTGCTTCTGTTCTGAGTATCACATATTCTCTATATTTCTCTGTTTTTCCCGCTGTGTTTCCTGCAGTATTGTTTCCATGCCTTTTTCTTCTCTCTTATTTTCTCTTTAACCTCATCTGTCCACCAAGGTGTCCTCTTTCTCTTGTTCCCAAGTCAAACTTCACCACATGCTTCTGCTGCAGCTGTCTTTATGATGTCCTTGAATTTCAGCCAGAGTGTTTCCAGGTCCTCAGGTTGTTGTTCTGTGTTTCTCACTGCTATAGCAATAAGCCCCTGATATCTGGTCTTCACTTCTGGCTCTCTCAGAATGTAGGTCTTAATGCTCGTTTCTCCTGTTCATTTACTTAGCTTCTTGCGTAATGTTAGGCAGTTCCTAGGCCGAGTAACTCTTTCAGTTGTTCTTTTAATTGTTAACAAGTAGTGGTCACTTCCAATCTCTGGCCCCCTCCACACTCCAGCATCCCGTACATACTTGAATGAGCTCTTCCTAACTATGGCGTAGTCGATCACTGATTTCTCATTCTTTGTTGGTTCACACCTAGTGTATACATGTATGTGCTTATGGGGGAACTTCTCCGGCATTGAAATCTCCGAGCATGATAATTTCATCTCAGTCATCCACTTCTTTGAAGCAGCTCAGCTCCTCATTTCCTGGCCCATACACCCAGGTTGACTAGTTTCTCCTTTTAGTTTTTTTTGCGTTCTGTTCCATCCCTTTGGTTTTTGGCCACAATTCCGCCCCCTTTACTCTTTAAGTACACCATAGTCACCATCGAGATCCATAACTCCTTGTCCTTTTTTCTTTGTTTTTGTTAAAGCCAGGATTTCTAATTTGGCTTTCCTCATCTCTTCCACCAGCTCCTTTTCCTTCCCATTCAGATTTTTGTGTTCCATGTTCCGTAAGTCATAGTCCGTAGTTCGTTCCAGTTCGTCGCCTTTAGAATCAGTCCGGTTTTCTCTCTTATGTTTCGCATAGTCAGGTTTTTAAGACAAACAGGTTATTCTTTGTCCAAAATTTACTTTTAGTAAAATATATTTTATATAAATTTAAATATATATATTATATAAATCAATGTCCAAAATATAGATTAATGTAAATCATTGTCCAAAATTTACATCTGCGTAACATTGTTGAGTTGTTTTTTGTTTTTTAAAACAGCTTTAAGTTTTGTGATTTTTTTCTTCAGACTTCTATTATACATATTGTAATCTGTAATGAGTATTTCAAGGGGCCTAAGTTGGTTTAATGTTGTTCCTTGTCCACAAAGCACCACTTTCACTTCCAAAGCCACTCTTACATTTTTCATTGTTTATAAACTACACGAAAGCACTCTGAAAATGAAGTTCACAAGTGTCAGGAGCAGCAGAAACCTGAAGATCTTGTTATTTCCATTCTGGTATGGCATCTCTGACTGAAAACAATATACTACAGTAATTTGTTTACAAGAGGTGCATCCATTTAACACAGCCACTGCAGAGAATTAATACAAGCATATAATTTATGTCATAAAAAGGCTTCAATACAAATACAGACTTGGCATAAGAATATATGTAACATATGCAGAGACCTTGTATGAGAAAGTTTATTTGTAACAAAAGTATAAACTTGACATAAAAAGTCTTTAACAGAAGCAGAGACTGGACATATCTGTAAATCTAACAGATCTAATGTGAAACAGTCTGTAACAAACCTGTCATAATGGGTGCTTGAATAGAATAGAAGGATTGAGGTGGTATGACAAGATGACTAATGTAGAACTGATGACAAGAACCAGACAAGTGCCAGTGGAACAGTAGATGACCCTGTAACTTGTCATAGCATTACAAGGCAGTCCTTGTTGTAGAGTCCACTGGGTAAGAGAGGTAGAAGGAGACCAAAGATCACATGGAGAAGAGAACTGGAGACAGGCATGGAAAGACCTGGCATAAGTCTGTTGAAGACTTGTGTGTGGGGAGCTGAAGGGTGATGATCTGTAACACAATCAGACTTGACATATGAATAAATGTAACACAAACAGACTTGACACGAATAAATGTAACACACACAGACTTGACATATGAATAAATGTAACACAAACAGACTTGACATATGAATGAATGTAACAAACAGACTTGACATATGAATATATATAACAAACAGACTTGACATATGAATAAATGTAACACAAACAGACTTGACATATGAATAAATGTAACACAAACAGACTTGACATATGAATAAATGTAACACAAACAGACTTGACATATGAATGAATATAACAAACAGACTTGACATATGAATATATGTAACACAAACAGACTTGACATATGAATAAATGTAACACACACAGACTTGACATATGAATACAAGTAACACAAGCTGAGACTCTGCATGAGACAGCCTGACATAGAAACTTTGCATGTGAAATCTGGCAATAGTTGACATGAGAAGGTTTGGCTGTGACATGCCAAGATCATATGAGAAAATATTTCCATGATGCCGAGACCTGACAAGAGAATGTTTATACCAGAAGCAAAGACTCAGTCCATCTTTTGATGTTCTCAGTCAAAACTTTCACCAGTATAAAGTGTTGGTCTATACAGTTTCAAGAGTGGAAAAATGCAGGAAAAATTAGTCAAATTCAAACATTTTAAAACGAATTAACAGCAGGTTACAATTATCACTTTCAGGTTAAGTATCACTTTCTGCAATACCATAACATAAAATTTAATATTCCCTCTCCCCACAGAAATAGTTGTGTATCTCTGAAACATGGGGAGCAACTAAGTCAGACTTTAACAGCTGGATGCTTGCTCACAGCAAAGGATGGTCAGGCAGGATAACCAATGTGGAAATGATGGGAATAACCAGAAATGTATCAAAATGATGGGAATAACCAGAAACGTATCACTGGAACAAGAAGTGACAGAACAAATGTTGGCACTTATTAGAACACTGACGTAGTTCCTGGGGGTGTCTGATGACATAAAGAAAAAACATGACTACTACAACCTCAAGCATGTCATACATATAAGGTGACAAATAGGAGGTTGTGCAAGGGGCTGGCAACCTCATCATACCAAATATATTGCCTCTCCTGCAAGATCATGTGACAGCCTGGTGCAGGCTTACTGTAACAAAGGGACCAGCTGCAGTGGTGGATATATGCTCCACAGGGAATATAAAGGAACATGATGATGATATATTCAGTCATTTAATATTGTGTTCAGTGCCTTGTGATATGTTTTGATGTCATGTTAGAATACTCATTGAGGAAATCACATGACAACATCACACTGCAGTCCTTCTGGAATCCCCACGGTCAAAGAAAAATGAGCGTGGCCTAAAAGATAAAGATCTGAATTGGAAAGACCTAAGAACAGCGAAGACATAGAAAGAATTTGACTAAATTTTGCAGAGCAACATTTGGCATGAAAATACATTCTCCATTAAAAGATGAGAGACCTGAAAAGTGAAAAGAAATAAAGATCCTCAGGCAGAAAAAGAAAATATTTTAAAACTGCAGCATGGTGAAGATTAAGATGAAAACAAACAAATAGACTGAAATTAGAAGAAGACTGGCTCCAACAACAAAATCTTTCATAAAAAACTTCAAAATCACAACACCCGGCGAAGCTGGATTAAGACACAAGTCTTTCTTTTTTCAAATTAAAAACCAAACAAAATTATTCTAGGTGGACATAAAAAGGTCCATTTGAATAATATCTCAGGTTTCAGTTTTTTTTCATCCACTTCTGCCATTTAACTTTCCAAATATTGTTTTTGCTGGATGGAGGTGTTGCCTCTTGTTATTGTTGTGTCTTTATCTTTTCAATATCTTTCATGATTTTCATCAAAATCTGAATTGTCAGTGTTGATAAATTGTGTGGCAATATGTCAAATATATTGACTTCCTTTCTCCTCTCAATGACAAGACCACAACAAGAAACAACAAATCAGGTAAGAGTAAAAGAACATGTCAACACCCACACAATGAAAACAAAATTATAACTCAAGTCTGAGTAATAAAACATTCACAGGAATAATGATCAAACAGTGTTGTCAAGACCAGAGGCGTCACTAAAGTATTTGGCACCCGGGGCAGATCATACCCTCAGCACACACCCCCTCCCCCTCCCTTTGCAAGTACATTTTCAACAGTAAGTACTATAATAATGGTGTCCGATGACACCCCCCACCCCACCAAAGCGCCACTGGTGAACACAGCCTTTCAATGAACAACTGATATTTTAAACATTTCAAGATTGAATCTCAAGGAATAAACTATATCCAATATTTGTAAACATTGCATTTTTAAGGAACAAATGATGTCCAAACAGTTTTCTGAAGAATATGTTTTAATGAACTAATGATGTCCAGACGAGCTTTTGAAAAGATTGTGTTTTAACTCTTAGTATACGAGCGGCCTTTCATGACTACCATTACAGATTTTGCAATAAATAATTTATTTATAAAGATAACATAAGTGTTATATATCAAAATGTGAAGAAATGAAACCCCTATATCATGCACGTAACTAAATTGTTCAGTAGTTTTAAACATGCATTCAGCTATAAATTTTCGCTATTAACGGGGATCGATCATCGGCCTCTCTAGAAGGCCGCTCGTATACTAAGAGTTAAATGAACATTTCATGTCAATGTGTGCTTCAATGAACAAATGACTACAACAGTTTTTATAAGGACTGTATCCTAGTTAACATCAAACACATGATAACTACACTTTTTTTAAAAAGTCAGTTGTAGCTATGCAAACCAGGTATAGCTTACCTTGTATTTTCACATAATAATCTACCCACATATGACATCACGACTATGAGGGACTGTTGTTAAAAATTTGATGCCACACAGTGGTGGGGAAAACTAGAGTCTTTAAATTTTGGGAAAAACAAACATATTCCACAGCATACGTTAATTAAAGAATAAGGAAACTTTTAATTTTTCAGAAATCTGCAGATTTTTAGCTCAATTAAAGATACATTGAAGAAGACAGTGAAGTCAAACGACTGGTTTGATGCTTAATTAGATGTGATGATAACTGTCATCGATGCTAGGTGCAGTGCTATGATTAAATACAAGCATTCACAGAGGGCTAGAACCCTACGGATCGTTAAGGCTTTGAGAAGCAAACTGAGAAAGGAAAGAGAGGACTAAGTGAAACACATGAACAAAATAAATCGTGCTTATTCATCACAGTGAAACCAGCCACATCATCTCAAGTTGTATCAGTTTTATTTATTTTTCACGTATATCACTGACTTAATTATCACTTTCTTGTGACAGCCATCTCATGTAAACATTGCAGCAAAACCAACCAGGTTATCTACGGGTAGAATCATTTTTATTTATTTTCATGTCTTGACTTAGTTCTTGTTTTCTTTCTCTTCTGTTTTTATTCGTCTGTCCCTGACAAAGGCCTTGTGGCCATAACATGGCAGCTCTTTGTTCTAGTAAGACATGTCACCTATTTTTGTTGACCCCACCATTTACCATTGTCTTACTGCATCTGGGTTTGAAAGAGTTGCGTCACTCTCCAGCCTACTCAGCTGTAAACTAGTACATGACTTTGCTCTCGAGTTAGGGTAGGCAAAGGCAGCAAGGATGGGAACTGATCCCCCACCTCTTAAAGCTGATCCTGTATAGTGAAGTCAATAGCACTGCATTCCTCTACAGCAGTATACGCTATAGGAGCACGTTTACCATTTACCTTTATAGATCACTGTGAATGATTTTCTCATATTTCATCACAGACTCTAGCTTACTTAGAGATAATATCAGATTTTGTCATTAACAATATATTGATGAGACAGATGTTCTTGTATTTCATTACAAACTACATCTGAGTCAAGATTTCTCCTTTTTTTAAAAAAAAATAAAGTAATAGTTCATTGAAACATTCTCATTTGTTATCATATGCTGCTAGAAGCAAGACTTTTCACTCGAGTGCCGTAACTTGGTTCAAAGATCTCCACTGTCTGTGAAGATCTGCAGCTGTCCTACCAGGAAGAAATTTATAAGCTTTAAGAATGGCCTTCCAATTGTAACCAAGGTGCTTCACACCACTTTTCAGCCTTCTGATTTCACACATTGAAAAAGGCATTTGTGTTTGTCTCTGCTCCAGCTGTTCTTTTTGAATCTGCAGACATTTGATTACGAAGATTAAAATCATAGGAGGGGAAATTTTACACTTAAAAAAATGCTGTTTTTGCTGTTATGTCACACATACTGCCATTAGCAAATAATAAGTGTTTAAAACATAAAAGTTGTGAACAGCATTGTTTTTTAGTGTATTTTCTAACATTACTTACACTGGTAAGAACTATAAAAAAATTACTTGTCACTAGAATCCTAGAAAATGGGAAATAGTATAGCTTCTTCTTGTTTTTCAAGTACCACGCCAACTAGTCTAGGTGATCGCATCTCTCCACAAGCTCCTGTCTCCAGTGCTGTTTATCAATTATTTTGATGACTTGTTTCCATGCCATGATGTGAACCTCTGTCTTTGAAGCTAATTACACCTTCACTGACTCTTGAAATCATCCACATACTTCCAGGGATTCCCCCTGTGGTGAAGCTTGTTGAGAACCCAGCATTGCACACTAAGCTTGGAGAAGTCACTTGAGCCCCAGATGTAATTCTTTGGCTTTGTCCTGGTTGACTGCATGCAGAATGGTCTCACTATGTGCCCATTGATAGACAGGGGGAGCTGAGAAGTAGCTCTGTGCAGGACATGATAATTCCTTGTGAGAGCCCAGGACCAAAGCACAGCATTTTAGCACTGCATAGTTGGAGATCCCCCTTGGATGGCTGAGAATGCACAGTATGCCACACGCTTCTTACTCCTAGCTTGGGACCAGATGTAATGATCCTTTAAATGCAAGCCAAGCTGGAGAAACTAGAGCTCATCCCTTCAACTCAACATGTTTTGAAATGGCAAAAAAGCCACATGAAAAGCCTAGATCTACAGTGTAGATAACACCAAGGAGTCTTCAACTTGGTATTGGCTGCAAAAAGAGTGAGAAGCTCAGCAGCCCTAGTTAAACAACAAGAACCTTGAGGATTCCAGAACAAGGACTGCCTGGTAAAACTATCAAGAGGTTTCCTCAATGTGATTCATCTCAGACCCATGGTAGCATACAATAAAAATGGTAACTAGAAAGTTGCAGGATTTAGTTTAGAAGGATTGAAATGGTTTCACAAGATCACCAGTGTGGAAGATTTAGAAACAGCCAGACCAATACCAGTGGAACAAGAGGTGAGGAGATGATGGTGGTGACTGGTTACATTCCATATTATTCCCCTTGGTTATGACAAGAGCCAGATGAAAAAGAGACAAGTGTCTACCTTCAGTTTCTTATATTTGTCCTTGAGATCAACAGCTGTACGACTTGGATGAAACTCATAACTACACAGAATCTGCTGCCAGCGTTTCCCCATTTTGGCCACTCCCTCTAACAAGTTCAGCAGTTCTTGTTCTGTGTACAAGACCCTTGGACGGCGACCCTAATATTAGACAAGAACTTAAATATTCTACCTTTTATGTTCATGCCAACCATTCCTTTTCTTCAATCTACTCCCTTCTTCCACCCATTCATCATCATCATCAGTTGCCATCTCCACAACGAAGGTTGGCTGTAAAGGATCTCCAACGTCTTCTGTCTCTTGTCTTGATGGTGCACTCTGACAGACTCTTTCCTGTCCATCTCTTGATGTTGTCTTCCCACTTATAGCGCTGTCTTCCCCTTGCACGTTTGCCTTCAACTCTCCCTTCTGTTATGGTCTTCTGCAAGGTGTTATGCCTTTTTATGTGGCCAAAGTATTTTAGCTGTCGAACTTTGACCTCCCTCATTAGTTCTCTTTTCATACCTAGATTTTCTAGGACCTGCTTATTTGTTTTCATCTCTTTCCATGAGATACGCCCCATTCTTCTATATATCCACATTTCAAGAGCCTCAATTCTTTCTTCCAAATGCTTATTCATCGTCCATGTTTCTGCACCATACAGAAATGCAGAATATATATAACACTTTATGATTCTCAGTTTTAATTTGTGAGATAACTGTTTGGATGTCAGTATATGTTTCATGTTGTTGAATGTAGCTTTGGCCATTCCTATTCTCTTCTTGATTTCTGTTTCACATCTGCCATCTTCTGTTATTATATGACCGAGATATACGTAGCTCTTGACTTGTTCCAGGATTTCCCCATTTACGCTTATCTTTAATGTGGGTTTATCGTCTGTTTTGCTAATTATCATAGTTTTTGTTTTCTCAATATTAATGTCGAGTCCATATTCATGACCATTCAGTGGCACTAAATATGATATTTAAAAAAACATCATTTATTAGACACACTACAAGCACAAGGCTAGTGTTATTTTGTCTGTGTTAACACAGCACACACATCAGGGAATTCTGCACACTTAACATAGATACAAATGATGTCTGAATGAATGATGTCCCTTGTTCACTCTTATTTTTTTTTTTTTTTTTCGTTCGCCCGCTAATACTCGAGGCGAAATATCAGGTTATTATTTTTTATGTCTAACCTGACATTGATTTTACGTGAGTATCCCTTTATTTCTTGTACAGAGACAGGTGTCCCTCGCCATTCAGGCAAATACTCGCCGATTTCGGAGGTACCCATTGCAGCTGGGTCGGCTCAGGAGCCGCCAGTCCCTGGTCGACGACACTCCTTCAAATGTTCTCGCCAGGTCTCGAGTTAATCCAGTCCAAATCCCGGTCGACGAAAAATCCTCAAATGCCGTCGCCCGGGTTTGATCCTGTATCACCCGGTCGCCAGAGCGGTGTTGTAACCACTACGCTAGCGCGGCTCCACGTTCACTCTTATAAACAGTGGGTGATGGGCCACAACTCTGTAAGCAGACAGAACAGAAGCACAACAAGTATTCTTGCAGAGTGGTTTATGTAGCACTTGGTTTTACATGATGAAATTATGTGCCTTGCTCCATGCATATTGTTATTGTTGCTCAGAATTGACAGACACCACTGCCCTTTGGGCAAACCCACAGATGTTCAACCAAGCAATGATATGGAGTGATTATTTGTCAAGTCATATCTATTTTCAGCCTTCAAATAATAATTTTTGCCAAATAGTCTGGAAAACTGTATATACAATTCTTTGTATAGACAAGTACTGGCACAAATCAGACTCATGTCAAAATATAATAAAGTATTCAAGAGAACACTGCATGCATGCCAACAACCACCCAAGTTATGGGATGAAGGAATGAAAAAAAAAGCACATTCGTTCATGAAGTCTATCACTCTGTGGAAGTCACTGTCAGAATTAAAGCAAATAAATGTGGTCTATCTTTTTTGGCATATTGTCTAAATTACTGCAGGAAAGTTGGTCAGTCTAAGTAGGATAAGGTAAAGGACCCCGTTACATGCCCATTGAGGCATATTGCGAATTCGGTGTTAGGCCCATATTTTCTTGACCATTGGCACTAGGGGTGATGTGGTCAGCATTACGCCGGCCACCTTAACCATCCCAGAGTTGCTCTGGTACCCAATTCATAAGGCTGGGTCAACCCCCGAGCCGTTTGCAGTCTAAAAAATCCTGCCTGAAATGGGGATTGAACCATGGACCACCGAGCTAGGAAGCCAGTGCGCTAACCACTGCACTACTGCGGCTCCAGTCTAAGCAGGGGCACCACCATAATCAGTGTCAGTAATATCATCTAGTACTCAAAGTGGTTCCTTGGAATTTCCTCTACTAGGCAACTAAGTTGAGGTTGTGCATAAAGCTAGTAAACTCATTATGTCAGAAAAGATTGCTTCAGATACTACCAATGCATAAGTACTTGAAGCTCCTTGGTGCAAATTCATGGCATTGTGGATCAAGATGCCTCTATGCTACTTAAGGAGCTAACTGGACAGTCATTCATTCATGACAGTCTACTAGGACTGAGTGTTCAAATTAATGTTGCTAAGACAGCCCAAAGATCTGGTCTGGGATAAGGGGAAGACCAAGAGGCAGACAAATAGACAACATCACAGTCATTCTTCAACAACAAGGGCTCAAAGCAGCTAATGTGACACACTTAGCTCAGGAATGCAAACTTCAGCTTCTCACTTTGTTTCACACAATGGTGGAAGGAAATAATACAAGCAAAGCTAGTTAGTCTAGCAAGCTAACTATCAAAATTAATGCAAGCGTTATGGTCAGTCTATCAGGGCCATGTATTTTTCTATTTCCCTCCGTCAATAAACTTTTTGAAGTTTTTGTGTTCTTACTTTTTGTTTGTTTAAACACTTCTCACTTCCATGTACTCACTTCCTCCTAAAAACCTTCATTTATACAGTTTTATCTATAACTTACCGCTCTTCCATTATCTTGTCTTTGAGCAGTTACTTGTCTGACAGATGTTCCCCTGTTTCGAGATGTCTCCAATGTTGGAGAAGACATGAGCTGCACAACATCCAATATAAAAGATGATGATCATAACATATAATACTGTGAATACTGGCATAACACAGCAGGGCTTTTATCTTAACCAAACGACACATTTAGGCCAATTTGTAACATACTATTATTGTTGATCAGAAATGACATCATTGCACTGCAAGCAAAACCATAAGTACTCAGTCTCCCTCAGCAAATGTTGAAGGGTATGAATGCTAATTGTTCCTGTTGTGCACTTGTTGTATACATGCTGGATGCATCCTCTAATACATCCATCCCTGCTAGTTTAACACTTAATGCCTAATTCCAGCAGTCTTAGCCTCGATGACTGGTTGATTGCAATGTCATTCTCTAATAGGCGATCATTAATTGTCCTCAGTTTCTCTGCCTTATCCATATCCAATGCACCTTTTATGGGTGCTCTTGAAGCTAGTCTGTCAGCTCTCTCACTACTGCACGCCCCTGCATGACCAGGACAGTAGATCCACACCAGTTCCTGAAGATTCAAGGTTTCTATGGATCTTTTCCATTCATGCTATATCTATCCATTTTGGACATTCCAAAGCATGGACTGAGAGTCTGACACAAAAACTGCCTTTGCTAATGAAGTTTCAGACAGCCACCTTAGGGCTGCAGTGGTTGCCTCTACCTCCATTCTCATGCTAGAGGTTATTGTCATGTAAGCCCCATTATTTTCAGAAACAATCCTGCCCTTTACTCTAGCTGAGAAGCCATATCCTGATTTCTCACCATGGAAATACAGTCCCATCATTGTACACAATGGCATCATCATCCTCAGTGTGATCATTTATCAGCTGATTAATTTTACAGCTCTGCTTTCCCATTGCCCCAAGCTCTGCACATGTAACATATGCCATAATATAACATTTTTAACATTGCCAAACACTACCAAGTGAAAGCTGCATGTAAAATGTATACCTGAACTGACAGGATGATTATTTTAAAACCAGAAAAGACATTGACAAACCTTAGATTCACCAAAAGAGACCAGCAGTGGAACCAGTTTGTGCATGACATACCCAAACAAAGTGAATTGCTTCCTTCTAATATAAGTAATAAGCTTCCTTTGCTCACTGGTTTCTTTCAGGACATCATTACTAATAATGGTATATGCCATAATAAAACTAGTGACACAACGATTGTGGTAAATACTCTCAAAATAATTGCTAATATGAGTAGAATTTGTAACAATTGACGATGAATGCTGTAAAAGTTACAGTTGTAAATATCATACAACAGTCTCATTTTTCTTCATTTAGAATTCTTAGTTTTAAAGGCATTTTGCTGCAAACATAACATTTCTCCAACTCCTCTGCATCATTGATTGTCTTTCTCCATTGTTTTATACCTACTTCTTTTAGTTCCACATCTACTGCCCATAATTCTTGAACTCAACCTTTGTCTTGCACCATCAATTTATGATTGTAGACATCGTTGACTTTATGTTTACCTATTTTTCATATATGTCTCAGACATTTCAGCCTGTTTTAGCAGCTGGAATGATGGTTGCTCAAGAAAATGTATTCTATGGGTATAATTCTTTATTTGTCCACATTATCATTTGGTACTTGATATGAGTAAATATCATATCATGTTTTGTATACGATCACTTCCTGATGTATATTGTTTATACACGGTAGCCCGTGGTTACAGGAAGTGACGTCTTGACTTCTGCTCAAAATTGATAGCAGACGGCAACGTTGAATTGGGACAAGTTGAGCGTTCTTTAAAACACTTGGGCTTGTGTCTTTGGCCTGTGTAGATGGCATGTGTCCGTGTGGACGATATCTTCAGCTTGTGTTATTAATCCACCTGCATGCTATTTTACCATCAATTGTATTACATCTTCAACTGCAAGTGTATTATCAGTTTAGGCAAAAGCAGAGTGTGAAGTTTCTAAATGCGTGAGTACCAGACTTTATTAAAAGGCATGATGTCTCCGAGGACGAGACGGTAGTCTAGACACGACTAGAAGAGAATTCTTATATTATGCACTTGAAGAGATGAACAACATTGTGTTGTAATAAACGTTTGTACATTGTCAATGGTTATTGACGTGTTAGTGCCTGAGTGCCTGTGTGCGGGCCAGGGAGTTGGGATATGTCTGGCCAAAAACTGAACCCACAGTATTGCTACATGTAAAGCTATTAAGTATAACCCTGGAAGGCGACTCAAGGCCTAAATAGAGACAGAGTGTCAAAGCATGGAGTCTGTTGCACTCTTGATCCAATCCATAGCAAGTCAAGCTATTAAGGAATCGTACCCGTATCAGTATTCTTCATGCTAAAGCTAGTCCTTGCTGTGAATGCCTCCATTCTGAACACATTAATGAATCAAGTTTACCTCTAGCAAACATCAGTACAACACATTGTTTAAAAAGAAAATTATCTTTCATACCACCTCAGAGTCAGACTCAAACTCGTAAACATCTTGTCTCGCTGTCTTCCCAGGTCTGACATCAACTCCCAGATTTCTCTTCAAGGAAATTTTGCCTGATACAAAGATGGAAAATAAATGTTACTTCAAGCTTACAAATAATCTAATAGGAAGATAGCAGGCATGAGACAGCATTACACAACTTGCACACTGAAACAAAACAAGTATCAGTATGGCTATGGCTGAAACCACCACTGTGACTTGCTCACACCATTCAGTATAAACTTAACTGATATTATGTTCGATACATGTATTATATGTCTAGCTGGCAAAAACTCACTGAAAAAAATGTACAATGTGTCTTGATGAGCAAACTACATAAAAAAGTGTGGGGCATAATTTTATGGACAAGCTGAGGAAATCTGTCCTTTCTTGGCAGACAAGCTAATGGGGAGATTTTTCATGTGTCTTGATAGCCACTCACTGGAGAAATCTGTGATGTGTTTTGATGGAAGCTGGGGAAATCTGATGTGTCTTGATGGAACATGAAACTGAGGAACATGTGATGTGTCTCACTGGTCAAACTAGTTGAGGAATTTGTGATTTCTTGATAGCATGTGATGTGTCCTGATGGACAAGCTAAATTAACAAACTGACAATATGCATTTAAGAACAACGCAAGTGCAGAAATCTGAGATATACCTTGACAGGACAGCTAAATGAGAAAATACATGCTGACTGTAAGTTGTGAAGTTTCTTGATGGACTTGGTAACTAAGAAATATGTGATGTCTTTATAGGCAGGGAATCTCTTATGTCTTGATGGAAATGAGAAATGTGTGATGTGCCTTGATGCTCAAACTACTGAATCAGTGATGTGCTTTGATGGTTTAATTAACAGAAGAAACTATGATATATTTTGATTGACAAGTTCAGTGATGATATCTGTGACGTGAAATCCATTTATGAAGACTAAACCATCAATAAAATCTAAATAACCACAAGAAGATGTACATTATAAAACTATAATAGTACTGTATGATAGTACACCCACCTTTGGGGAAGAGAAATTATAATATAAATGATTGAAAACAATACAAACACTACAATACTTCTTTCTCAGAATTTCCTCTTAAACAATTAGAAACCCAATAAACACTGCCTTAGCAACAACAAATATACAGTCATCACTCAAACAATTTCAAAGTTACAGCTGCTGTGAGGAAGGCTGTCTCATCTACATCTCTCCCAACATCATCATTTCTCTTCCATATGGAAATCAGGGCAGCAGTTGTTGCTCTCCCTCCTTCAGTTCTTCTTACAGGGATATGGTTCCGTCTACTTTTTCTTCTATCATTTTTTTGTATGTTCTCTTTGGTCTCCCGACTCTTCATTCTTTCTCTGCCATGGGAATCTCATTGATTATCCTTGAGCTGCCTGAGAAGCATGGGCCTCCTGTTCTGTGTCATCTGTTAAATGTCTTCATCCCTGTTATTTCTGTTACCAGTTCTCTTCACCATGTGTTTGTTTGGTCTCCTTCTCTCTTACCCTAGGGATTCCAGAACCAGATCTGCCTTGTAATGCTATTGATATATTTCCTCTATGTGTGTTCTATACAATACCAGTGCTTTCTTTTTGCCTCTTGTTCCACTGGCACTTGTCTGGTTCTTACAGAAATCTAATAAATCCATAAATATTATTTGGGAAACAATTAAGAAAAAAATTTGTGTAATGAAAATGGTGTTTACCAGAAGGTGTCCACCCACTGAAAAGTTGCTTGCTAATGTATTCCCTCTCACGCTGGCGAATATTTCTGTGATAAGCACAAGTATAAGCACTGGTTTCTAAAGCAATGTTGTAAGTATAACTGTTCAGATCCAAGCCTACACCACATCCTAATAGGGAAGACATGAGTGAACTAGAAACACTGGACAACTCAATCATGACCTTTTGATAAGCTGTGTAAAATTATGACTGAAAACAGTGATCATAAGATAACTGCAATAGTTCTAAAGGTACCGGATTCGCTCGCAGCACAGGAAATATAACTGATGGACATTTTTTCACAACCAGTGGTTACAAATGTCATACTCCCTCCTGATCTCCTGGGTAATGAGATTGGATGCCTAGCCTTCTCGGAAAAGGCGAAAAAATAGGAGGTCCCATGTGCAACTTGCGCACATTAAAAATCCCCCGGCAGTTGGAAATCATAAAGAGTAGGCCATACAGCTACTGCCCTGACAAAATTTTAAAATTAGGAAACCTACCCACCACAAAAATATTTACAGAATTTGTGATTCCTCTATACACACATTGGGATCCTCGTCAGTGCTACAAAGTTTGTGCACTGTGATGAGATCCTCCATGTGTGATCTAAGTGAGGAGATCAGAGCACTTATGGAGTTGTCTGTGTGCAATGAAGATGGTCCTTAAAACCAAACCAAACTTATTATAAACACATATAATATGTTCACCAAGTGGTATTTCTCACACGCCACACATCTCTTTGTCTTACATTACATCTTACAAAATCATCCTGTTTTTTCACTCTGTTAACTATTGCTGAAATTCAGTGTTTCATATTCATAAATGTATTCAAGCGTATACATTACATTTAAACTGTAACAAAACCCATAATATGTTAACAAGTGGTATTTCTCACAAGCCTAACATCTCTTTGTCTTACATTACATCTTACAAAATCATCCTGTTTTTTCACTCTGGTAACTATTGCTGAAATTCAGTGTTTCATATTCATAAATGTATTCAAGCTTATACATTACATTTAAACTGTAACAAAACCCATAATATGTTAACAAGTGGTATTTCTCACAAGCCTAACATCTCTTTGTCTTACATTACATCTTACAAAATCATCCTGTTTTTTCACTCTGGTAACTATTGCTGAAATTCAGTGTTTCATATTCATAAATGTATTCAAGCTTATACATTACATTTAAACTGTAACAAAACCCATAATATGTTAACAAGTGGTATTTCTCACAAGCCTAACATCTCTTTGTCTTACATTACATCTTACAAAATTATCCTGTTTTTTCACTCTGGTAACTATTGCTGAAATTCAGTGTTTCATATTCATAAATGTATTCAAGCTTATACGTGGTCAAAGAATAAATGTAAAGTTCCGAAAAATAAACATGTAAGTATCAAATTTAGAAGTTTCAAACATTTCAGTAAGGAATTATTTTTAAATGACTTGCTAACTGCACCTCTCGCCCGTGTTTACCAACTTCCTGATCCGGATGACGCTATTGAATACTGGACAAAAATTTTTTATAATGTTTTTGACACGCACGTACCAGCTAAGGAAATTCGCGTCAAACGACAATTAAAATCTCCGTGGATCACGCAGGAAGTGTTGGAGGCTATGAGGCAGAGAGATCAAGCGCACAAAAATAAGGACCTCAACACATACAGGGTATACAGGAACAAAGTTCAATATTTAATTCGGAAAGAAAAGAAAAATCGTTTTAGAAATATAGTTCAGAACAAATCAAATAGTAAGGAAATATGGAAGGCAATTAACACCTTAGCGAAAAAACGTAATGCACCAGACTCATTCTCTTCCAACACTTCATTTACTTGCACCGACTTCAGCAATCACTTTCAAGCAGAAATAAACGGTCTGAAATCCACAATACCACCTTCCTGTAGTGACTTAGACAAACTTTCAGCATTCTGTAAAAACAAATGTACAAACTCAGTTCCACCCGACATTCCTTTTATGACAGTTAATGAAGTGTATAACTATCTTATTGGCCTTAAGGATAATAGCTCATCAGGGCTTGACGGAATTAGTAATCGAATACTGCGTTACGCCGCACCAGCTATTAGTGATTCACTAACTTTTATATATAATCAATGTATTGCTAAAAGTTATTTTCCTTCAGCCTTTAAGATTGCCAAAGTATATCCTCTCTTCAACCTGGCTCGTCAGATAACAGTAATCTTGGTAACTATAGACCTATTTCTCTTTTATCATCGCTTTCTAAACCACTAGAAAAACACATACATAAAGCAACACTACATTACCTAGTTAGCAATGACTTGCTAATTGACAGTCAGTCAGGGTTTCGACAAAAGCATTCATGCCACACAGCTCTAACTAAGATGATAGACAACTTGCACCTAAACATAAATAACGATAACATATGTGGAGCAATCTTTGTAGACTTTAGGAAAGCATTTGATATGTTAGATCACGCTGTTTTAATAAGAAAATTAGAAACAATGAAAGTTAACTTTAAACTAGTGACATTACTTAAATCATTCCTGTCCGACAGACAGCAAGTAGTGTGGTACAATAACTCCTTGTCAAGCCCAACTATTATTGACACTGGTGTTCCTCAGGGTTCTATTCTCGGCCCTCTACTTTTTTCCATTTACATAAATGACCTTCCACTACACATCGAGCACTCATCCTGCGACCTATTTGCCGATGACTGTACCATTTATACTAGTGATAAAAGTTGCAACACGCTAGAAATATTATTACAAAGCGACACAGACAATCTTATTAAGTGGAGCAATGAAAACTGCATGCAAATAAATATCACTAAAACAAAATGTATGATAATATCAACTAGACAAAAATTACAAAACTCGCCGAAAACAACACTTCAGCTCTACATTGGAACCTCTTTAATTGAAAATGTAAATGAATATAAAACACTAGGACTCATAATTGACCAACATTTAAGTTGGAATTCGCATGTACAAGCACTGACCAAACAAACGGCACAAAAAGTTTACCAGTTAGCTAAAATCAAACATTTCCTAGATGAGGAGACACGAAAAATGTTCTATACATCCCAGATACAAACACATCTAGACTATTGTTCCACAATTTGGGATGGCTGCACCATGTCCAACACTAAAAGACTCTTTTCATTACAAAAACGTGCAGTGCGCCTAATTTCAGACAAAAAACCTCACACAGTGTGTAGACGCATATACATATCTTAACATATTACCACTAAGAAAGCGCCTTCTCTTCAACAAAGCCAAATTTATTCACAAAATCTTGTCACAGAATGCTCCAACGTATCTGTGGCCTATTTTCAAATACAGCGGAAGACGCAGTCAACGCTTAAATAAATTACACATGCCCAAGCCTAGGCTCGACTTATTCAAGAAAAGTTTAGCTTTTTCTGCTGCTCATCTGTGGAATACTCTTCCACACGACTTAAAAAATACTCTTAGTCCATATTCATTCAATCACAGACTTTTCAAATACATCATGAGTGCAGATTATATGCCACCCTAATTTCGTTATGTTCTTAAATAATTACGCTGTCACCTCAGGGGCGCATTCCCATAGTCAGTTATGACTGAAGGGGCTATTATTATTATTATTATTATTACATAACATCATATGTAGGTTTTAAAGTTAATTTTGTCCTGTTTAGTATAAATTATGATACGCATCTGTAAATTTGTGTAACTGTTATTGTACTGTTACAATGTTGGGATTTTATTTTATTGTACTTTCTTGTTATTTTATTATTTAAGTAACATTTAGGATACGTGTGAGAATAAATCGATTAACTATGGAAGAAGAGAGAAAGGAAGGGCAGAATGTTAGACGGGCCTGCGTGACCAATTCTAAACCCTTTGAAAATAAAGTTCGTTCGTTCTATCTATCTATCTATCTATCTATCTATCTATCTATCTATCTATCTATCTATCTATCTATCTATCTATCTATCTATCTATCTATCTATCTATCTATCTATCTATCTATCTATCTATCTATCTATCTATCTATCTATCTATCTATCTATCTCTGATAATGTTTGTACTTTTCAACATATGTTATGTCATGCTTATAAGTAATTAATGTTAATATGAGTGTGCTATATTATTATTTTACTTTACAACGTTGAATTCCTTGAATTTGATATGTAAAATGCATATGAGAATAAATGAATTCAGTATGAAAGGTGAGAGAAAGGAAGGGCAGAATGTCAGACGGGCCTGCGTGCCCAATTCTCAACCCTTTGAAAATAAAGTTAGTTCGTTCGTTCGTTCGTTCGTTCTCTTTGCCTTCCAAAATCATCCTGTTTTTTTCACTCTGGTAACTATAGCTGAAATTCAGTGTTTCATATTCATAAATGTATTCAAGCTTATACGTTACATTTAAACTGTAACAAAACACATAATATGTTAACAAGTGGAATTTCTCACATGCCTCACATCTCTTTGTCTTACATTACATCTTACAAAATCATCCTGTTTTTTCACTCTGGTAACTATAGCTGAAATTCAGTGTTTCATATTCATAAATGTATTCAAGCATATACGTTACATTTAAACTGTAACAAAACACATAATATGTTAACAAGTGGAATTTCTCACAAGCCACATATCTCTTTGTCTTACATTACATCTTACAAAATCATCCTGTTTTTTCACTCTGGTAACTATTGCGGAAATTCAGTGTTTCATATTCATAAATGTCTTCTTCTTCTTTGATCCATAACCACCAACCGTCAAAGCAGTCAGCAGCCATCACGCCTGGTGGCGTCTTGTAGGGCAGCAACAAATTGATTCCACTTTGCTCGGTCGGCGGCCATCCTTCGTACAGTGCCCCAACTCTGGTTCATTCTTTGCATCTCAGCCTCCACAGTCCTCCGCCAAGTTGTTTTTGGTCGGCCTCTCTTTCGCTTTCCCTCGGGGGTCCATAGCATAGCTGTTCTTGTGATGGTATCAGGGTCCCTTCTGAGGACGTGGCCAACCCAACTCCAGTGTCTGCCAGCTATGATGGTGTGCATGTCCTCCTGGTTACTCCGAATAAGTAGTTCTTGGTTGCTGATGGTGTTTGGCCAAAAGATTCTGAGAATTTTCCTTAGGCAGATTGTGTGGAAGGAGGACAGTTTCGACATTTCCTTCTCTGTTACTCTCCCACATTCCGCACCATAGAGAAGCACAGAAAGTACAGTTCTCATACAGTCTTAATTTGGTGTTTGTGCTGTACTGGGAAGACTTCCAAATGTTGTTGAAAACAGCAAAGGCTGTTCTCGCTTTATTCATTCTGTTGTTAATGTCCTTGCTTGTTCCGCCGTCAGGTGTTACTATGCATCCTAGGTAAGTAAATGTGTCTGTCTGTTCTAACTTCTGGTTCCTTACTGTTATTGGCTCAGGATTGCCCACATTTAGTGTCATGACCTCTGTCCTCTTCAAATTGATGTTCAGGCCAACCTGCTGGCCATACTTATTCAGTCTATCGGTTTTGTCTTGAATGTGTTGATGTGAATGCACGAGTAGTGCAATGTCATCTGCATATTCCAGGTCTTCCAGTGTAGAAAACGTTGTCCATCTAATTCCTCTTGGACTGCCCTCTGTTGTCTGGCGCATCACCCAATCTATGACTGTCAAAAATAATGTTGTTGATAAGGGGCATCCCTGTCGTACTCCTGTTTTCACTTCGAAAGTTACATTACTCGATCCAACACTGCACGTAAAGTTAGAATAGAGGTTTTTTATGATGGAAACAATGCGGCTGGGAATTCCATAAGCCCTCAGAATTTTCCGTAGGCTGTCCCTGTGTATGCTGTCGAAAGCCTTTTCAAAATCAACAAAGTTAATGTACAGTTGTCTCAGCCATTTTGAGGACTGCTCTATAATGTTCCTGAGGGTAAATATATGATCTGCACATCTTCTGTTCTTTCTGAAGCCCGCTTGTTCTTTCCTCAGTTTATGGTCAACTGCTTTTGAAATTCTCTGAATGATTATCCTGCCTAGTATTTTGCTGGGAACTGAGACGAGGGTAATTCCTCTCCAGTTGTTGCAGTCTGCAAGGTCGCCCTTCTTGGGCAATTTGACAATTATTCCTTTACTCCACTCTGTTGGTGTTGTCTCAGTTTCCCAGACTTGTGCAAATAGTGGTTCTAATAGTTTTGCTGCTAGTTCAGGGTCTGTCTTGAATAGCTCAGCATTTAGATTGTCGTGACCAGGCGCTTTTCCATTTTTTTTTAGCCCTTTGATAGCTGTGATGATTTCTTCTTTTCGTGGAATGTCTGTATTTACGTCTAAGTCACTTTCAGCCTCAGGAACATTCAGCTGAGTCTCTGGTGGTTCCTTATTCAGTGTTTCTCTGAAGTGCTCTGCCCATCTTGTTTCCTGCCCCTGTGCTGTGGTGATGAGATTTCCTTGCTTGTCTCTTACTAACGTTATGATGTTTGCACCTCGTTTTACACTGATAGCTTTAGTTATTTTATAAACTGTGCTTTGTTCATTTCTCAGTGCTGCCTCTTCTGCCTGTCTTGCAAGGTCATCCAGAAATGTCCTTCTGTTAGTACAGGTTTGACGTTTTACTTCCTTGTCCAGCTGACTGTACTGTTCACTATATATTGCCTTTAACCTGGGAGACTTAGCTTCTGTTTTCTTTCTTTTCATTTCCTTTCTCTTCGCTATGGTGTTAAGCGTTCTTGGTGTTATCCAGTCTTGGCTCTTTCTTTCCTGGAATCCCAAGCATGACTTGCTGCTTTCTTTGTATATTGTTGAGATGGTGTTGAATTTCTGGTTGACATCGTTGGTCTCTGTTCTTTCCTGGCTTTTGGTAATCAGATATCGTCTCTTTACGTTGACCACAAACGCTTTTCTGGTGAGGGGGTCCTTAAGTTTCGTGATGTTATATCTTTTCTGTTTGACTGCAACTGGTCCAGCAGCTCTGAGTTTCACCTTCAGTCTTGCTACTACTAGGTGATGATCACTTCCCACATCTGCCCCTCTTCTTACTTTCACATCTTGTAGTGCATGTCTCCATCTGCCATTGATCATTATGTGATCTATCTGGTTTCTGTCTCGTCCGTTTGGTGATTCCCATGTTAACTTGTGCACTTCTTTGTGTTGAAAAAGTGTTCCTCCAATGACCAGGTTGTTAAAACTGCAGAAGCTTATTAATTTGTCCTCATTCTCATTTACTGCTCCACTGCCGCATTTCCCCATTACTCTTTTGTTATAATTACTGTGTGTTCCAACTTTCGCATTTAGGACTCCCATTACTATAATAAGATCGTACCTGGGTACAGTTTCCATTTCCTTTTATACCTGTTGATAGAACTCGTCCTTGATCTCTTCATCGCTGTCGTTTGTTGGTGCATAGCATTGTATAATTGTGGTGTTGGTGAATCTCCCTCTCAGTCTTGCTCTTATTAGTCTGTTGTTAATGGGTTTCCATTCCAGTAAAGACCTTTCCATTCCTTTCTTCTGGATAATGGCTACACCTTCGTTGTGCTGACCATCCTCTCTACCAGAATAAAGTACTGTTTCCCCTGTAGCTGTTTTTATTTTCCCCATCCCTGTCCATCTTACTTACTTAGTCATTCCCCTTCTACCGTGAGGTGTAGAGGTTTGGAAGAGAGAGCGCCAGACTATCCTATCGGCTGTCTTCCTCCTGGCCTGGTTCCATTCTAGTCCTCGACCCTTCAAAGATTGTCTAATGTTGTCCTCCCAGTGGACTCTGGGTCGTCCTCGGGGTCTGGATCCTTGGCTCTTTGTTTCCCATGCTTGTCGTGGTAGCCGATCTTCTCCCATTCTGCAGATATGGCCAAACCATCTTAATTGGGACTGTTCTACTTGGGTCTGCAGGGGGTAGGATTTAAGGCCTTGACGTATCGTCTGGTTGCGTACCATGTCTCTTCTTGTTACTTCAACCACCTTCCTCAGATACCTCATTTCTGAGGTTTGGATCTGGCTTTTATGGGTTGTAGTCATTGCCCATGACTCGCATCCGTATGTCAAGACTGGGACATAGGTGGAGCGGTATACAGCCATCTTCGTTTTCTTACCAACCTCTCTCTTGCTGAGGAATCCTCGATTTATGGCCTGAAAAAGTCTCCCAGCTGCTGCTTTTCGAGTGGCCAACTCTTCTTTGATGCCTCCGTTTCGGTCAATAATAGCTCCGAGGTATTTAAAGTGGTCGACTTGCTCCAGGACCTGTTCTCCCAGCTTAATCTGATGTTTTCTTTCTTCTCGTGATATCACCATGGATTTTGTTTTAGAGCTGCTTATGACCATCCCTCTCTTCTCCAGCTCTTCCTTCCAGACTTGCAGGTTGGATTGGAGATGTGTCTCTGATTTAGCAATCAGGGCAACATCATCAGCAAATGCCAGCTCCGAAATATAGACCTGTCTCATCTTCCAGTACCCCACTGAATACTTTCTTGTTCTCTCCTTACATGCCTTGATGACATCGTCCATAAGGAGTATGAAGAGGTAAGGTGATAGGATATCACCTTGTCTTACACCAGTGGTGGTCCTGAACTCTTCCGACTTATGGTTTGCTGTCCTCACATAATTTCTGCAAGACTTGTAGAAGCTCTGTATAGCATGAACCAGAGGTGCTGGAATATTCTTCCTTGCCAAACAGTCCCAAAGTTTGCTCCAGGGGACCCTGTCAAACGCCTTTTCCAGATCTATGAAACAAAGATGCATCTCACTCTTATACTCAAGGGCCTTTTCACTCAGCTGTCTGAGTGTGAAGATTAGGTCTTGAGTACTTCGGTTTGCTCGGAATCCGCACTGGACCTCATCCAATTGTGGCTCAGCTAGGCGTCGGAGTCTCTGCTCTAGGATTCTAGAGTAGATTTTACCAGGGACACTGAGAAGGGATATGCCTCTATGGTTTCCACACTGTCGATTGTCACCCTTTTTGAAAATTGGTGTTATGATGGCAATTTCCCAATCCTTTGGTATGGTCTTGTTGTACCACGCTGCCTGTAAAACCCTTAAGAGTAATAGGTCGCCAGATGCTCCCATGAACTTAACCATTTCTGGTGTTATACCATCATGCCCTGCTGCTTTGCCCATCTTGATTTTCTCCAGTGCTGCCTTCAGTTCTTCCATCTTTATGTCATCTTCACCATCATTGGTTTTCTCTTCTGTGCTAGTGTTTATCATTTCTGATGCTTCACCATGCTCACCATCCAGGAGTTCTGAGAAATATTCTTTCCATCTTCCCATTACTTCCTTCGGGGCAGTAAGCAATTTGCCTTGCTTGTCCTTTATAAATTTGAGAGGGCATTGTTTTTCCTTCCTCATGTTCTTTAGGGTCTTATAGAACAATTTCTGGTTTTCTTGTGCATCTTTTTCTAGCTTTTCTCCAAATTCTTCCCAGGACTTCTGTTTTGCTGCTAGCACTTTGTTCTTTGCTTCTGTTCTGAGTGTCACATATTCTCTATATTTTTCCATTTGTCCTGTTGTGTTTTTAGCTCCTAAGTATTGTTTCCATGCCATTTTCTTCTCTCTTATTTTCTCTTTGACTTCCTCTGTCCACCAAGGTGTCCTCTTTCTCTTGTTCCCAAGTCGGACTTCACCGCATGCTTCTGCAGCAGCTGTCTTTATGATATCCTTGAATTTAATCCAGAGGGTTTCCAAGTCATCAGGCCGTTCTTCTGTGTTGCTCACCGCTGCAGCAATAAGCCCCTGATATCTGGTCTTAATTTCTGGCTCTCTCAGCTTGTAGGTCCTAATGCTCATTTCTCCTGCTCGTTTACTTGGTTTCTTGCGTGATGTTGGACAGTTCCTAGGCTGAGCAACTCTTTCAGTTGTTCTTTTGATTGTTAGCAGGTAGTGATCACTTCCAATCTCTGGCCCCCTCCAGACTCTAGCATCTCGGACATATTTGAATGAGCTTCTCTGAACAATGGCATAGTCGATCACTGACTTCTCATTCTTTTTTGGTTCACATCTAGTGTATGCATGTATGAGCTTATGGGGGAACTTTGTGTTTGTAATGATCAGATTCTGCTCACTGCAGAATCTAAGGAGTCGCTTTCCATTGTCATTGAGAGTATCTTCTCCATATCTTCCGATAACTCCACCCCATCTAGCATGGTCATTTCCAACTCTGGCATTAAAATCTCCGAGCATGATAACTTCATCTAGGCAGTCATCCACTGTCCTTTCAAGCAGCTCGAAGAATTCCTCCTTGACCTCTGCTCTCTCATCCTCATTTGGCCCATACACTATGACCAGGTTGACTATGGTTTCTCCTTCTTTTAGTTTAACAACCATAATGCGCTCCGAGACAAAGTTCCATCCCTTGATACTATCTTTTTGATTTTGGGCCACAATGCAACCCACGCCCCCTTTAGCTCTTTCAGACATGGGTACACCACTGTAGAGCAGCGTGTTGCCATCGAGATCCATGACTCCTTGTCCTTTTTTCTTTGTTTCCGTTATAGCCAGGATTTCTAGTTTTGCTTTCCTCATCTCTTCCACCAGCTCCTCTTCCTTCCCATTTATACGTCTTGTGTTCCAAGTTCCATAAGTCGTAGTCCGTAGTCCGTTCCAGTTCGTCGCCTTTAGAATCAGTCCAGTTTTCTCTCTTGTGTTGCTAGTCATCGTGGTTTAAAGCAAACAGGTGATTGGCCTGTTGTGCCTTTGCATGGTGGAGGGGCTGCCTCCTTACGGCCTCCATGCAGGCCGCCCTCCTCCTTTTTCATCCGGGCTTGGGACCGGCATTGGCGGAGTTCCCTGTCCATCTGCTCTCGCTTATTCCCAGGATATGTAGTTTCTAATTCCTCATCTCTGCTGTCATCTGTCTTAGCTTTCCTGCCTCATTCATAGTTCTGAAATTCCAAAAACCAATTCTGGTTTCGTGTTTTGCGGTCTGGGCATCCGTTTTCATGCCAGTGGCTTCCTTTCGGCTTTCACCACTGTCAGTCATACGAGCCTGAGACTCCGGATGTCCATCCCGCATCAAAGTTTTTTCATTTATTGCCGTTTCCGTAACATGTGTGATTTTTTACATAGACAGGGGTGTCGGCCCTGTGCTAAAACCCCCAAGCCAACCTGGAGGACCAGGGTACCAGCTTTTGTCTGACCCCCCTACCCACGCAGACCAGTCCAGCTTGGTTGAACCTACCAGGAGTAAAACTCCCACTGGCATAGCTCTGGGGATTGTCAGGGTACACAAGCTGCCATACCGCTACAAGGTATAGGTACCATTGATGGCAGATTCATAAATGTATTCAAGCTTATACGTTACATTTAAACTGTAACAAAATACATAATATATTAACAAGTGGAATTTCTCACAAGCCTCACATCTCTTTGTCTTACATTATATCTTACAAAATCATACTGTTTTTTCACTCTGGTTACTATTGCTGAAATTCAGTGTTTCATATTCATAAATGTATTCAAGCTTATACGTTACATTTAAACTGTAACAAACTCATACCAGGGCATAAGGAGGTCTTTACGTACTCTGGACTGCTGCCGCCTAGATCTGCTGAGAGAAGCCAAGAAAGTTGTTAATACAGTGTGAATGAGAATGCAATAATTTTTTGTTTTGTTTAATTTCTGCAAAAATTTTCTTTAAAATCTAGAGATGGCCTTGCTGCTGAAGTTTAAACTAGTCACTATCAGTCACTGTGATACTAATCTCATGTGCAGGTCTGCATATGTAAGTGTGTGCCTGCATATATACAAGGATGTTCATGGTGTGTAAAGTGTTACACATGTTTACATAGTTCATCAATATGGTGTCATATTACTCATAATACTGTAAACAGATAAAGATGAAAATGTCTGTGATACATACTGACATATTAATTATACATAGCAAGATAATATTACTGTTCTATTTTAACCATTTATAATATTCAATATTGAGAGTTAGAGCATATTTCTATAAGTGACAGTAATTATCGTCTTATTACAAAAAGATAAGCAGAACAACACCAATACCTTCCCTAATCTGATGACTTCTTTTCTTGATCCACTTCTCAAATTTACATGGATTCTCCACTTTTGGGACAATCTGTTGTGGCTGCAAATGCTTGCCTAGACTGAGAAGGGGCTGGTGTGAGCTCAGAGATGTCACAGTTCTTCTATGAAGTGGAAGAGACATACTTGTCACACTTCTAGAAGGCTCTGAAATAGGTGCACATGCAGACTGTGGATGGTGAGGACTGCTTTTCTTAATGGTTGCCGAGTCCTTATTTATTTCAGATGGTGACCAAATAGGAGCAATATTTCCACTTGATTCACTCGTACACAAAGATTCAAAGCCACTTGTCGATTCATCAGGTTCATGAGTAACAGGGTGCCATGTGGCAGCAGTCAAACTACAACCCGTGGTACCCATGTGTGCCATCCTTGTGAGTTGACTGTCAAACTGTGATAGAGCTGGAGAAGCCGGTGGCTGAGAATGACCTAATGCTATAGGCTTTTTGGCTGAAATGAGAGTGTCTAATGGGGTACTAGCCAGACGGATGTTTGAACCAGACCAATTTGTTTTTATGTGACCTGCTAAATGTAATGTGGATGGCGGTGGCTGTGATGGCTTAACAAAGGTCTTTTGTTCTCCAGCTGCTTCATTTAATATTATAGGTTTGCAATAACTTCTTCCCTCAGCATTAGCTGTGTTATCTGTAGGATTAAGCTCACTCTTTGAGGATGTACTGTCTGATACCTTTTTAATGCTGTCATATTTTTGTATGTCTGACTGATTGCTACAGTCAGGTTGTACCAAAACTCTTCCATTCTCATTTACGTTTTGAGACATCTTGCCCTTCAAAAATATGCTAGTCTGATCCTTTACAGCCTGTTTTGTGTCCAGCAGCTTAAAAACTTGAGCTGGTGTTTGACCACTGCATTCTGTATGGAGCCTTTCCTGGTGCCTGCTCTCATCTGGTAGATCACCTACTTCACACACTGACAGTACATTATCAGAGGCAGCTGAAGGCCATAGAGACATGTCTGAATTAAGCTGATTTTGCTCTTCAGTTGTCTGAACTGGTCGACTTGGATGAATGTCATGGCTGATGTGCGGTGTGGAATGTTGCCTGTTTTCTTCCTCCAACTGTTCTTCAAGGGAATCAATTTTACCTGGAATGAGAGAGTTGAAGAATGAGAACATCACCTTCTGCAGCTGTGTAAGCAGATGAAGCTGGCTCTTATGAGGTGACACAGAAGTTTTGATGCTTCTATCCTCTGTATGACTCATGCAATGATTGACTATAGAAGGTAGTCTCTGTTCACTAGTTGCACAAGATGCTGAGGCATTCTGAACATAAGGAAAATCAGGTGTACTGAACTGTGAGGATGAGCTCTGTGGGTAGCTGTGTGTTCTTGAATTTCTATAAGAAGAGATACTAGCAGCATAGTGTGAGGTTTCATCACGCAATCCTTTACAACCAATATTAGGCTGTGTTTTCAGCATGTATTCTGAGTCATGATGTCCTAATGATACGGAAGCTGTCTTCCTCTGATATGTAGATGGCATTCTACAATCATTCCCAGTGAAATATGACCTTTGCATATCATTCATTATTTCATGACTGTGCTGCTCCTGGTTCATGTAATGAACTGAATCATCTGAAAGCACCTGTTTGTTTTCCTTATGGTCTTGCATTTTACTGCTTAAGATAGTCTTTCTCTGACTTGGAATTAGGCTGTCTTGAGTTTCATGATTTCTGCTTGTTACCTCCTTACAAGGTTCAAATGGTTCTATGTTGCCACTCTCAGCCTTTTTAAGCATATATCCTTGGTAATTGTTTTGCTTCTCTGGAAAGGTCAGATTAGGCCCTTTTTCACTGCTAGTAACATTTAGTTTGGTTTTTTTGTAATGCCTGGCATCAAGATGGCTATTTACATGTTCAGCATTCCACAGCTGATTACTGCTGTCATATGCAGACATTAGCTTGCCCTGTGTTAAGTCCTTACAAACTAAAGGTTTATCAAGCTTTTGTAAACCTTGCTGAATGCTTAAATTTTCGGGGTCCCCAGGACTGCGATAGTGTGCCACTGATTTATGAGTGTTCTTGCAAGTATTGTGGTCTCTGATATTTCTACTCTGCAGGGATGACATAAAATTCATTATACCTGTTTGTTCATCAAGTCTCAGATTTTGTGCACTATGTCTATCATATTGGATTACATTTTGAGTTCCAGCACAATTTACTTGTGGACATTCTCTATTCGCTATGTCATCTCTAGTGTCTCTTGTCATCATGAACTTTTTACCATCTACATGAAAACTTTTATCTGTAGGGGAGTTCAGTAAAACCTCTCGTCCTTGATCTGCAGTAAACCTCTCATCTTTCACGTAAGATGAACCATTGGAGGCAAATTTTTGCATACTACTAGCAAATGAATCCTTTGGCGAAGCCATTTTGTGTCCTTGGTACACTCTAATATCATCCGCAGAGTTCTGATTTATGCTGGCTTCAGGAAAACAGTCCAACCTGTTCTGTTCAAACGCATTCAGATTCCTTGCTCTCAGCAAAGACTCTCCATGCATTTTGTAGTGAGGCAACACTTTATCTGTACAAGAGTTATCCACTGATGTATCACTCTGAAATTCAGAGTTGTTCATTGTCTGAGTTGTCATATTCACATTATTCATCCACTGAATGTTCTCTGATATTTTTTCAATTGAGCTCAGCTGATTGGATAATGCATTGAGGCCTTCATTCAGAAAAGAGGTTAGATTTCTGAAACAAGAAAGAAGAATCTAGTAGCATAATTGCTACATACAGTAGATGTCAAGAATGAATTTATTAAAAACAAATTATATTCTCTGGGAAGGATCCCAATGAGGGTAAGTTAAAATCTTGAATACTAACTTGCTACTGTTTCAAATTATCTATGTAACTGGTGCAGTAATTCAGCAAAAATGATATTAGTCAGAGACCAATAGTATGCATGTTAACTTTTACTAGTGCACAAGACAAGACAACAGAAGATAAACATTTTATAAGCTTCAACAAAACACAATCTCACAGAATAGGACTACTTAAACAAAATTTATTTTAAAAAGCTAAAGAAACACTATGAGCATTGTCAAGGTACAGAAATTACAAGCTCTGTTTAATTAATACATTTATCTAATGTACTGAGTCGCAGTTAAGTGTCTTACTAAGAAACATTTGAAACATCTTGAACAGACAAAAGCTTAAACAGTGAGTATCCTGAGAAAATGAAAAAAGCTCAGATGAGCACAGTATGAAGGATGGCTTCGGTCCAAAGTGTAGTGGAGATAGTTGTTGCTGCTCTACAAGATGCTACTACGCATGTCGGCCATTGATTGCTTTGTCCGTCAGCAGCCAAAGATCCAAGAAAGAAAAGAGATGATAATACTAACCTTGTTTGCTTAAGACTGCCAGCATTGTCTTCATTATGGACATTGTTCAGCTGGTTGCCATTATCTGAATAACAAATACCAGCAATGAAACAACTATTTTCTATAAACAACAACGGTCACATATAGTTATGTCAAACTGCAATCTGTTTTGACACCAGGAATGAATGCTAACCACTCAGAGTTTGTATTCTCTACTTGTAAGGAGCTACAGGTAACCTGCTCTGTCACCGATAACTTCAGCTAGTGACAAAAATAAAACTGGATGCAGAAGAAGAGGTAGGGGAGAGAAGAGGAGGGAGAGAAGAGGAGGGAGAGAAAGAGACGAGCTGGCAAAAGGAGACTTAGGAAATAAAGCTGACAGGCTATAGCATAAATATATACATGTAGGTTATTGGAACTGTTGAAGTGCCAATCAACGTGTGGCTATAATACAAAAAGTAGTGTACCATTTCGATATCCTAATGCTCCAAGAAACAAACTTAAAAGAGCAGGTCTGTATTAATTGCCCAGGCTACAAATGCTATGCAAATCCAAGTAGGCTAGGTAGACGAGGGCAAGATATATATGTGAAGAACGAGCTTCCTCATAAGAAGTTGGATACCAGTGCCCAAGACAATGAAGAAATAGAATCGCTGGGGATCCAGTTAAGTATAGATGGTCAGAAATGGCAAATCTTCAATTTATATGCCCAAGTAGATCACCTTCCAGGTGCAGGTTGACTTGCCCAGAATCGTGATGCGTTCAGAGCAGCTGTAATGGAGACAATGTTCTGGAAAGAAAATGCCACATGATTATGACCACGTTGATCTAATCATACAGAAGTTCAACAGAGGTCTGGCAGCCCTAAAAACCATGGCAGCAGCGCACCTGGAACAGAGACTACTGTCATGTCATCAATATACAAATATAACTGGGCTTTCCTAGCGGAATAGTCGGAGGAACCTATCAAAAGGTGTTTAATTGCTGGTGATTTTAACGCTAAGTGTAAGGGGTGGGGAAAAATAACTTTGGTGGAGAGAGCATGGGTAAAAAAGCAAAGGGCAACCAATGAATGGTGGAAAGCACAAAAAAAGAGATATACGAGGAATGATGTACTGGTTAAAGTGAAGGAGGAAGTTAAAAAAAAAAAAGCAAGCCATCAATAGATTTAAAAGCTATGAATGACAAAAGATGTGAGTTGTATTTCAACCTCATTTCTGAAGATTTTGAGCACACATTAGAAACCAGTTGAAACATCGTCCCAGGCCCTGATGGTGTACAGTAACGACACATTAAACAGCTGGACGACACAGGGATTATGAATGTGGTGACGGATTCCAACATCAACATACAGAATGTTGAGGTGCCAGAAGACTGGTTACAGTTACTTACGGCCACTTCCTAAACCTGGTAAAGACTGCACATATCTCAGCAGCTCTAGAATTATCACACTGCAGAATGTCTAGGGTAAATTACTAGAACCGATCGTAGCGAGAAAAATAATGAACCACCTTGAAATGCACAAATCCTCCCTGAAACCCTGGGAAGCTACAGTATAGGCCCATGAAAGTAACATAGGGTAACGCTGGAAAATTTGCTTATGATGTGTTCGAGGGGTTCCAAGGTAAACGAGAAATGGTTGCTGTAGCTATTAACCTAGAGGATGCTTATGACAGTGTGAACTTTGAAACGTTAATGGACTGTGTAATACCTTGTGGTGTTAACCCTTGGCTAACAAGATGGACAGCAACTGCCTTAACTGATAGATCAGCTGCATTTTGCTTGGGAACATGGACATCAGAACCAGTATGCATTTGCCCAGGATTACCCCAGGGTTCTCCACTATCACCAGTGCTGTTTAATATCTACATAGCAAAAGCAGTCACCATTCAACCAACTGTGGTGGGACGAACATTGACTTTTGCAGATGACATACTCATTTACAGGACTGGTTCTGACCATCAGGAAATGGTCAATAGCATACAAGGGACACTACATGAGTAAGAGCTTTTAATGTTGAGGATGGGTTGGCTTGTATTTTCTAGTGCCCCTAGATCTATAAAGAGTTACGCCAACTATGTCAGAATCGAAAACGAGGCTGAACGACGTAGACGCCATATTCGGCTGGACAATACCAGGCCTAGTAGCGAGAATAAGCATCGAGTAAGATTTTTTTTTTTTTTAATTAATGAAGAAAAATATCCCATTCAACCTCTGATGGGTTATAATTAGAATATACGAGGGGCGTTCAGAAAGTAATGCACCACATTGTTTTTCTCAGGAGCTGTTTATTCAAAAAGCATGAAATTTATACACAACATACATGGATATGTCATGTAAACATCAGTATTATTCAACATAATCCCCATCAACTTGTACGGCTTTATGCCAGCGCGAAACAAGTGCATGTATTCCTAGCCCGTACCAGATTTTGTCTTGATCATGTAGCCATTTCTTCGCTGCATGAATCACTCCTTCATCATCTTCAAACCTTGTCCCACGGAGTGTATCTTTAAGTGGACCAAATAGATGAAAATCAGAGGGTGCCAAATCGGGACTATAGGGTGGATGGGGTAGTACAGTCCAACCCAATTTGGTGATTGCTTCCCGTGTTGCCAGACTTGTGTGAGGGCGCGCATTGTCGTGGAGGAGAAGCAGGTCTGCTGGATTCTTGTGCAGCCAAACTCTGCAAAAACGTTGATTGAGTTTTTTCAATGTCTTAATGTAAGCTTGCGAATTTATTGACTCTCCTTTTGGCATAACGTCCACAAGAATCACACCTTCAATGTCCCAAAAGACAGTGATCATGACCTTTCCAGCTGAAGGAATTGTCTTGAATTTCTTTCTTCTTGGTGATTGCGAATGATGCCACTCCATTGACTGTCTTTTTGTCTCAGGTTCAAAATTATGTGCCTAGGTTTCGTCACCTGTAACGATCTTAGCCAAAAAGTTCTCTCCATCAGCATTGAAACGCTCCAACAATTCAGAAGAAATTGCTTTCCTTTGCAATCGGTGGTCATTTGTGAGACTTCGAGGAACCCATCTTGCACAAACCTTAGAAAATCCGAGAGTTTTTATAACTGCATTTCCACTACCAATGCTGACTGACAGCTGTAAGGCCAATTGTTGAGTAGTGATTCACCTATCAGTAAGAATAATGCCCTCAGCGCATTTCAACATTTCTGCGTTGGTGGCTGTGGCAGGACGTCCACAGCGCGGCCGATCAAGCAGCTCCGTATCTCCAATTCCTGATTCTTTGATTCTCTGAACCCAGCGACTGACTGTACTCCGGTCGACTGCAAAACCTCCATACACATCACATAGACGCTTGTGAATATTCACAACAGTTTCCTTCTCTGCAACGAGAAATTCTATCACAATTCGCTGTTTATAACGCAAGTTGCTAACACGCTTCATTTCAATGGTTTAGGGCAGCCGTATTATTTGGCCAGTTGCAGTGCAATTTGGTGCACACAATTGGCACATGCCATATTTGAAGTACACAAAATTTCATGCTTCTATCTTCATTATTAGCTGAGAAAAACGATGTGGTGCATTACTTTCTGAACACCCCTCATATATTGTTTTCAATTCCAAATCATATGAACAACTGCCAATATGAGAAAGTGGCATCACATTTGTCAAATCATTGTAAATAGGGAAAATCACAATTATGCTTATAGGTTAAATAAATAAATATATATATATATATATATATATATATATATATATATATATATATATATATATATATATATATATATATATATATATATATACACACACACACAAATTATATAATAATAAAAAATTATATAATATAATTATATAATAAAATTATAATAAAATCTCCGGTCCAAAATATGTAATTAGATTTTGTTAAAACTATCTGTACATTGTCGCATTTTTAATGAAAACAAAAACTGATGTGATCATATGGATCTAGTAAAACTGTCAGTATCTACAACCAGTCATTCACCAGTTTCCACATTTCAAACTAGGTAAATAGTTCAATTCGAAGGGAGTATGTTTTGCTAAGTGTTGCAATTCTAACGGAATATTTGTTGCCAAATAGTAGAATTCTAACGGAATATAAGATTTAACGGAGTATGTGTTAAAAATTCACGCTACTGATTCTATTCAACAAACCAGTAAGTAAACTAGTTTTCTTCTTTTTGTTTTGTTAGTTGAAATACAAAGAATAGTACAAATATGTGCTACTGTATTTGCATCTAATTTTATTTCAAATTATTAGTTAACCTAAACGAAAATGCAAATTGGGTCTGAAACTCGCGATTGGGTTCATTTTCCTGCAATACGGGTATAGCCGAAAATGGCGGCCAAATTTTAGTTGGCGTAACTCTCTATACATCAAGGGGCTCTAGTATTTTCCATATTCATTCTTCTGTGTAAGACCAGAATTTATGTAGAGTTTTTTCTACTAAATGGTGCGAGGACACCGGATCTAAGGTCAATATCAACAACGCCTGTGCGCTGTGGTGCTCCTTGAGTAACTCCATATTGAAAGCAGATCTTCCAGAAATTACTTTCATTGGGCAGAAAATTGAAAGGCAAGACAAGCTGAAATACCTCTATAACATTTGATCGCGGGTTATCATACAAGTATCATGTTGGACTGCACTCACTAAATGTAGAGGAAAGTTCGCTCCTAAATACCATCGCAATAAGGAAGCTGAAATTTTTCGGTCATATAAAAGACATAATGGTCTGGAAAAATTAGTGATGGAAGGCATTGTCCCTGGAAAAAGGGGAAGGAGTCGACCTAGACAATGGTGGATCCAGGACATCACAGAGAGTCTGAACTTGTCTTTGGCTGATGCAGGTTGACTTGCCCAGAATCGTGATGCGTTCAGAGCAGCTGTAATGGAGACAATGTTCTGGAAAGAATACGTCACATGATTATGACCATGTTGATCTAATCATACAGAAGTTCAACAGAGGTCTGGCAGCCCTAAAAACCATGGCAGCAGCACACCTGGAACAGAGACTACTGTCATGTCATCAAATATGGTCTGGGAATACTCACGCTGTCAATAGCACAACGTAAATGATTGAAACGCATTCAAAATGAAGGGATGTGTGTAGTCGTGGGCTGTAAGCGAGATGATCCCATGGTGACAATGCAGTACATGCTTGAATTACTGTCAATTAGATCCAGATGACCCATTTAAAAGCCTATACGCGAGTAACCACAGACAAAAGGCATCCCCTGCATGGAAACATAGCTGACATAAAGGGAGCGAGAATAAAGTGGGGGATGCCATGGACAGCACATGCAGACGCAACGTTTAAGCAGGGGGACCACAGTTGAAAATATATTCAAAGGGGAAGAGTGCAGTAAGTCAGATGAGAACTGGACTAACTACCAGCAAGTCATCATCAGCCTTGGTAGAAAGTGCAAAAGTTGGGCCAATGGGAGGGCAGAGCTGGAAATTGATCAGTTGATAAATGATCATGCTAGGGATGATGATGCCATTGTGTACACTGATATGTCTGTAATCCATGGTGTGAAATCAGGGTGGGGCTTCTCTGCTTGAATCATCGCTTAACATGGCAGGGCTTACATGATAACAATCTCCAGCTTGAGAATGGAAGAGGAGGCAGCTACTGCAGCCTTAAGGTCACTGTCTGAGACTTCATTAACAAGGGCAGTTACTGTATCAGACTAACAATCCATGCTTTGAAAGGTCCAAAGTTCAAGACTCCAGCATGAATGGAAAACCTCCTCAGAAGCCTTGAATCTTCAGGAACTGTGTGGATCTACTGTCTTGGTCATGCAGGGGTACATGCCAATGAAAGACCTGACAGACTAGCTTCAAGAGCATCCATAGAAAGTGCACTGGATATGGATAAGGGAGAGATACTGAGGGTAATTAATGATCACATGTTAGAGAATGACACTGCAATCAATGAATCATCAAGGCTAAGATTGCTGGAATTAGGCATCAAATGTAAGACCAGCAAGGGATGGACATATGAGAGGATGCATCCGACATGTATACAACCAGCGCGCAATAGGAACAATTACCATTCATACCCTTTGACATATCAGAGAATATTCCAAGAAGAACCCACAATGCCTCCTTTGCAGACGACTTAGCCCTGTGGATCTCAGAGGAATATATCTCTACGGCAAGCATTCGGATGCAGCAAGCCCTAACATCACTGGAGGAGTGGGCCAAGGCATGGCTAGTAAAGATAAATGAGGAGAAAACATCATTCACAGTGTTTTCTCTCTCTAACAAACCACAGATCTTCAAATTGGTGCTAAATGGGAAAAATCTACATCTGGATGAAAACCCAAACTACCTAGGCATTACCTTTGATCGCCGCTTGACTTGGAAAACCCAGATTGAGAAAAACAGGACAAGAGCAAGGCAGAGAATGGCAATCATGAAAAAACTTGCTGGCACGGTTTGGGGAGCAGACGAGAGAGTACTAAAGAATCTATATACTGGGCGAGTGAGACCAGTCTTAGAATATGGCATTGCGGCATGGTCAACAGCCGCTAAGTCGAACTTTGACAAAATAAACAGAACCCAAAACCAAGCAATGAGAATCATAACTGGGGGCATGAAATCAACACCAATAAAAGAGTTGGAAAAGATTACTCACCTCCAGCCTATGGAGGATAGAAGAGATAGCAGAGCCCAGCAACAAGCCGAGAAATTCAGGAGGCTGATAGATCACCCAATGCACCAGAGGATAAATGGACTTGGAAGGGGAAGACTGAAGCGAAGCAACTTTGTAGAGACAGTAAAAACAAAGATGAGAGCAGACCCCATAAATGCAATATCAACAGCTACGCCAATATGTACTGCACACAAGCTACCAATTTGGAAACAACAGTGCTTCCCTGAAATGATAGAAAATGTTCCTGGTATTGAGAGAAAGAACAGTCAAACTGAAACAGAAAGGAGAGTCCTAACCACAAAATATATAGAGAAGCATTACCCAAGCAACACCTGGATCCATGCGTACACAGATGGATCAGCAACTAATGCAACAGAAGATGGGGGTGGGGGAGTCTTCCTGAGCTTAAGCAATGGCACACAAAAAAAAGATAGCAGTCGCAACAGGGAAATTTTCAACTAACTTCAGAGCAGAGGCAGAGGCCATGAAAACTGCATCAGAAATTCTAATGACAGAAAAAAGCTCAGAGAGACCAGTAGTTATCTTCTCAGAGGCGCTGTCAGTGATTACAACACTGAAAAGTCAAATAAATGCTGAACTGGATGACCTAAGAGTAACACTTCACAGACTATGTCAGCAATACAAAAGAGTTGTGATACAGTGGATCCCTTCTCACTGCAACATCCCTGGAAATGAAGAGGCTGACAGATTGGCAAAGGAAGGGGGAAAACTTCCTCAGCTGGACACAAATATAACCTATGAGGAGTCCAAGAGTTTTATCAAGCGCAGATACAGGCACAAGTGGGAAGAAGAGCATCCAGCCCACACAAAAAATGATCCGTATTACCAGCTCAGCAGAAGTGAACAAGTGGTAATCTTCAGACTTCGCACTGGTCATAACAGATTGAGATACCATCTGTTCAACAAATTAAAGATAGGAACTACGGATGAGTGTGACTGTGGCACTGGTAAAATGACTGCCGAACACCTGCTTCAGAGGTGCCCAACATATGAGGAGCGGAGAGGACGCATATGGCCATCACCAGTACCATTCCTGGAGAAGATCTACGGAGATATCAACAGCCTCAGGCTGACCACCGCTTTCTTTGAACTTATTCAAGTTGACATCTGAGGGTGAACGAAGAAGAAGAAGAAGAAGATACCCTTTGACATCTATGGGTTTGCCCAGAGTGCAGTGACGTCGATTCTGATCAACAATAATGAACAGTTTTTTTTATTTTATTTTGTTAATAAGATGTGAACTTCTGCATGACTGTCATTTTATCTGGTAATCCAACGTTTCTATTAAGAGATGCTGCTGTCTCATCAGTACCATCCATTCACAGCCTCTCTTCATCATTTCACAAGACTACTATCACTAAAAGAAGAAATGTCAAAGTGTAATAAAATAAACTGTTTACCTTTAGTCTTACATAAAGTAAGGATATACTTGATAACCTTAAACAGTTCTTCATCCTGACAGTCCGTCAGAAAATTGACCAAGATATAACGGCCTTTCCCTTCACTAACAAGCTGACAGTACTCATCTAGAAATAAAAAAAGATACACAATGAGAGTCAACTATATCCAAGAATTTATTAGCATTCAAAAACACAGCATACAATGCTAACTTACTGCCTGACAATAGCATGCTTCACATTTTTATCAGATTCTGGCAAGTGTGAAACTCATAACCCAATTCTACAGCACATTTCAGAATTACTGTTCACTCGCCCTACAGTTTTAAGAAATGTTGCTTTGTTCTAGCACATTTCAGATGTATGCCTGATTTTAGCCCACAATTCATACATAATCTTATCTAGCATATGTTTCAGAACATTCTAGCACATGTTGTAAACTTACTATTTGACTCTAACACATGAGCTAATGTCAGGATGAAGATCTGTGCTTGGTTCAGCTCCAAGTCTGTTTCTTGTAGGAGGCCTAGTAAGATAGGAACCAGGCCTAGTGTACCAGCCTGCGATCCAGATCCTTCTGTCAGTGGAAATAAGCCATTGTTATCAAACAGGAAGCTGGTTGCACCAGAACTGGGCTGATTTCATTAATGAAATATTTTTTACTTGTAACAGATGTATTTAAACACTTTCATTAATTAAATATTTTTACTTCTAACAGATGTATTTAAACACTTTCATTAATGAAATATTCTTACTTCTAAAAGATGTATATAAACACTTTCATTAATGAAATATTTTTACTTCTAACAGATGTATTTAAACACTTTCATTAACTCTTTGACTCCTGACCAATGCTCAGAGCATTGCAAAATGCAACGCGCCCTGCCCGCGCAATGGTCAGAGCGTTGTTTTTAGTTTACCACGAATAAACCTCAAAAATCATCCGTTTAATGCAGTTCATATTTTAAAACTCGTAGAATGACTTCCGCTACTATTTAAACAACTAATTTGAGGGTAGTTAAGCATCACATGTGCGTGTTTTGATGTTATTATCACAATGTGTGTGACAATTCGCATGTTTGCATTTTTCGTTGTTACTGCTAGAGAAATATGTCACGCTTTATATTTACATTTTCTAAGTCTCCTAAGCAAATAATTGTGTCAAACTACTTAGAAACATTGCTGACATTGATGATGATTGTTTGGTAGTCACAGTTTGTTGTCAAAAGATAGAATCGGTGCAGAAAAGCTGGACACATTAGATTTAGTTGATGAGTGGGCATAGTCATATTCTGGCTGAGCAAAAAGCCACAAAACTAGACCTACCATAACATCTAATCACTAGTCCTAGGTAGAAGATGAAGCTAGGGATACTATTAAAACATTAAACAAATGTAAAAAGTTTTTATATGATGTTCTTTATTTGTTTGAAAATTATGTAATGCACGATTGCATAATTTATTTTATTCTCATATGGACCACAGTAAAAACTGGTGTGAATAACACTAAATGGGCTAACTGTGGCCATAGGCAATGTATTTTTACTTTGTAAATGGATTACCTTGATGTTTGAAGACTAAAAAGAAAGTTTTATTGTCTACAACAGTAATTTTTCTTTGGTAAGCTCATTTCTACAGTTAACTTTTTAGTGTTTTTCAATTTTACATGGAAAATGTTTTAAGTATACCGAACATACTTGTGTTAATACTACCAAAGACATTATATTTTAAAATTCTCTATCTCCCTACAGTTTGGTATATAATAAGTAGATGTTAACAGAAAAGATTAATATAAAATTTACACTAAAAGACAGTACACTTTACCGTTTAGAATTCTTCAAAAAATAATCATGGCACAGGGTGGAAAATAATTATGGAGTCAAAGAGTTAATGAAATACGTTTACTTCTAAAAGATGTATTTAAACACTTTCATTAATGAAATATTTTTACTTGTAACAGATATATTTAAACACTTTCATTAATGAAATATTTTTACTTCTAAAAGATGTATTTAAACACTTTCATTTATGAAATATTTTTACTTCTAACAGACACTTTCATTAATGAATAACTGACCCACCCAAAAAATTTACACTTCACTAACCATTGTCAGCAATACAAGCATCTACAGCTGATGCAGCACTAGCCAGCAGATTCAGTGGCAAGGGCATGTCTTCTAAGCAAACCTGTCGTCTGATAAATTCCACAAGTGTTTCAATGCCACCACATTTGCGGATTCTATCTTGGTTGGATGCTGTCAGATTAAAATAAGAAACCATTGACTTTTAATACAATGTAGTATATAAAAGACACAAACAGCATAAATGTTACTACCAAAACAATGATATTTTTATTGTTAAAAATTTTTTTTACCAGTTTATGAATCTTCCTATGTAAAACTTCAACTGGGAATATAAATATAACAGTATCAAAGAATGAGCATTCAATGTCAGTTTATGAATTTGTCCTATGTGTCATAATTTAAACAGTCAGGTTCCAAATAGTAAAACAGTCAAATGTTCATTAGAATAAGGTTTAAAACACAAAGGTATGATATCAGTTTTACTTAACTCCTGAGCAATGCTCACAGCATTGATTTAGATTTGTCAATAATGAACTCAGACATTGATCGATTTAATCCAGTCCATGTTTTAAAATTATAAGGTGAATTCTGTTACTGTTGAAGTAACCAATCTGAGCATAGTTAAGTGATGTGTGTACATGTTAGATGTTATTATTATATTTTTGTGATGAATTATGCATCTGTGTTTTTCTATGTTTTTCTGCATGGAGGCCGTAAGGAGGCAGCCCCTCCACCATGCAAAGGCACAACAGGCCAATCACCTTCTTCTTCTTCTTCCATCCTTAACCGCCAACCGGCAAAGCAGTATGTGGCCAGTACGCCTAGTGGCGTCTTAGGGCAACAACAAATTGATCAATCTATCGCTGTTTCCACCACGCCTAGTGGCGTCTTTGTGGAACAAAAACAGACCAAACAATCTATCGCTGTTTCCGTAATCAGATTGGTTGGCAAGCAGGTGATCAGCCCACTGTGCGAAGTTTTTTCGGGATGGGGTAAACAGCCCCATGCCCAAACCCTCCTTAGTCGCTTTTTACGACATGCGTGGTAGGGTGCAGTGTTACTATTCTTTGCTCCCCTTTCGGGCCCCGGCAACACACGGGTGAGGCCAATCACCTGTTTGCTTTAAATCACGATTACGAGCAATACAAGAGAGAAAACTGGACTGATTCTAAAGGCGATGAACTGGAACGGACTACGGACTACGACTTATGGAACTTGGAACACAAGAAGTATAAATGGGAAGGAAGAGGAGCTGGTGGAAGAGATGAGGAAAGCAAAACTAGAAATCCTGGCTATAACGGAAACAAAGAAAAAAGGTCAAGGAGTCATGGATCTCGATGGCAACACGCTGCTCTACAGTGGTGTACCCATATCTGAAAGAACTAAAGGGGGCGTGGGTTGCATTGTGGCCCAAAATCAAAAAGATAGTATCAAGGGATGGAACTTTGTCTTGGAGCGCATTATGGTTGTTAAACTAAAAGAAGGAGAAACCATAGTCAACCTGGTCATAGTGTATGGGCCAAATGAGGATGAGAGAGCAGAGGTCAAGGAGGAATTCTTCGAGCTGCTTGAAAGGACAGTGGATGACTGCCTAGATGAAGTTATCATGCTCGGAGATTTTAATGCCAGAGTTGGAAATGATCATGCTAGATGGGGTGGAGTTATCGGAAGATATGGAGAAGATACTCTCAATGACAATGGAAAGCAACTCCTTAGATTCTGCAGTGAGCAGAATCTGATCATTACAAACACAAAGTTCCCCCATAAGCGCATACATGCATACACTAGATGTGAACCAACAAAGAATGAGAAGTCAGTGATCGACTATGCCATTGTTCGGAGAAGCTCATTCAAATATGTCCGAGATGCTAGAGTCTGGAGGGGGCCAGAGATTGGAAGTGATCACTACCTGCTAACAATCAAAAGAACAACTGAAAGAGTTGCTCAGCCTAGGAACTGCCCAACATCACACAAGAAACCAAGTAAACGAGCAGGAGAAATGAGCATTAGGACCTACAAGCTGAGAGAGCCAGAAATTAAGACCAGATATCAGGGGCTTATTGCTGCAGCGGTGAGCAACACAGAAGAACGACCTGATGACTTGGAAACCCTCTGGATTAAATTCAAGGATATCATAAAGACAGCTGCTGCAGAAGCATGCGGTGAAGTCCGACTTGGGAACAAGAGAAAGAGGACACCTTGGTGGACAGAGGAAGTCAAAGAGAAAATAAGAGAGAAGAAAATGGCATGGAAACAATACTTAGGAGCTAAAAACACAACAGGACAAATGGAAAAATATAGAGAATATGTGACACTCAGAACAGAAGCAAAGAACAAAGTGCTAGCAGCAAAACAGAAGTCCTGGGAAGAATTTGGAGAAAAGCTAGAAAAAGATGCACAAGAAAACCAGAAATTGTTCTATAAGACCCTAAAGAACATGAGGAAGGAAAAACAATGCCCTCTCAAATTTATAAAGGACAAGCAAGGCAAATTGCTTACTGCCCCGAAGGAAGTAATGGGAAGATGGAAAGAATATTTCTCAGAACTCCTGGATGGTGAGCATGGTGAAGCATCAGAAATGATAAACACTAGCACAGAAGAGAAAACCAATGATGGTGAAGATGACATAAAGATGGAAGAACTGAAGGCAGCACTGGAGAAAATCAAGATGGGCAAAGCAGCAGGGCATGATGGTATAACACCAGAAATGGTTAAGTTCATGGGAGCATCAGGCGACCTATTACTCTTAAGGGTTTTACAGGCAGCGTGGTACAACAAGACCATACCAAAGGATTGGGAGATTGCCATCATAACACCAATTTTCAAAAAGGGTGACAATCGACAGTGTGGAAACCATAGAGGCATATCCCTTCTCAGTGTCCCTGGTAAAATCTACTCTAGAATCCTACAGCAGAGACTCCCGACACCTAGCTGAGCCACAATTGGATGAGGTCCAGTGCGGATTCCGAGCAAACCGAAGTACTCAAGACCTAATCTTCACACTCAAACAGCTGAGTGAAAAGGCCCTTGAGTATAAGAGTGAGATGCATCTTTGTTTCATAGATCTGGAAAAGGCGTTTGACAATGTCCCCTGGAGCAAACTTTGGGACTGTTTGGCAAGGAAGAATATTCCAGCACCTCTGATTCATGCTATACAGAGCTTCTACAAGTCTTGCAGAAATTATGTGAGGACAGCAAAGTCAGAAGAGTTCAGGACCACCACTGGTGTAAGACAAGGTGATATCCTATCACCTTACCTCTTCATACTCCTTATGGACGATGTCATCAAGGCATGTAAGGAGAGAACAAGAAAGTATTCAGTGGGGTACTGGAAGATGAGACAGGTCTATATTTCGGAGCTGGCATTTGCTGATGATGTTGCCCTGATTGCTAACTCTTAGTATACGAGCTGCCTTTCATGACTACCATTACAGATTTTGCAATAAATAATTTATTTATAAAGATAACATAAGTGTTATATATCAAAATGTGAAGAAATGAAACCCCTACATCATGCACGTAACTAAATTGATCAGTGGTTTGAAACATGCATTCAGCTATAAATTTTCGCTATTGACGGGGATCGATCATCGGCCTCTCTAGAAGGCCGCTCGTATACTAAGAGCTAAATCAGAGGCACATCTCCAATCCAACCTGCAAGTCTGGAAGGAAGAGCTGGAGAAGAGAGCAGCTCTAAAACAAAATCCATGGTGATATCACGAGAAGAAAGAAGACATCAGATTAAGCTGGGAGAACAGGTCCTGGAGCAGGTCGACCACTTTAAATACCTCGGAGCTATTATAGACCAAAAGGGAGGCATCAAAGAAGAGTTGGCCACTCGAAAAGCAGCAGCTGGGAGACTTTTTCAGGCCATAAATCGAGGATTCCTCAGCAACAGAGAAGTTGGTAAGAAAACGAAGATGGCTGTATACCCATCCACCTATGTCCCAGTCTTGACATATGGATGCGAGTCATGGGCAATGACTACAACCCATAAAAGCCAGATCCAAACCTCAGAAATGAGGTATCTGAGGAAGGTGGTTGAAGTAACAAGAAGAGACATGGTACGCAACCAGACGATACGTCAAGGCCTTAAATCCTACCCCCTGCAGACCCAAGTAGAACAGTCCCAATTACGATGGTTTGGCCATGTCTGCAGAATGGGAGAAGATCGGATACCACGACAAACATGGGAAACAAAGAGCCAAGGATCCAGACCCCGAGGATGACCCAGAGTCCGCTGGGAGGACAACATTAGACAATCTTTGAAGGACCGAGGACTAGAATGGAACCAGGCCAGGAGGAAGACAGCCGATAGGATAGTCTGGCGCTCTCTCTTCCAAACCTCTACACCTCACAGTAGAAGGGGAACGACTAAGTTAAAAAAAAAAGTTTTTCTATGTTACTGATAGAGAAATATGGCAAGACATATATCCGCAAATTCTAAGCCTCCTAAGCATGATTTTTGTAAGTAACTGAAGTAAAAGTGGTGTGAACTCAGTAAATGTACTAAATACATGTGTTACGCAGGAGTTGTGTGAGTTTGTTGGTTACTTTTATTCATTTTATATCAGACAATACTGTGGCTTGATGTATAGGGTCATCAATGTCTAATACAACTCCTCGAACGTAATAAATATATCAACATTGTTGTCTGATCCAATAAGAATTTAATATTCATACATCACGGTGTCGTACATAACATATTACAAATCTAACTAGTCATGTTCCTTGGCCATAACTCAAGCCATCTTCTTAGGTATTTATCTCACTTTATAAAGAGACCTAATCTGTTATGTACAGTTTTCCATACTACTAATCCGTTATGTACAGTTTTCCATATTTAAATCCTCAAACACGATTTTTCTAAGTATTCAACTTATGCTCAATAGTCCTCACATCTAAGAACACATTATTTACTTATAGTGCTGAACATATGAGCAAGGTTCCTTATTTATTCATGATATCCCTTTGACACTCGGGATCCATTTACTTTGTCCACATTATAGGACCACATACCTACAAGTTTGTTGTAAAAAACACAGACTAGAATGAAGACCGCCTCTCCACACAAAAACATCATCACCCAACTACACAAATATATGCACATTGATCCCTTTCTGTGCAACAAATACCTTTCAAACAATATTTCCTATTTGCTGCACAAAAAGTTTCGCAACAACATTCGTATTCAATGTCATATTACTTTACAAATCAATTACCTTGATGTTTCAAGACTAAAAAGCCAGTTTTATGGACTGCAACCATAAGTAGCCTATAGTTAGTTGGTATTATACTGTTAATGGCATGTGGTAGATTTCATACTGCATGTTAATGTATGAGAAGTGAAGGTATAAAGTGAACTGACAACCTCACTCAGGACTGTACATACATAGATAAATAATTGAACAGAAGTCTGGTTCACAGTTCCATCAATATATACTTATTAACATGGTCCCGGGCATCTGAAACAATTGTACAAAGCAGCTTGCATCAATGAAACATCCGGTACTGTCATTCTCTCGTACTGGCAACTACTGCATAAACCTCAGTGCAGCATACACTCTTTGCACACAGACAGTTCTAGTCTGAGCACTAGATGTTATGGTTCCTCCCAGAACTCCATGGTGCGGGTACAAAACAACGCTCTCCTAGTACTGATGCATCTAGGCCTTATTACATGGCACAGGAAAATGACACACCTCCTATCCAATGACTTCCTTAGCGCAAGCAACACACTTATAAATATTACTGTATCAACTATGGTACATGTCACGAAAGGGGTTTGATATGATGTTATTGTTATTGTAAAGATATCCTGGACCAAAAGATGTATCAGATGATACCAGGATAGTGCCAGATAAGAGACTGGTCTTACACGAAATACCCCCTTTTCTGAAAAGAATCAGGGTGTATTGACATCAAAGGTAGAATCCAGCTGTATAAACCTCCAGGTGTGATGAGAGTGGATGTCCTGAAAGTCTATTTGCTCCCTTTCACGATTCTCCCCTGATATTATGTGTTATTATTATTTACTACTATGGCTAATTATGCTAGGGGTACTAATTATGGTCTATCCATATATAATATGTATCAACAAAACTTGGAACTCAATTTAAATAATTTTAGCAAGTCTGATGGTACATATTTACAATTTATTTAACCTATACCGTTTCCCTTTTCGGTTAGGTAACTTATAATGAATCAAATGTATTTACATAATGAAATAAATAAGCATGGAATATCAATTATCAAAATGAATCAATATGATGAATTTCACCTTTTGATTAACCATTTCTTAATACATATAGGTTTTGTCACTCTTACTGGACTGTGAAGTAGTGATTATCAAATTTATGTCCATAAGGATTCATCATACACTGTATTTTTATCTTTTTATTGTATATATTAGAGGTAGAGTCTGAATAGGCTGACCAGTGGCTTTATGTTTTGCCACTTATCTTCTATGTAGAAATCAATCACACTCCAGCCATGGACTAACACGTCTGTGAATTGCCAGGCAGTAGACGCTGGGTATCTGGCTCCAATGACTTTAAGAGCACTTGCACCTCAGAGTTCAACAGAGATGGATGATTCATGCACTTCTGGTAGTTTGCAGAATAAAACCTGGAATACAAATAATCACAACCCCTGTATGGTCCAGCACTATTCTGTCCTCACACACAATGGACATAACAAACAGTGTCAGACATTGTGCTAACATATGCACAGGACAATTTACCTCAATACCACTCACAGCCAGTTCACTGTGACTACCTTTCCTTATATATCCTAAGTTAGATCCAGTTGTCCATGATCCGCCTTCATACAATGATTTGGTCTAGTATAAAGCACTAAGTAATACATTAATCAATTCCTTAAAACAATTCCTGTCATCCTTCCTTATGTTCCTGGTAAATGTGTCGTTCCTTTAAGAAATATTCCTTCAAACACTTGGTCAAACTTACAGACGTACTTTGGCCATCATCCTCAATTATTCTACACATTTTACAAGGCTGGCTTTTGTCTCCAAGAGTTTACACATGCTACACATTTCCTAACGCACAAGTGGATTAACTACAGGAAAATTACATAATTATATACATATATATATATATATATATATATTCATTCCTACCCTCAGGCAATACATACAAGCTGTAACAGGCTGTTAATAGGCATCTAGGTCTGCCAGGCAGATGCGGGTGGCAAAGGTACAAGACGTTTACACTTTTACCACTTTCTTCTGTTCAGCTTATTTTTTAAATGTTGTGGCCTCAATTTAGCCGTATCGGATGGCATGGGGCAAAAAGGGTGTTAAAAATCTCAAAATGAGGCATAATTTTGCCTTCTGTTCAATTAGCAAAATTTTTAATATTCATTATCTTTCTTATTTATGGGGCGATTTTGGTCATTTAAAGCTTGAATTATTCTATGAATTATTCTGTATTGATCTATCTACTAATTGGTTAGTTTGCAAAATGCATTTTAATATATGCATGCTTTAACTAGCTAAATTGGGACTAACCTGATGTAACGAAGCTCTTTCCCTCGATATTTCTATCTTACTAAAATACTATTCGAGAACGTTTTTACACCTACCTCTAGCGTAACATTCCCATTGTTGAATTATATAATCCTTTCCAGTGATACTTCTTTATTCTTTCCAAAATTAAATGGCATTGTACCATCGGTTACACAAAATGGGCCTCTATGTTCAAGCCTAGTACGTTTTACAATACACACCAAGAATGACGCGTTTTCATTGGTTAGTGTATCAGAGAGTTCTCAACATATGGCGTGCGGTATGGTCAGATTTACTCCTATGTATACAGAAAACTGTGTTGTGAGACAGATTAAATCATGACAGTACACCTCCATTAAACTTCATAGTGTGGGACAACAGCACACGTCCACATAATAGTATTTGAGACCTTATATGAAACTCTTAATGCTTATTCCAAATAATCGTAATCATGGAGTAATACAGTCCAACTTCTCTTATATTCACACACCAACCATCTCCCATGACAGGTGGCCACAGACCCCCTAATCATGTCATAATCTTACACCCAAACCAATGGGTCTCCCTCTGGGGCATTTGTACCACCAACCCCTCTCAAACTGTTCATGAAAAATTCTGTCCTCACTAAGTGTTTTGCTGAACAACACTCAATTATTAGACAGATTGTTGTACCGTGCAGTCTAAAGCCCACTGTGCTTAAGACAGCACACGATTTGCCTTTCACAGGTCATGTGGGCAGAACCAGAACTCATTATAGAGTTCTGTCCCAGTTCTACTGACCTGGCGGCTATAACAAAGATGTGAAGTCATACTTGTAAAATTTGTCAAAATACTAGCCACAATGGTAGAACACCCAAGGCATCACTAGTGGCTACTGATTTGTCGATCTGTCCATTTCAAAAGACATTATTTGAATTTTCCACATCCTTGGTCTCAGCTAACTGGAACAGTCGCTGCAAAGAAGCATCAGTTCGTTGCTTCTCTACTAGATCTGGCATGAAGCTGTTAGTTATTGGATCAGCACCAGACATGGGATCCCTCTGAGATTGGACAATGTGATCTTGGACCGCCTTCTGTGCCCTAGTAAGTACCGCACTGGCAAAAGAAATGTGCTTATTTTGCCACAACTCAATTTCATGATCCGTACAATCTTGAACATGTTTATGTTGCCAATGATAATGCCGGCTACTGGAAGATCGAGGATACAAGCCGTAACTTTCCCAGACAAAAATGGGGTGTTGATGTTTATAATAGCGAATAGATAATACTCAAATGTGCCATTAAATGTTATGCATTTAACTGTTTTCCCCATAAAGCATGACCTGTCCACAAATGACATTTGTACACCAATTGTGGTACATTGTAATATTTGGATAATACTGTGCTCAACAGTCTGCCATATTAGTTTGGTGAGACAGATATAATGACTTGATATTAGAACCTCGATGTTTTGCATTATTCTTGCACTTTTGGAAAAGTTGATGTAAAATTGTTTTGGGTATCAAGCTGGGTGTAACGTCATATCTTTCTAAAATGTTGAGCTTTTAAGTACACATTGACTGATCACTTTTGTGATGATTTTTCTGTCAGACACATTTTTGTTATATGTGTACACTTGGTTCTTACAGTTGTTAGTGGTGTTTGCTAATTATGTATCCGTCCATGATTATATTGTGCACTTGTGAACTGTTTGTAATATCTTTGCATATACAGTTTTGGCATGTCATATTATGAGTTTAAATAGGTGGCAGACGTTTACTAATGGTGCATTAGTGATCATGGCCCACCCTTTGAGGGAAAAACCCAGAATTTTTGCTTGAGGGGTGGTTAGTGTCACAAACAGTTTGAGAGTGGTTGGTGGTACATGTGCCCCACAGGGAGAGGCATTGGTTTAGGTGTAAGAGTATGACATGTGATTAGGGGGTCTGTTAAAGAGTCAGTGTATTTGTGTGAAGCCCACATGATGTTTACATGAGTTGTTGTGAGCTGTTCGTGTCTGAACAAGCTGATATGTTGACAGTGTGAGTGAATGTCAGGACATGATGAGTGAGTTGGGACTGGTAGTAAAAGGGCAGTTGAACGAGTGATGTTGCAAGTGAAGTAGATGGTGTAATTACGTTGTTGTTGAGACTCCAGGTTAAATGCAGTGTGGAGAAGCTGCTGATAATGTACTGTAGGGAGATGTTAATTTGTGAAACCATGGGCTATTTAGTATTGTAGCAGCGTAATGAGAAATATGTGGTGTTTTTGCAGTGTTATTGACAGTAGCAGTTGTGCTAGAGGAACAACAAATTGTACAGAGTACCAGTTGTATAATATGCACCACACTATCCAGATGTTATTGTGAAATGTTATTGAAGCATTAAAATATATGGAGATTGACTCGGCCGTTATGGTGTATCATTACTACCTGTGAGTGGTGTCCTGATGTTACTGTAATATTAACTGCTAGATAACAAGTCTGACAAGGAAGGTATATGTCTGTGCATGCCCCATGACATTGTTTTGGGAAAGGGGGGGGGGGGGGGGGGGGGGAGAGAACTCACTTGTGTCAGTTAACATTTTGGCACCTTTGAAATTGCGTACAGCATGGTTTTATGTATACCAACTGCATTTGTGTAGCAAAAACATTGCACTTTCTTACTTTCCACCCATTTCCCTTTAGTTTCACATATATATTATATGCATGCTCACAGAAATGACTCACATAAAATTGACACTAAAAGATGATTCACTTTGATGTTTATGATTCTATTAAAATAATTCTGGCACAGTGTGAATAATAACTACTGAATCAAAGAGTTCAGCAGCAAAACAGATATTCAAACTTTAGATTTCAAATCTCCATGACAAAGTATATGTGAAAATAACAAATGGATAACCAATAAAGTATTTTGTTAAAGAAAAATTGAAAAATAAAAAAAGGTTTAAAATTATTTTAAAAATTAAGCATTTTAAAAATAAGTTAAAACAAAAAACAATGATAAACAAAAGGATAATGCTGAAAAATCAGCTGGTTGCTGAAACAAGAGTTTGAAACACATACCGATGCTGAAATAAGTACTAGCCTATATGTTAACTTCTGCATCTGTAAAGCATGGCACTGATACTTATTTTCACTACTGTATTTTTTTCACCATTATCCAGGTTCCAAATGCTATCTGATATTATGTCTTTGGCATTTTCAAAAAAATCATTTTACAAACAACTCCTGCATAAAAAAACATGTTATCACTCACCATTATTAGCCACAATCAAACCAATCAATGTGAATACATGGCTTATACACTTGTGTCTGGGTTCCGAGCTGATAAACTTCAGTGTGTGAGGTAAAACACTACAGCAAATTTGCTGATTATGAACTGTAGATGAATGAAATGTTCATTAATTTTCCACATAAAAATGTTACTTTGGAAGTAAAATTATGTAACACTCACTGTAATCAACTTCCCTGCCTTGAAAAACTTGTCCTTTCTTCCTTTAGATTTTCTCTTGCCCACTATTATAAATGTGTTACTCCTCAATGAACTTTCTTCCTTTAGATTTTCTCTTGCCCACTATTATAAATGTGTTACTTCTCAATGAACTTTCTCCCTTTAGATTTTCTCTTGCCCACTATTATAAATGTGTTACTTTTCAATGAACTTTCTTCCTTTAGATTTTCTCTTGCCCACTATTATAAGTGTGTTACTTCTCAATGAACTTTCTCCCTTTAGATTTTCTCTTGCCCACTATTATAAATGTGTTACTTCTCAATGAACTTTCTTCCTTTAGATTTTCTCTTGCCCACTATAAATGTGTTACTTCTCAATGAACTTTCTCTCTTTAGGTTTTCTCTTGCCCACTATTATAAATGTGTTACTTCTCAATGAACTTTCTCCCTTTAGATTTTCTCTTGCCCACTATTATAAATGTGTTACTTCTCAATGAACTTTCTTCCTTTAGATTTTCTCTTGCCCACTATAAATGTGTTACTTCTCAATGAACTTTCTCCCTTTAGGTTTTCTCTTGCCCACTATTATAAATGTGTTACTTCTCAATGAACTTTCTCCCTTTAGATTTTCTCTTGCCCACTATTATAAATGTGTTACTTCTCAATGAACTTTCTTCCTTTAGATTTTCTCTTGCCCACTATAAATGTGTCTTCTCAATGAACTTTCTCCCTTTAGGTTTTCTCTTGCCCACTATTATAAATGTGTTACTTCTCAATGAACTTTCTTCCTTTAGATTTTCTCTTGCCCACTATTATAAATGTGTTACTTCTCAATGAACTTTCTCCCTTTAGATTTTCTCTTGCCCACTATTATAAATGTGTTACTTCTCAATGAACTTTCTTCCTTTAGATTTTCTCTTGCCCACTATTATAAATGTGTTACTTCTCAATGAACTTTCTTCCTTTAGATTTTCTCTTGCCCACTATTATAAATGTGTTACTTCTCAATGAACTTTCTTCCTTTAGATTTTCTCTTGCCCACTATTATAAATGTGTTACTTCTCAATGAACTTTCTTCCTTTAGATTTTCTCTTGCCCACTATAAATGTGTTACTTCTCAATGAACTTTCTCCCTTTAGGTTTTCTCTTGCCCACTATTATAAATGTGTTACTTCTCAATGAACTTTCTCCCTTTAGATTTTCTCTTGCCCACTATTATAAATGTCTTACTTCTCAATGAACTTTCTTCCTTTAGATTTTCTCTTGCCCACTATAAATGTGTTACTTCTCAATGAACTTTCTCCCTTTAGGTTTTCTCTTGCCCACTATTATAAATGTGTTACTTCTCAATGAACTTTCTCCCTTTAGATTTTCTCTTGCCCACTATTATAAATGTGTTACTTCTCAATGAACTTTTTTCCTTTAGATTTTCTCTTGCCCACTATAAATGTGTTACTTCTCAATGAACTTTCTTCCTTTAGGTTTTCTCTTGCCCACTATAAATGTGTTACTTCTCAATGAACTTTCTTCCTTTAGATTTTCTCTTGCCCACTATAAATGTGTTACTTCTCAATGAACTTTCTTCCTTTAGATTTTCTCTTGCCCACTATAAATGTGTTACTTCTCAATGAACTTTCTTCCTTTAGATTTTCTCTTGCCCACTATTATAAATGTGTTCCTTCTCAATGAACTTTCTCCCCCCTTTTTATTGGATTTTGTTCCTCCTCCTGTAGTACATATATGATTTTGTTTGTCCAAATGTTACCAGGTTTGTTCTTTTTAATCATATACACTGGAAGCCCATGAACACAAAAATAGTAGAATCATTTTACTCAAGGTGCTCTGAATTTGGCTCCTACTGAAACAAAAATTAAAACAGTGTTGTATTTTCGCTTATATTCTTCATAATTTTAACCACGTGCAAGTTTGTTGTTAACAACTCAGTACACCATGCATTTCTTATAAACTCTGAAGCTACAATTTTCCAATAGTATCTGACGTTTAGTTTTGTTAAATTTTTTCGGTCAATAAAGTGCACCTCAGAAATTGCAAGTTTGCGTCATATATCCAAAATTGTGTTATTAAAAGTGACTACAATTTTAGAATTGTTTAAGTCTGGTGCCCATTCATTACTTAGCCATCAATTAATATTCTCTAAATTCCAAACTCTAATCACTTGCTATTTTCAATTACTTTCTATCTTTATTAGCATTTTGATCCCTTTTGGCTAGATTATATATAGAAAATAGATGCAGTAATTTATAAGGGAATAATAACAATAATAGGAATTGTAGCAGCAGTAGTAACAATAAGAGCATTAGTAGGAGTGTGTGTCATGTTTAACTTACAATGAAATAAGAATGACAGTAGAAGAGGACAGCACAATCTGACTTACCAGTCATTAAATATCAACTCAAGTTCAAACCTACAAAAATGTGCAAACCTTTCAAAAATTGTATATTTATTACATTATTTTAGTCTACACACAATGTACTGCTTCCTTTTGGCATATATGATAGCTTTCTTTGTGTACTGGCCTCATTACTTTTTTTAAATGTAAAAAGGTAGTCCCATAGTAGATACTGCCATTGGGGTGGGTGGGGGGAGAGAAGGGTTAAAGACTTCACTGTACTAGGTCCAGCATCGAGAGGTGGGATGACCAGTTCCCTTCCTTGCTGCCTTTTCCTACCCAAACTCAAGTGCAAAGTCAGGTACCCATTTACAACTGGGTAGACTGAAGTGTGTCGATACCATGAATAGAATGCGCCTTCTTTGCCACAAGAGACCAGTGCTCCAACTACTCTGTCAATCGGATGCTCAGTTGTACATGAGTTTTTTTATAAATATTTTACCACACTTCTGTCAATGCAATTATTTTTTCATTTACTTACAACAATGCTATTGTTAAATTTACATATAAAATTTAAAAAAAAAAACTGAGTCTTGAATTAACTTCTCACCATTCTGAGGGTTATTGACACAGACTCCAACCGCTCTACTGATCGCTGACCACTTGTTCTCATCATCACAACCAACTGTCATACACTCTCTAACAAAATTAGAGCAGACATTGTTTTAGGCAACAGTTTTAATCAGCTTGCAGTAGTATAATTCTTATCGTAACTGTTATGTTGTTTATAGTCATATGCTGATTGCTTTAGAGTTGTCAAGTTGATAAGATGGTGGTGACAGTGTGGGCTGAAGATACAGTCTAGAAAAATAAGGAAGTATGGTGGCCTTACATGAGATGTTGTTGCTGTGGGTAAACATGTTTATCATTATTAATAATATCCTAATACAGAACACAACTATATTATATTGTGGACTGAGTTATTATAAATAATTCTCGTTCCATTATTACATAGAAATGCAGGACCCAGGTAGCTAATGATCAGAGGCACAGAAAATGTTTGCACAGATTATTCATATCAGTAATCTCATAAGAAAACTGTACTTCACTATGAGACACTGATGTTAACCCACTCAATAGGATCCCCGTTACACGCCCATTGAGGCATATTGGGAATACAGTGTAAGGCCCATATTTTCTTTACCATCAGCACACTAGGGGTGATGTGGTCAGCATGACGCTGAACTCACTCAATAAGTGAAGCCAAATGCTCCTGAGTAACTGTGTCAATGTTTGAGGTGTATTATTTACTATGAATGCAAAATCGGATGTCCACAGTTTATAGCATTCATCACAGCTCACTATTCATAGTCCCATTTATAAAGAACTCAGAATAAAAAAATCAAGCCCAGGTATAAACTGAGTGAGGGGAAAATGAATGTATTCATCACCCTTCAGCTCAAAAAGGAGCATAGGCCTTCAACAAACGTATGCCAAGTCTTCCTGTCTCATGTTGTCAGCTCAAGGTCTTCCATGTCTTCTTCATGCCTGTCTCCAGTTGTCTTCTCCATGTGTTCTTTGGTCTCCCTCTACCTCTTTTACCCTAGAGATTCCAGAACAAGGACTGCCTGATAATGCTATCAACAGGTTTCTTGAAGTTTTTGTGGTTTAAAACTTTTTACAGGATAGTGTAACCGGCTTCACATCCAACATTCCTTAGTCGCTTTTTTATGGTAGGGAACAGTGTTACTATTCTTTGCTCCACTTTCAGGCCCCGTTAACACAAGGATGAGAAACTAAATACAAAATAATAATTATAGTGTATGAGACAGTTGTACAATGGACAGCTATCATCATCATTATTTTCCTTTTCACTCCTTATCTATATGCTCTAACATATGGAGCCACCACTGCAGCTGGTCTGCTAACAGGAAACCTGCACCAAGCATACATGTACTCTTGCAACAGTTGTTTCTGTAGTCATTTGTTTTACATGATGAGGCTGCCATCCTCATGTACAACCTTGTTGGGACACTTTTTTGGACATCACTTAGGATATTACATTTGAGAGTTTATTGATGCACATAAAGAGTCTGAGGCGATTGTGTATTTGTGGTTACGACATGGTATATGAATGTTTACGGTAGCAACTAGGGAATATTGTACCATGTGTGTTTGAAGGAATAGTGTCGTATTTGAAGGACTGTGTCTGATAAGACATTCCATGTGTATTTACTCGTTCAATTGAAAAGTGCACCTGAAAGGAGCATATTTTGTCTCGAGAATATATTACTGATATGTAAGACAATTCGTCAATATGTCTTTTATCAATCGCTGGGAAGATATTCGCCAGAATCCTTTTGAATCGCCTTACGGCTCATCTTGACAAAGGTCTTTTACCTGAAAGTCAGTGTGGATTCCGGAAAGAACGTGGAACCACAGATATGGTGTTCGCTGCAAGACAGCTACAAGAAAAATGCCAAGAACAGCACTGTGACCTGTACACAGCTTTCATCGACTTGACAAAGGCGTTCGACACGGTCAGTAGAGAGGGTCTATGGAAGATCATGGCAAAATACGGCTGCCCAAAGAAATTTATCACAATAGTGCAGTAACTGCATGATGGAATGCAGGCTAGAGTTCAGGAAAACGGTGAGCTATCAGAGCCTTTCCCCGTCTCAAATGGAGTTAAACAAGGGTGCGTACTTGCACCGACTCTGTTCAGTATCATGTTTTCTGCTATGCTGACTGATGCTTTTAGAGACGGGGACACAGGAATTAACATTAGTTATCGTATTGATGGAAAATTGTTTAACCTTAGGAGGCTTCAAGCAAAAACCAAGGTCAAATCACACACCATCAGAGATCTTCTGTTTGCTGATGATTGTGCCCTCAATGCTGGCTCAGAGGCTGATCTGCAGCATAGTGTGGATAGATTCTCCGAAGCCTGCGCCAACTTTGGGCTTACCATCAACACGAAGAAAACAGAAATCATGTACCAACCAGCTCCTGGCACAGTTTATACTGAGCCAGTCATCAAGGTTAATGGTGAGAAACTGAATGTTGTGAACAGATTCACATACCTTGGTAGCACACTATCCCAGAACATTGTCATTGATGATGAGGTGAACACCAGGATCTCCAAAGCCAGCAGCACATTTGGCAGACTATACACCAACGTTTGGCATCGAAGTGGCATTAGTCTACAGACAAAGCTGAAGGTGTACAGAGCTGCGGTGCTTCCAGTGCTGCTATATGCATGTGAAACATGGACTGTATACAGGCGCCACGTAAAGAAGCTAAACCACTTCCATACAGTCTGTCTCAGGAAGATAATGAACATCAAATGGCAAGACAAGATCCCGGATACCGCCGTTCTTGACAGAGCTGGTATCCCTAGTATTGATACTATTCTGATGCAGTCACAAATTTGCTGGGCAGGTCATGTAGTCCGCATGCCAGACCATCGACTGCCAAAGATACTCTTTTATGGTGAGATGCAGAAGGGTAAACGCTCCCATGGTGGCCAAAAGAAGCGCTTCAAAGACACGTTAAAGACGTCATTGAAAACCTTTGACATAAACCCAGACACATGGGAAGCTGCTGCGCAAGACCGAACTGCTTGGCGCACATCTCTTCGTAAAGGTGCAGCAGCATGCGAATCATCCAGAAGAGCAGCAGCGGAACAGCGGAGACAAGCTAGAAAGGACCGTGAAATAAAACCTTCACATGAAGCAAACATTCCCTGCCCACACTGTCCAAGATCTTTCCAGGCCCGCATCGGGCTCTTCAGTCACCTTCGTACCCATAGACTAACCTAACATATTCTTAAATAATTGGATGAACAGAGTGGTCTTCATCACCCGTGATGGACGAACAACCATCACTGTGATTGGAACGGATCATACATTTTATAATGAAGTAAATGATGGCACTAAATATTTGATGAATGATGAACTATTATGAAGATTAAATGGAATATGATGATCACTTATAATCAAGATGTTCTCAAGTCATATCGTGAAAGTAATTAAATGTTATATATCTATGTATAACGAACTTGGATTATTTATCGCATTATATTTGGCTAAGTGCATTTAAAGTTATATTTTAAACAGTTCTTGCCTAGACGTTATATCGGGCAATCATCAATAATACAGTCACATAACAAACTTCATGTTAGTCACCTTTTACAACATCATCACTATTATAAAACATCATGCAGACTTGAATGAAGGTAAAAACTGAACAACAATTCATCATAGTTACGAATCCAACAAGTATGGACTATAAGGCTAAATCAAACAACAAAATCCTTCTTCTTGACTCGCTAGTCTCAAAACATTATTTCTTCATCTTATAACTCGTACATTTTACCTCAACAAATGGATAAGATCTTGTAAGCAGCCAGTCTCTTCAGCCATCAACTGTCCTCTATCTAGTAAAGATCAATCAAGATTACTGATGTAAGGTTACTTTTTCCATTCTCTTCAGACTTCTGTTTTCAGCTTGTCAAATCAAATCAAACGTGCAAAACACAGAATACTGAGTGCATACAAAATATAAAGATATCAGAAACAGCAACAACAACTACATATGCAGATACATTGTCAGAATGCAAAAGACCAGCAGCATACAAAGAAATGAAAGCAAAAGAATACTGTATGGACACCCATAACCCAGAAATCTGAACCCATGAAGTCTCATCTCATCCTTGGAGAGAATAAACTAATGGTAAATCCATATTTGAAAGAACAAGCGGGCTTCAGAAAGAACAGAAGATGTGCAGATCATATATTTACCCTCAGGAACATTATAGAGCAGTGCTCAGAATGGCAGAGACAGCTGTACATTAATTTCGTTGATTTTGAAAAGGCTTTCGACAGCATACACAGGGACAGCCTATGGAAAATTCTGAGGGCTTATGGAATTCCCAGCCGCATTGTTTCCATTATAAAAAGCCTCTATTCTAACTTTACATGCAGTGTTGGATCGAGTAATGTAACTTTCGAAGTGAAAACAGGAGTACGACAGGGATGCCCCTTATCAACAACATTATTTTTGACAGTCATAGATTGGGTGATGCGCCAGACTACAGAGGGCAGTCCAAGAGGAATTAGATGGACAACGTTTTCTACACTGGAAGATTTGGAATATGCAGATGACATTGCACTACTCGCGCATTCACATCAACACATTCAAGACAAAACCGATAGACTGAATAAGTATGGCCAGCAGGTTGGCCTGAACATCAATTTGAAGAAGACAGAGGTCATGACACTAAATGTGGACAATCCTGAGCCAGTAACAGTAAGGAACCAGAAGTTAGAACAGACAGACGCATTTACTTACCTAGGAAGCATAGTAACACCTGACGGCGGAACAAACAAGGACATTAACAACAGAATGAATAAAGCGAGAACAGCCTTTGCTGTTCTCAACAACATTTGGAAGTCTTCCCAGTACAGCACAAACACCAAATTAAGACTGTATGAGAGCTGTGTACTTTCTGTGCTTCTCTATGGTGCGGAATGTTGGAGAGTAACAGAGAAGGAAATGTCGAAACTGTCCTCCTTCCACACAATCTGCCTAAGGAAAATTCTCCGAATCTTTTGGCCAAACACCATCAGCAACCAAGAACTACTTGTTCGGAGTAACCAGGAGGACATGCACACCATCATAGCTGGCAGACGCTGGAGTTGGGTTGGCCATGTCCTCAGAAGGGACCCTGATACCATCACAAGAACAGCTATGCAATGGACCCCCGAGGGAAAGCGAAAGAGAGGCCGACCAAAAACAACTTGGCGGAGAACTGTGGAAGCTGAGATGCAAAGAATGAACCACAGTTGGGGCACTGTACGAAGGATGGCCGCCGACTGAGCAAAGTGGAATCATTTTGTTGCTGCCCTACAAGACGCCACCAGGCGTGATGGCCGCTGACTGCTTTGACGGTTGGCGGTTATGGATCAAAGAAGAAAGAAGAAATCCATATTTATAATATACTTAATAAACCTGTTTAAAAAAATAAAAAAATAAACATCAGTTCTTTAAAGCAAGAATATCTCATGTATCTCCATACCACCCACAAGTATGGACAATGTGTAATGAAGAAAACATCAAACTATTGGATGGCTCTGAGAAATGGAGAGAAAAAAAACAATCAAAAAGATACTTTTATAAATTGATGCTTGCATAGAATGGAAGGATTGAAATGGTGCGACAAGGTCACCAATGTAGAACTGATGACAAGAACAAGACAAGTACCAGTGACCAAGAGATGAGAAAGAGATGCTGGCCATGGATGGGATATACAATGAAGAAACCTGTTGATAGCCATTCAAGGCAGTGTTACTCTGGAATCCCCGGGTTAAGAGAGGCAGAGGAAGACCAAAAACCACATGGAGAAGAGAACCGGAGATAGAAATGAAAATGATGAGGACATGGAAAGAACTTGAGATGACAGCATGCAACAGGACTTGATGTCTATTTGTTGAAGGCCTATGCTTCTTGGGAAGCTAAAAGAGATTGACTGATTGATTGTGGTAGGTAATGATATAACAAGATGACAAGGAATTTGAATATTTCAGTTTCTTAAACTAAATTTTTTGGTAAAAATGTCACAATTTGACAGCTTATTTTCAGTCCCATTTCAAACACTCATATTAGAGTGTACTTGGTCAAATAAGAATATTCTACTCAATTTATAAATGTTTAAACACATTTTTTTAATGAGTGCAAAATAAATTTACACATTTATGCTATTTTAACAAATTATTTTGTCAACGTCAGACACAGTAACTTTTATGTCCAACATTTATACTCACTACTGCCAGCCACTACACATGCAAGTAGGAAAGCTGCTGCTTGTAAGAGCCTATCAGAGCTGTCATTGTGAGCTAGCAACTCATGTATTACGGTCAGCATACTCTCTGTCAGCACTGCATTCTGTGATGTTACTGTTGAACAGAAATATAATATATTTTTGGAAGGTACTGAAAAGCCTAGAAAAATTCTACATTCTAAGAATTCAGTGTAAGAGCCAGTATACCTGTCTACCTGCTGAGATGATAACCTGTACGCCGGACTAGTAAAAACCTGTACAAATACCCAAAAAACCTTATGCAAAAAATTTATGAATATATTATGCATGATATGGTTTTAAAACGACAAATGACATATATGAGTTAATTAACATTTGAAATTATGTGATACTGTTGAACAAAATTGACCTCATTGCACTCTGGGCAAACCCATAGGTGCTCAGTCTCTCTCAGCAAATGTTGAACATTACTTACTTACTTACTTAGTCGTTCCCCTTCTACCGTGAGGTGTAGAGGTTTGGAAGAGAGAGCGCCAGACCATTCTATCAGCTGTCTTCTTCCTGGCCTGGTTCCATTCTAGTCCTCGGTCCTTCAAAGATTGTCTAATGTTGTCCTCCCAGCGGACTCTGGGTCGTCCTGGAGGTCTGGATCCCTGGCTCTTTGTTTCCCATGCTAGTCATGGTAGCCGATCTTCTCCCATTCTGCAGACATGGCCAAACCATCTTAGTTGGGACTGTTCTATTTGGGTCTGCAGCGGATTGGAATTAAGGCCTTGACGTATCGTCTGGTTGCGTACCATGTCTCTTCTTGTTACTTCAACCACCTTCCTCAGATACCTCATTTCTGAGGTTTGGATCTGGCTTTTATGGGTTGTAGTCATTGCCCATGACTCGCATCCCTATGTCAAGACTGGGACATAGGTGGAGCGGTATACAGCCATCTTCGTTTTCTTACCAACCTCTCTCTTGCTGAGGAATCCTCGATTTATGGCCTGAAAAAGTCTCCCAGCTGCTGCTTTTCGAGTGGCCAACTCTTCTTTGATGCCTCCCTTTCGGTCAATAATAGCTCCGAGGTATTTAAAGTGGTCGACTTGCTCCAGGACCTGTTCTCCCAGCTTAATCTGATGTTTTCTTTCTTCTCGTGATATCACCATGGATTTTGTTTTAGAGCTGCTTATGACCATCCCTCTCTTCTCCAGCTCTTCCTTCCAGACTTGCAGGTTGGATTGGAGATGTGTCTCTGATTTAGCAATCAGGGCAACATCATCAGCAAATGCCAGCTCCGAAATATAGACCTGTCTCATCTTCCAGTACCCCACTGAATACTTTCTTGTTCTCTCCTTACATGCCTTGATGACATCGTCCATAAGGAGTATGAAGAGGTAAGGTGATAGGATATCACCTTGTCTTACACCAGTGGTGGTCCTGAACTCTTCCGACTTATGGTTTGCTGTCCTCACATAATTTCTGCAAGACTTGTAGAAGCTCTGTATAGCATGAATCAGAGGTGCTGGAATATTCTTCCTTGCCAAACAGTCCCAAAGTTTGCTCCAGGGGACCCTGTCAAACGCCTTTTCCAGATCTATGAAACAAAGATGGATCTCACTCTTATACTCAAGGGCCTTTTCACTCAGCTGTCTGAGTGTGAAGATTAGGTCTTGAGTACTTCGGTTTGCTCGGAATCCGCACTGGACCTCATCCAATTGTGTTGAACATTATGAATGCTAATTGTTCCTGTTGCGCACTGGTTGTTTACAACCCAGATACTTCCTCTCATATGTCCATCCCTTGCTGGTCTTACGGTTGATGCTAAATTCCAGCAATCTTAGCCTTGATGATTCATCAAATGCAATGTCATCCTCTAATAGGTGATCATTAATTGCCTCAGTATGCCTACTGTATGGAGGCTCTGATGATCTAGTTTTTATAACAATATACTTATTCTTAATTTTGTGATCAGGTACTGTTAATGTATGCTGTTATACTACCTTGTAATGTTGTATTGCCCTTAAATTAATACTTAAAGTATGCTGGAGAATGTTTGAGTAACAGTAACAAAAGATGAGCAAGAGGAAGGAAGAATGCAAGAGGGGACTGTGCCCGATTTTCAACCCTTGGCAAATTAATTGCTTTCGTATATGTCCATCTAACTATCTACCTAGTCTGATTCTGGTCTTGAGTTTGGGACGCAAAGACAGCGAGGAAAGTAACTGTCTACCCCACCTCATCTTGATGAACCTATCATTGCATTCATTGCAGCAGTATCTGCTATGAGACTCAAAGCTGCTCACCTCTCGTAAAGTAGTTCGCGTGCACTGGAAAAAACACAGAGTCCCTGAGTCATTCAGTAGCAGACCGTTTGAATATTTCACGAGTTCTTATAACACACCTCTGAATATGTCTCAAATCACTAATTTACTGTATGAGGAATTCGATTTTTATCAGTCTTGTTTGTTTGTTTTTTTAATATTTTTATTTTTTATAGTTAATATTATTATTATTATTTTCATTAATTTTGTTGTTGTTGTTGTTGTAATTCTTTATTTTTTATTTTTGTTTTCTTTATTTTAAAAACATACTTTAATTATGATGATTATTGCAAATGTAATATTACTTTTATAATGATAAATGCCTTAATAATGCTTAAAGTAAACGTGAGGATGAAAGGATTCAGTATACATGATGAGAGAGAGAGGAAGGGCAGAATGTCAGACGGGCCTGCACGCCCAATTCTTAACCCTTTGAAAATAAAGTTCGTTTGTTCGTTCCCTTATCCATATCCAATGCACTTTCTACGGGTGCTCTTGAAGCTAGTCTGTCAGCTCTTTCATTGCTGTGTACGCCTGCATAACCAGGACAGTAGATCCACACCAGTTCCTGAAAACTCGAGGCTTCTATGGAGGTTTTGCATTCATGCCGGAGCCATCCACTTTCGACCATTCGAAGTATGGGTTGTGAGTCTGATACAATAACTGCCCTTGTTAATGAAGTTTCAGACAGCCATCTTAAGGCTGCAGTAGCTGCCTCTACCTCCATTCTCATGCTGGATGTTGTTATCGTATAAGCCCCCTGTTACGCACGGATCATTATTATTTTTCGTTTGTATAAACATTTTTTCATATGTATGATCATTTTTTTGACTGAAGTGTGTATTATGTTTTCTATGGTCAAAGGGACATAATTTCTTGAACGAAGCGTGACCACATCTCCTTATTTGGTAGTATCAGTCAACTATGGTAGATGTCTGAAACCTTTCTTAACGCTTCTTTTCATGACCATAAAAGGCGCGACTGTGTAAGACTTTTATCTCGAATGTTCTTCGAATCGTCTTATTGTGAACGGCAACTCAGAGATTGTCGTTCTGCGCATGTCAAAAACCGGGAGTTCGTTCTGTGTGTTCCGCCCAGTTGGGCAGTTTAGAAATGGTTTAAGAAGCGAGCAGACGCAACTGCGTCTTGTGATTCTCTGAGGGAAATACAGTGTCTTAGTGAGTTAGTTAGCTAACTAGACTATTTCCCAGTATTATGCAGCCTGCCTGGAGGCATATGTTCATGGTTGATTTTCCGAAATAAGGTAATTCCTCTTGTATCGAACTTTATGCTATCGTCTAGAGGTTCGTCATTTTGTCGCCTATTTGCTCGCCTGTGTGATGCAAAATGGAGAGGTACTTTGACTAGGATTAAGTCACCGGTATCTGTATACCTGAACTAGTTAAATATATATGGGTCGCTCTAGACCAACAAGACTGTTGTCTGTGTTCCAGGATTCGTTATATCAGAGATCACGTCCAAGTCAGATGGTTAGACTTAGGAACATTATAAAGGTCGAGCTGACCTGTAGCCCATGTATGCTATTCACGTGCAGACAGTGAACGGACTTATTGTATACAACTGATCTGCTAGCATCAGAATGGGAGCATTTATTATTGTTTATGAACATTGAAGATCTGTAGCTGACACTGTTGCAGAAGTTATAGAAATTATTATTATTTATACAGCTTCACGAACTAGCACTCGATGATTGATGAATTTCTGAATCTATTGAACTGTGATGTCTTATGACGCATATATACAACAGCTATCATTGCTGACTACAGAAATTGTTTTCAATGTGCCATATCATCTTGCTGAACTCGTTAACCATGTTGATGTCATAAGTATCATGACTGTTTTGTGGCGTGCAATAAATGAAAGAAACTTATACAACGAAGTTACCCTTTCTATGACTCTACACGTCATGTTGCCTGTGTGATAACCCATTGAACTGTTCCACTACCACATACACAGCAACATCCTAAATCAGAGAAGACACCTACATCTTACACTTTAACACCAGGTGTCGATAAGGGTGGCAAGTTACCACTTCAGCACAAATCCACCCTTATCATTTTTGGTGGCCAGAGCTGGTTCTATCATCTGATATTTTGGCGCACCATATCATTTTTGGTGGCCATAGGTTGGTTCACTCTGATTCCAGCTATCAAGGGGGTCAGCAAACCCAGACATCATCATCATACTAGATACAACTACAGCATCAACTACCACCTTACAAGAAATTTTATTGAAAGTATCCGGATTTTCTGACAGTTGCTGATTTTGAAACTACCCGGCGCTGCTCGGCAATATTGAAGTTTATGTAAAATTAGAAGGACAAGTACCGAGCGAATGGATTTCCTGATCTGGTGAAAAGAAGGACAAGTGCCGTAACAACTGTTCCGGTCTCAGGGGTACTGTTGCGGGTTCAGAAGGTCAAGTGCCGGTTAAATCAATTTAGAAGATTCAGAAGGTCAAGTGCCGTAACAACTGTTGCAGTATTAGAAGCTCATTTCCTTCGTCATGGCTGTTTATGGGAGCAGAAGTTAATCAACGTTGGATCATTATCCTCAGAATGCTGATTACATCCTGTTCTGCACCGTGCTGACGCTGGATTTATAGAAGTTAAGTGGCCTGTTTTGTTTGTGAACTGTGCCCTTATGTTCTAACTGAGCCTTCTGTACTTTCACACTTTCTCCTATTGTTTTCATGATACATGTTTATATGTTATATGTTATTTGTTATTTGTATATTTATATGTTTATATTTCAGCGGGTTTTCTCGGTTGGGCGGAGTCTTACAGTAGAAGATACCACGTCACAGAGGTTCTACTGTTAGCGTTTTCGTTAGGGACTGTGCGAATTTCCTACAGTGAAATTTGCTAGCGACAATCGTTGCTATATCTGTTTAGTTGTGACGAGTTGTGCTTTATTTTTGTTTCTTGTATATTTATATTTTTTTTCTTTTTTCTCTCTCTCTTTCTTTGTGTTTTTAGTTTCGATTTCGATTGTTTGTATTTGTAGGTCTCCCCTTTGCTATTATTCAGTTCTTTACGTATATTTTTGTGTATACACTGTAGCGTCATTTGTTAGTCATATCTTCGCATATTTCTTTTTAGTTTTGCTGTTTGTGTATTTGACTTATGCGAATGTTTTCGTATTGTTTGATCTTTGTTGATTGTTTACATTGACTCTGATCTTTGTTATTGTTTACATTGACTCTGATCTTTGTTATTGTTTACATTGACTCTGATCTTTGTTGTTGTTTACATTGACTTTGATCTTTGTTATTGTTTACATTGTTGATGACCTTTGTTATTGTTTACATTGTCTTGTTATTGTTTACATAGTTCTTGCATAGTTAGCTTTCACTATTGTTGATATATGCTCATGCACTATTGGTCTATAGTGCACTTATCATAACAAACTGGTGTTTTTTGCTTATGCACTATTGTAGTGCAGTTATGATAAATAACTGATGATTATGCACTGATTTGGGTAGTGCACTGTTAATTAAGAGGTGACTTGTGATATTATTATACATTTGATAATACAAGTTGGTGTCAACTCCTGTTTCCCACAGAGATTGGGTTCAACATAGAGATTATACAAGCACTTTATTAAGTCTTGTTGCTATTTAACATTGAAATAAGATAATTAATTATTTCAGGTTCTGTACTCACATTTTGGACATCATGTCTACATTTGAGTACTTTATTGAGCAGGGTAAAGCCCTTGGGAAGACAGGTGATAAATTAGAAGAATTTGCGACTGTTCAATATGCCAAGGCATTGAAGTCGGAAGAAAAGAAAATGAAAGAACAAACTGAACAAAAGAGAATAGAGGCTGAAATAGAACAAAAGAAACTGCAGATGCAGGTGGAGGAAAAAAGATTTCAAATGGAAAAACAAAAAAGAGAAGCAGAATCTCAGGAGAAGAGGCTTCAGGCTGAAGCTGAAAATAAGAGACTTGAAAAAAGAAGCTGAAAATAAGAGACTTGAAAAAGAAGCTGAAAATAAGAGACTTGAAATAGAGGCTGAAGGAAAAAAGTTACAGGCCCAGGCTGAAGAAAGAAAGTTACAGGCTGAGGCTGAAGAAAGAAGGTTACAAAGAGAGGCTGATGAGAGAAAAGCAAAAATGGAACATGATGAAAAAATCTTAGCTTTAGAGTTAGAGAAGTTAAAGTTATTGAACACTGGTAATGCTAATGATGCAAATAAGGTGTCAAATAAGACTAATGCTAAGGATTTCAAGCTTAATCTACCAGCATTTAATCCCTCAATCGATGATATAACATTTTATCTAGATAGATTTGAAAGTGCATGTAATGTGCATAATATAGATAAAACATTATATGTGTATCATCTGTCCAAGATACTTAGAGGTGATGCTTTGACTTTGTTGAGTATGGTAGATGTGCCTGACAAAAACAACTATGAGGTTGTCAGGGCGGCATTGTTAAAGAAGTACCAACTTAACGAGGACGGATATCGTCTTAAATTTAAAACCATGTTACCAGAAACTGGAGTTGAATTCTCTGAATTCATCTCAGGCATCCGTCTTACTTTTTTACGATGGGTTGAGTTGTCTAAGACAGAAAATACATTTGAAGCTCTTATGGATTTACTACTTAGAGATAAGGTTATGTCTTCTGTTAATGAAGCTTTTCTATCTTTTCTTCATGAGCGTAAGCCTAAAAACATAAAAGAAATGGAAGAATACTGTAGCCAGTATGTTACTGCGCATCCGCACATAACCATTAGTAACTCTAAGGTGAAAGAAGGTCTGCCAGTTGCTTCGGCAGCACCTTATGGCCCAAATTTTATGCGTAAATTTCAGGGTAGCCAGAAAAATTTCAATAAAAAGAGTAATCGTAATTATGCCCAGAACCATAGTGATCAATTCCAGGGTGATTCTTCTTCCCAGAACTGGAGACAACCTAATACTACACGTTATTCTACTCCGGTTAACTTTAGAAATTTTCACAAAGGTAATCGGTATAGAGGAAAATATTTTATGCAGAGACCTCAATACCAAGATAATAGAGGTTCTCAACAGCATAGAGATAGTAATGACAGTTATGGAAACTGGAACTCAAACCAGGATAAAAATTACAGTAGGGACTTTAATGATAATTGCAGAGGCAATAATGGTCGCGGTAGATCGCAACATAAGAGAAAAAGATATCAACAGACAAACTCTGTTCAACAAGAATCTCAGGGAGCAGATAAACAGGTTAATAATGATAAAGACCATAATGCTATCGGATGCTCATCTTTTGATTTTGGTAGGGCAAATAAATGTATCCAATGCAGTACTTTATTTGATCCGAAAACCGTTAGTACTTTAAGCTGTGGTCATCCTTTGCCCGCTCTTCCTGCTAATGTTGCTCATGATGGGAGAGGTTCTCTTATATTACATAAGGGGCTAGTAAATAGTAATCCAGTCTCAGTGTTGTTTGATTCTGGATGTACTACTGTCGGCGTTAGGCAATCTCTTGTAGATCCATCCTGTGCTACAGGAAAAGTCATCAAATGTGTCACATTTGGTGGCACGTTAGAAAAGTATCCTACTGCTATAATACACATTGCTACTCCTTTCTTCACGGGAGAGGTCCACGCGTGTCTACTTCCAAACCCTATTGCGGACCTTATTATTGGTCGTATTCACGGAGTTAGGGAATGTACCCCACAGCAGATTGCTGTTTGGGAAGAGCAAAACATTGAAGCTACCAATGCGGTGGTCACAAGAGCACATGCTCTGGATCCACCTCAAACTTCATTAACTAATAATGATGAAGTAAATGACCAAGATAGTCACTTGACTATTACACGTGACTCATTTATCAAATTGCAAGAAGAAGATCCTTCTTTACAAAAATTCTTCATTCTAGCAAAAAAAGGTGATCCTAATCAGAACACTAATAGGAAATCTTGGATTTCTATGAAGAACGGCGTACTTGTACGTATGGTACAAGACTCGACTACGTCCACTCATTCACAAATTCTTGTGCCTAAGAGCATGAGATTGCAAATATTGCAACATGCTCATGACTCGCAATGTGCTGGACATATGGGTTTTTCCCGTACAAAGTCGAGGGTTCTTGCGGCTTTCTTTTGGCCATTTGTGAGCAAGGACATACGAATGTACTGTCGCTCTTGCAAAGTATGTCAGGAGGTCAAATCTAAAGGACCACGACATGCTGCGCCTATCCAGGCTGCTGACATTCCTATTCGCCCTTTTCAAAAAATGGCAATAGATATTATCGGTCCTTTTAGAATTAAGTCGGCTAGAGGACATCAATTTATCCTTACATGTGTCGATATGTGCACACGTTGGCCAGAGGCAATACCTCTCAAGAGCATCTCAACTGCTGATATCGCAGACGCTCTTTGGCTGATATTTTCTCGCTTGGGTTTTCCCGGAGAAATATTGTCAGACCATGGCACTCAACTTATATCAGACACTATGTCACAGGTAATGTCTATGCTACACATTAAAAGGTCTCTCAGCAGTATCTATCACCCAATGTCTAATGGGTTGGTCGAACGTTTAAATAGGACTCTGAAAACTTTACTTGGTAAAATAACTGAGGATCATCCTCAGGATTGGGACAGGGTCTTACCCGCGGCTCTCTTTGCGTATAGAGAGGTCCCCAATGAACATACGGGGTTTTCCCCTTTTGAACTTGTCTTTGGCGCGCAACCGCGCGGCCCTATGTCTTTACTTCACGATCTAATCACTGCCGATAATATTAGCGATGAGACTCAATCTTCTTATGAGTACGTCATTGCTCTTAGGCAAAAGATCATCGAGGCATGCAAACTAGCAACTTCGTCTTCAGAATTTGCTAAAGAAAAGGCAAGGCAGTTTGCAAATAAGAATAGATGTCTACGACAACTTTGTCCAGGTGACAAAGCTCTCGTTCTACTTCCTTCAAGGGAGAACAGACTTCTAATTGCATGGAAAGGTCCATATGCAATAGTCTCCAAAATTTCTGATGTCGACTATGTTGTCGATATTGATGGAAAGCATAAAACTTTCCACATAAATATGCTCACAGAATTTTATGAAAGACCTGACTATTTGCAGCCTATTTTCCAGGCTACGGACAATTCACAAGCAACTCGTGGTCAGTACTCATCTCTGTCAGTTATACAGGATGAGGAAACTACTTTTTCTGATGTCAATCTTCCTCTTTCTATGGTCCCACTTTATTCTACGGAATCTTGGAAAAACGTGACCGTTTCTCCAAATCTTTCCGCTGAGGAACATCGACAAGTTTCTTCGATGTTGCAAACATTTCAGGATGTTCTTACAGACATCCCGGGACACACACATGTCATAGAACATGACATTGTGCTAACTGATCACAATCCTATCAGAGTCAGACCATATCCAATACCTATTCATTTCCAGTCTCAAGTCGAAAAAGAGTTGGATGAAATGATACGTTTGGAAATCATTGAACCATCCACTTCAGCATACTCTTCGTCTATGGTTATTGTTCGAAAGAAGGATAATAACATTCGCATTTGCGTAGATTATCGCAAATTGAACCAAGTTACGAAGTTCGATGCTGAACCTATGCCTTCATTAGAAGAGCTACTCAATAAACTTTCTAATTCTAGATTCTTTACCAAACTAGATTTGTCTAAAGGTTATTGGCAAGTCCCGCTAACTGAACGTGCCAAACCTTTTACAGCTTTTTTTCTACACCTAGGGGTTTATTCCAATGGAATTTCATGCCTTTTGGTCTTATGAACGCCCCTGCTACATTCGTACGCATGATGCGGCGAATTCTCGCATATCGTACAGATGTCATAGCATACCTAGATGATATCTGTCTATTCAGTGATTCTTGGGAAGATCACTATTTGGGTTTATACGAATTACTGTCTACTCTTCGCGAGTATAACTTGACTGCAAAACCCTCTAAAGCCTTTATAGGATTTAGCGAGATTTCTTTCCTAGGTCATCGGGTTGGTCATGGTCTTTTAAAGACAGAGGACCACAATGTTTCAAAAATACTTAACATTTCGGTCCCTAAGACGAAGAAACAAGTAAGGAGTCTATTAGGTTTGATTCAATTCTACGGACGATTCATTCCGAATCTGTCCTCCATTATGGCACCGCTTTCTACTTTATTGAAGAAAGGGTCGCCTAATCTGATCCGCTGGTCTAAAGAATGTCAATCCTCATTGGACCAGGTTAAAGCCCTATTTTCATCTCCACCTATTCTTAAGTTACCTACTATTGAGAAGACTTTTGTTCTTCGAAGTGACGCCTCGTCAACAGGGATTGGGGCAGCACTAATGCAGGAGTATTCTGATACTTTGCATCCGGTGATGTATATCTCTAGGAAATTAAACGCTGCAGAAAAGAATTACTCGGTTTTAGACCGTGAGTTATTGGCTATGGTATGGTCTATTCTGAAGTTACAAAGATTTCTTCTAGGCGCACATTTCATTGTGGAAACCGACCAGAAAGCGCTTACTGCTATTCAGAGCAAAAACTTGAAGAGCTCGAGGTCCACTCGTTATGCCATAGCTCTTCAACCATTTCATTTCTCGGTTCGAGCTATCCGTGGTTCGGATAATGTAATGGCAGACATTCTGTCCAGATGTCCACACGATTCCACATGATTCTTCTGTCATATATATATATATTTCCTGATATACAGTCCAATGTTATAATGACATGTTAGTAGATTTTGTCTCACTTTTTTTTTTTTTGAGGGAAATTTATAACATTGTACCATGTAATTATCTAAGAAGGCTTAGTTAGTGATATACGGGCCAAAAGATCACTCGGCCACATTTAAATAAATTATTTTCAGGATTGTATTAAGAAATTTACCAGTTGTCTTTAAGATTTGTGTTATTGATATTTTCGCAGCACATCATTGAAGTCTGCGAGTTTATGTCCATTGTGGAACTTTGAGGATATCAAGTCCTGTCCTACATTGGGAGCGGATGATGTCCACATCTTCTTCTATTGAATGTTTTATGTCACCGAAGAGCAACACATGTATTACTTATTAATTACTGTTACTTTATATAATGTAATAATATAGTGCGGTATATTAGTAAATTACACCGCTATTTGCAACACATTGTATGATAACACATAATATATTTAATTTCATATATTGGTATGAGTATAATTTGATTGTCATTATGTTGTTGCCATCATTGTGGCGTGTGTTGGTGGCACCTTCCTGGAATATATCAGCGTATACTTAGATAAATTTTTTCTCTAAGGATCTGAGATATGATCTCAGTGTCGCTCCATGCGTTGAGCTAATTTGTTAGGTATATATCCACGCATCATACGTGCGTTAGGAGCCTAGATTTTTTCCGGCTCCAGGATTTAAAAAAAAAAAAATGTCCCATTTTTTTTTTTTCCAGGGAGGGTGCGGTAATGTTACGCACGGATCATTATTATTTTTCGTTTGTATAAACATTTTTTCATATGTATGATCATTTTTTTGACTGAAGTGTGTATTATGTTTTCTATGGTCAAAGGGACATAATCCGAGTTATCGAAACTACAATTTGTTAGGAGTTGCCTTCTCTTGTATAGAGACACGTTCGGTCTATAATTTCTTGAACGAAGCGTGACCACATCTCCTTATTTGGTAGTATCAGTCAACTATGGTAGATGTCTGAAACCTTTCTTAACGCTTCTTTTCATGACCATAAAAGGCGCGACTGTGTAAGACTTTTATCTCGAATGTTCTTCGAATCGTCTTATTGTGAACGGCAACTCAGAGATTGTCGTTCTGCGCATGTCAAAAACCGGGAGTTCGTTCTGTGTGTTCCGCCCAGTTGGGGCAGTTTAGAAATGGTTTAAGAAGCGAGCAGACGCAACTGCGTCTTGTGATTCTCTGAGGGAAATACAGTGTCTTAGTGAGTTAGTTAGCTAACTAGACTATTTCCCAGTATTATGCAGCCTGCCTGGAGGCATATGTTCATGGTTGATTTTCCGAAATAAGGTAATTCCTCTTGTATCGAACTTTATGCTATCGTCTAGAGGTTCGTCATTTTGTCGCCTATTTGCTCGCCTGTGTGATGCAAAATGGAGAGGTACTTTGACTAGGATTAAGTCACCGGTATCTGTATACCTGAACTAGTTAAATATATATGGGTCGCTCTAGACCAACAAGACTGTTGTCTGTGTTCCAGGATTCGTTATATCAGAGATCACGTCCAAGTCAGATGGTTAGACTTAGGAACATTATAAAGGTCGAGCTGACCTGTAGCCCATGTATGCTATTCACGTGCAGACAGTGAACGGACTTATTGTATACAACTGATCTGCTAGCATCAGAATGGGAGCATTTATTATTGTTTATGAACATTGAAGATCTGTAGCTGACACTGTTGCAGAAGTTATAGAAATTATTATTATTTATACAGCTTCACGAACTAGCACTCGATGATTGATGAATTTCTGAATCTATTGAACTGTGATGTCTTATGACGCATATATACAACAGCTATCATTGCTGACTACAGAAATTGTTTTCAATGTGCCATATCATCTTGCTGAACTCGTTAACCATGTTGATGTCATAAGTATCATGACTGTTTTGTGGCGTGCAATAAATGAAAGAAACTTATACAACGAAGTTACCCTTTCTATGACTCTACACGTCATGTTGCCTGTGTGATAACCCATTGAACTGTTCCACTACCACATACACAGCAACATCCTAAATCAGAGAAGACACCTACATCTTACACTTTAACACCAGGTGTCGATAAGGGTGGCAAGTTACCACTTCAGCACAAATCCACCCTTATCACCCCCTATATTCAGTGACGATTCTGCCCTTCACTCTTGCAGAGAAGCCCCATCCTGATTTCTCACCATGGATTACAGACCCATCAGTGTACACAATGGCATCATCATCCCCAGAATGATCACTTATCAGCTGATCAATTTCCAGCTCTGCACTCCCATTGGCCCAAGTTCTGCACTGTCTGCCAAGGCTGATGTTGACTTGCTGGTAGTTCGAGCAGTTCTTATCTGACTTACTCAACTCTTCCCCCTTGAATATATTTTCAACTGTGGTCACCTGTCTAATAGCTGCATCTGCCTGCGCCATCCTTGACACCCCCCTCTTTATTCTTGTCCCTCTGATGTCAGCTATGTTCTCATGCAGGAGATTCCTATGTCTATGGTTACTCGTATATAAGCTTTTACCTGGGACATCGCATATCTGGATCTAATTGACAGGAATATGCAAAAATGCAATTATGCGCTAATGTTTTTCTAAGAAGGGGTCTGCAGCCTTCACCAGACAATCAAAGGGGTCCATGGCATAAGAAAAGTTAAGAACGTCTAGACCTTTTTAATCACTCAAGGATGATCCTGTTTAATACTGCCCCATAAGATGATAGGAAACTCTATACAGAGCGATACAACAGGAGGAAATCTGATCATCAGAAGTTGTGCCCCCGTCGATCAACTGTTTCGGCCCCTTACTCTCCTTTACACTCTAAGGGACGGGGGGGGGGGGGCATCTGGGTCATGACTCCCAAGTGTCAGCCTCCTGTTGTTTGTGTAGAAAATTGAACCCACTCCCCCTTGCAGCTTTAAAATCCACACTTTTCTGCCAGCCAGAGGCAATTGTGAAAGTGACCTCTATGTTGAACACAACTTATTGTCCTGATTTCCATCCCCCATTGCGGTCATTCCACAGCACACCACGACCAGGGACTGACACTGACACACCTGTGAGAAGCCGACGAGGCGTGAAGCCACTGCGAGCTGGAGACTGAAATCTACCTGCACCCAACACCCCATATAATACACCGCGGGTTAACTGCAGGCCACCGTTCTTTCACCAATGCAACAATAAACTCAATGTATTGCGAACTTAGAAAAATTGCAATTTGCTGGATGTTTCCTGTGCCGCCCATACACTGATAGATACTAAACAAAACACATGTAAAATTGCCCAAAGTATAAACTTCCTAAATTAACATAAATGATATTGTCTGCTGGATAAATATGCACAAATAATACTGTACTAAAAAAACACAACATCTGACTTTGTCTAAGAAATAAGCATAACGTCTGACTATGTCTAAGAAATAAGCATAACGTCCGACTATGTCTAAGAAATAAGCATAACGTCTGACTATGTCTAAGAAATAAGCATAACGTCTTACTATGTCTAAGAAATAAGCATAATGTCTGACTATGTCAACAGAAGAAGAAAGAAGAAGATGTCTAACAGATAAGCATAAAATCTGACTGACCAAAACACATAAAATATTTAATGCTATTTTATAAAATAACACGCTGTCTGAGTGCTAAACACAAACAAGACAGTGACAGACTGGTGAAAATAAAATACTGCTGTTTGACTGACAAACGTGATAATATCTGAGAGATTAACGTAATAAGTTACAACAGTGTTTCCCAAACTTTTTCGGGTTACCACCCCTTTGCCTCACTGAACACATCCCCAGCGCCCCCTCCATTTCCCTGCACTACATAAACACTGTTCTACAAGACACAAACTAACTGATAATAATGTCTCACTTTTTTATTGTGGTAAGTGTGAACTAGTATCTACATGTTATGGTACAAACTACTGTCTATATATTGTTTTGAAATATTGTTTGAAGGCAATAACAGCAATGAGATACTGTGACAAAATGGACGACCTCTTCACGATCTCGGTTTCACTCCAACAGGATCAGAGACATATTTTGTACTGATTTTTATTTGTGTACTTTTAAAAGTACCAATTTCTTCTCATTATCGGCTAAGGAGCAAGTAGTTTGTATGTTCAAACATTTGTGACACTCCTTGCAGATAATGTTTATTCCAGCCTGCGAGAAGCAACTGAGATAAGATAGTCGCCGGCGTGTTTAGATTGAACCACTGATAAGATGACTCGTTTGGTAACCCAGCTGGGCAAACACAGAGTTTTTGCGTACTCATACGACAGATAACGAGATTACCGTCTGTGTGACACATGTGGGCAGACAAGTGTGACATAATCGATTCCGGGCCGACTTGTTATAACAACATTACTTTCTAATAAAGTAATAAGTATTACAGCTTACCCATGCTGTCATGTGTGTCTATCGATCTGCCTGTGAGAGTGTATGCAAGGCATCAGATGTCCATATATGGTAATACGTGACCTTTGCAAGCAAGCACCTTATTTCACCTTATTTTGAAAATTTCACACCCGCCCGGCATGATTTAAAATGATTGGATCTTTCTGATTAGATTCATAACAACAATGCGTGGGAAGATAGGAATGTAGTCTGACCATTTCGCAGTTTTATTTCACTGCGAATTTAAGACCTCGCCAGAGTGAAGACTATGATTCATAATTCCTTTTTTTAACTGGACCTTTTATTGGAGAACCAAATAAGACTTACAAAGTACAGGAAATCTCTACATTTTAATAAGGAATACAGGAACTAGGAAACTGAAGAAACACATGGAGTCAGAGAGGGAATCTATTGTCAAATTAAAGACACCCCAGACGCGTGTAAGAAACCGACTCGTCTCTTTTATACATCTGAGCAACAAGTCTGTAGCCAGGATTGGCGTAAGTTGTGATTTATATTTCATATTTTATTACTAACATGTGAACTAACATATATATGTATACGTTACTATGTGAAGTTTAATGTGTGAAACACGCTATTGGATGTCAAAGTCATTTGAGGCTGGCAACCTCAGTATCTAGAATGATGATTCATGAACCACCACTGCACGGGCTGGTGATTGCTTTATTGATAGTTTCGTAAAGAGAACTAAAAGCATAAAGCAGTTCCAGGTTCCCTATGGAGCAGGGAGGGAAAGATGAAAGAAATGATGTACATTCTAAGTATAATACTTATATTTTCAAAGCAGTGTAAACGTCCATATAAACATAGTCACTTTAAAATTAATGTAAGTTTTCAAGCTTAAACCAGTGTAAATGTCTATGTGAAAATATTCATTTTAAAGTAATGGAAGTTTCAAACTTTTCAATCAGTGTAAAATCATAAATGAAAACATTTTCAATTTAGATTGTGAACACTTTTCAATCAGTGGAGATGTATATGTAAACAGACTCTATCTGTATTATTAACCTTTTCATCTAAATATAAAGTAACTATGAAAGCTATTCTATTTAAATGTAAAGAAAGTTTTATCCCGAGGGATTAAATTTAATTCTCATCGAGGGTAAAGTCTGAGTAATTGGGAAGATAGGAACCCATAACTATGGGGTGGAAAACGCCATACTCAGAAGAGCGCTTCGTTCTATTCTTTACCATAGTTATTGGTGGTACCAGCAGAAAGTACCATCTCTGGAACAAGAAGGGAACCGTGGCCTAAGCTTTAAGACGAAGGATCCACGTGGTAGACTCTCCTTGACATTTCTGGGAAATGAGCTACCCCCGACAACCTTGATCAGAGATGAGCGCGAGCAGTGAAAAGAACCAGCCCATAAGTAGGAGCAGAACCATCATTGGAAGCTAAGTTCAAATATATGCTGCCACTTGAACTTCTTGTAATATCTCACATTCCCTAAAGACTGTGATGAGAACTTTCTTGATCCATAACTATTCAAATTATTTTCAAACTGTTAAAACCTAAAGTGATTATTACATTTTGTTATTTGTAATGTTACAAATTTAACTTCGATTTAATCATTTTAAAGTTACTGCATGTTTGTCTCAGTCAAATTACTACACACTCTCTGAACAGAGCTATACTAGAATAATAGAATTCCACTGAGTAAATCAGGGGTGAGGGCTTAACGAGCTGAACTTAAGAAGTGCTTAAATCCTTCACAAAAGCGTCAGCAGAATTACCGAGTTAACATACTCAGCCAAAGCAGTATTGTTCTCGCTTATTCTGAATATCTTGTGAAGACTCCCTTTGTAATAGAAGTGTCATCACCCTTCTATCTACATCTCTGCCAAGAGTAATCTTGTGTGAAGGTAGATACCTTTGAAGCCCATATTAGATACTCTTGAGTTTTGGCCACTGTTGGACCACTACTGCAAAGCAGGGGAGACAATACCATCACAGATACCAACTATCTCAGGTGAGAAGAGTGCATTAGTGTCTGAAGGTTATAACAATGAACTGCTATCGCAGGTTTGGTTTAGTTTGGTTTTAAGGACTATCTTCATTGCACACAGACTACTCCATCAGTGCTCCGATCTCCTCCCTCATGATCTCAGCACAGTGCACACTCCATAGCACCGGCGAGAATCCCAATGTGTGTATATAGGAATCACACATTCTATAAATATTTGTGTGGTACAGTAGTTAGGTTTCTAATTTTTAAATTTTGCCAGGGCAGCGGCCTGATAGGCCTACTCTATAATGATTTTCAACTGCCGTGGGATTTTTAACATGCGCTACTTGCACACGGGACCTCCTATTTTTTCACCCTTATCCAAGAAGGCTAGGCATCCAATCTCACTACCCAGGAGACCAGGGGGGAGTATGACATTATTAGGACTACTGGTTCTGAAAAAAACTTTCCATAAAATATATTCCCCTCAACTGGGAATCGAACCTGGTAGCTCGATTTTGCAACAAAAATTTATCAAAAAAGAGTACTTTTTGCTTTCAATACTCTAACAGCGACATGCTACAGCTGTCATCAGTAAATGTGACAGAAAAGGAAAGGATCCCATTACACGCCCATTGAGGCATATTGGGAATATGGTGTTAGGCCCATATTTTCTTGACCATCGGCACACTAGGGGTGACGTGGTCAACATCATGCTGGCCGCCTTAACCTTCCCAGAGTTGCTCTGGTACCCAGTTGGGGCTGGGTCGACCCAGGAGCCGTTTGCGGCCTAAAAAGTCCCACCTCATCTGGGGATTGAACCATAGATCACTGAGCTAGGAAGCCAGTGCACTAACCACTATGCTACCGTGGCTCCCAAATGTAACAGGAGACTATAAAATGAAATGTCTGAAACACTACCATTTTGTCTTACAGCACATGCGAGACAATAGAGGGCAGCAGGAACAGCTAAAAGTGGACAAGATCCTTCCAGCAACAATGACTTGAGCTCTTCGACACCACCAGCCATGTAAAAATATTCCTGAGATGCAGCTGTAGATACAAACATTCATCATTCAATATATTCTGAGAGAAGACAGTGACAAACAAGATTAAAGAGACAAGAATGCTACATCTGTGATATTTATAGTAAATCAATCAATCAATCAATACCCTTTAGCTCCCCAAAAGGCATAGGTCTTCAACAAAGGCATGCCAAGCCCTCTGTGTGCCATCAGCTCAAGGTATTTCCATGTCTTCCTCATTATTTTTATTTCTGTCTTTAGCTCTTCCCATGTTTTCTTCTGTCTGCCTCTACTTCTCTTGACCTGGGGATTCCCGAAAAAGGACTGCCTTGTAATGCTATCAACCAATTTCCTCACTGTGTGTCCAATCCATTTCTAGCATCTTCTTCTCATTTCTTGTTCCACTGGCACTTGTCTGGTTCCTGTCATCAGTTGGTGACCTTTTTGTTAAATTTCAATCTTTCTATTTTACACAAGCACCAAATTATGAAAGTCTGCAACTTCTTGGTCTGTGTTGATGGCAGTTATAGGCCACATATTCAACATTTCATCCCCATTATCAATCCCTTTCTCACCCTGTGGAATACAATGCAGCAAAAGTTTGGAACTAACAGATATTTTAGGCCATTTTCTCCAATTCTGCCCATGATGTCCCACATGGGTTGCTTTACATACTTCTCCAACTTTTCTTCTCTGTCACCTTCATACTCTTCTATTGTAATTAAATCTAAAGTGAAATGAATGTCTTAAGCCAGTAAACAACATATCAAGTAAAAGATTTATTAATAACAAATCTAAACGTGAACAACATGTGACAAATTTGAATAAGCAAATGTTTCAAAATCTTACAGCTTGAGCTGCAAATTGTTGCAAGGGCAAGCAGGGCTTGTTTTAAACCAGAGGGATTGCTTGACTGACATTTCACATTCTCCAGCAATGTCAGGATATCTGTTTGTACTTCTGTCAGAAACATATTCATAACACAGATATAAACCTTTAACAAGTTACAAATATCACTCATGATAATGAATGCAATGTATCAGAAAACGATCAAGAATGTGAAACTATGATTTACAAAGTTAGTAATTTATTTTAAAAGTAGTGAGCATTTTCTCAAAGAAATGGTGAAAACAGTTCATAACAGGATTTTCGCTATATAAATATCATCTTTACCAGTACAGATAAACTGTTATGTTAGTCCAATGTTAACTATGTATTTTTTCTCTGCAAAACTTACACTGTCATCACTTCTACTCTCACCATCTTTATTAGTAGCTTGAAGAAAAACAAAGCAGTTTATTCATAGCAAAACTGCTACTCCTTTATAGCACAAATCACCTGCAGGTTTGTTTCTTACAGACAATGATAAACATTGCTGATTTGGAACAAGTTATAAAGCAAAGAGCAAGTAACCCATCAAAATCATGACAAGTTTGAATTACAGTGTGCCCTTTCTGCTGCATGTCCGGATGATATCATTATTTCTCCTGCAGTCATTTACATTCCATTTCACCTTCAGTGGATCTTTGTAGTCAAACTTCTGGATGCACTGGCTATAAAGCCATGGAGCAACCCTTCAAAACTGATATGGGGAGAAGTGAAAGAAAACCAAATCAAATAAAACTTGGCTAATTAATTAACTGCTTTTTTATTATAAAATGTTTTGTAAATGTAGGGATATATCTTTAACTCTTTCCGTACGTAATTATTTTCAGCTCTGGACGGAATTATTTTTAAGCCCCAAAAATTTACACATATATAATTTACGTTTACTGACAATGTGTGTGTCTAATCATGAGTTAAGTATAACATATTATATATCAAATTAAAGTACATTGGATGAACAATATAAATCCATATGCCTTTCTAGCTAATTTTATGTTATGTTTATGTTATAACAGATAACATGTACACGGAAAAAAGATAACTTGAAATTTTGAACAAAAATTTTCGACTTACGTAAGGCTTGTAACATAAATTGTTATCACAATACAGTTTCACTGCTCTCTTTGTGCAGGTAATCCATTTAGAAACACAGAAAAAGTAAGAAAGTTATGGTTGATCACACAGTTTGTTCACTGTTCACATATTAGTAACATATCCTGTGTGTTTTTAGGCCATTATGGCGATACGACAAAACACGATTAAAGATGAAGATAAATGTGAAAAAATCCGTTCAAACGCAAATAAAAGACGTTGAAGCTTGTTGAAATTTGCCCAGTTTTGTGTTTACTTCCGTTCAAGATAAATTCCGGGCAGTATAAAATATCAGAATAGAAAGAAACAATGAAATAAATCAGCGTCTTTTAAAAGATCTTACGTCTACAGCGTTCGGCCTTTGCGTCTATTATTAGATCTTGCGTACGGAATCAGTTAAAACTCTTGCTTTTTTACGTAAGAAAAAAACATACAACTAAAATTCAAAGACTTCATTGACCAACTTGGCCAATGTATCAAGAATTATTTAGGCGAAATTGGACATATGTTCCCCTCACATTCTTTTTAACTTTGTAAATTTAATAATTAAGATCATTTATTAACAAAAGCAATGCTTATTGTATATGGTATATTTTAGAGATCAGTATACATGCCACACCTCAGAGATGAAAAACCTGTACAAAAAATTAAAAAAACCTGTACAAAGACCCGCAAAACCTGTACAAAGACCCGCAAAACCTGTACAAAGACTGAAAAACGTAACAAAAGAGTTTATTCATGTAAAAGTATATTCAATTAGATGGTTCTGCACCATCATAGTGACATGCGGCCTTTGCCTTTTTAAGCATGTCTTCACTTGCTTTAAAACCTAAACAACAAGAGTTAGAATTTATTTTGCATTGTAGAAATGCTGTGACTGTATCATCATTTAGTCTATTTCTGCAGTCAGTGTGAATCTTTTTCATCATAGAGAAAGACCTCTCACAGTCAGCATTGCTGTGAGGCAATGTCAATAAGCGTTTCACTATGACTGCCAGACTGGGAAATCGTATACGACCAGTGCTAGTTTTCAGGTTGATTATGTCAAGCCAGTACCTAGAAAAGCTTCTTTTTTGTCCAGCGTCAAATCTTGAAATACATTCATCAGGCAGCAAACAATAATCTTCAAATTCATCCTTTAACACCTCTTGGTCTAAATGTGGTGCAAAAGTGTTGGCCAGCTTACAGATTGCTGTATATTGAACTGTGTCTTTAAAGGCTGGATCAAGAATTTTGATATCCTTAAGGACTTCATTCTCAAATGGAAATTTATCCAATATCTTTTTCACAACAGCAACATAAAAGTTCCTCACATCTCTGAAAAATGAATTTCTCACTTGAGAACTTATATCTAACTCTTCCAGTAATGTCCTGTTGGACAGACCAACAGCAAGTGTATGGTCATCATGCTGTAGATCACGTTCAGCATACTTTAACAATCTTATATCTTTCACCTCTTTTACATATTTCATCTCTACAAATTTTGACAATAAATTTTCGTAGCAGACGATCCATTTCATCCATCATACCACCTATTTGGGACTCATCTGTCTGAAACAATTTGTTAAATTCAGTCAACAGAGGTAGCACAAATTGGAGAAAACGTAGAGTCATCTGGGTCAGTGGTGATTTTAGTAACTGATGAATGTTTTTGACATGGCATGGTTTTTCCATATCGTCGTGGCTCTCGAAGTATGAAGATAGAGCAGAATATTGATTTAAAATTCTGTCCACTACTTTCTGCAAAGAAAGCCAGCGAGTCTGGCAGTGCTTTAGTATGTCTAGTGCATCCACTCCTGTAAACAGTTGAAACTCTCTGTATGATTTTTTCCGTTTTGAGCTATGCTCAAAATGATAGAAGATATCTATCAAAAGGTCATCAACAGGAATAGTCAGCTGCTTTATACCCTCCTTGGCACAAAGATTTGCAAGGTGGCAAATACACCCTATACTAAACACATCAGGGTTCTTGCTCTTGATTCGCGTTAGTACAGAGTTTGATTTGCCAACCATTACATTGCAGTTGTCACTTGCAAAACCTATACAGTTAATCCATGGGATTTGTAAGTCGCTGAACACAGCATCAATATCACTGAAAATAGCTTCACTGGTTCCACCAGTACCGACCGGCATGCCCAGCAACCTGGTTCTAGGTCCTATGCCATCTTCAAATACCCTCACCATTATAGCTAAACGCTTGTCAGTTTTTCTATCATATGACTCATCGATCATCAAGGAGAAAGGTGTCTTCCTGCATAATTTGATGACTGGCTCCGTTGCAGATGGAGCCAAGCAGTTTTTAATAATGGCTGTTGTTTTGGTTCGCTTGCATTTGAAACGTTTGGCAATAGCACTGTCCGGAAACATCTCAGCTGATAAGTCTGAAAAATGGTCAGCTATAGAAGCAGCTATGTTGTGTTGAGCAATAAAATTTGCAAATAAAACTTCAGCCCTCGTTATTTTATCATCTTCTTGTTGAGGCTGAGTAAAGAAGGCCTTGATAGAACTTCCGTTCTTCAGCTGATAGTTCCTTTCATGCAGTTTTATTTTGAAATGCTCCCTCACATCGTGTAAGCCAGATGCCATCACTTTAATATCTCTATTGCATATTCTACAGTATGCATGTGAAGAGCCTAATTTGGATGTCTCAATAATCCCAGGGAATGTAGTTGTCCAGTCAGATTGAAACTTCCCACGACGTTGATCTTCTTCTAACCTCCTTTTTTTAAAGTTAGGCTCAGCCATGCTGTTAGATGGATACAATATTTCCTGCTAGACAGAAAAAAAAAATATTAATGTGAAAAAGTAAATACAAATATTAATAATCAATTTGAAAAATATAATTATTTGTAATTTTAATATTATATAATGAAATAGAATCTTGGAAAAAAATTAATACAATTTATGGATGAAATGAAGAACAGTTGCTGTGTTTTCTATAGTGCCTTATAAAAGTACAGGCCTAAAGAGACCAGTAATAACGCACTTTCTACAAGTTTTAGTGAAATCAAATAATATGTAGTGGTATCAGCCTTTTTTTTTTTACCAGCCGTAAATAATCAATTATGCTAAACCTTAGGGGAAAAGAAAGCATAGGCCTAAGTTATCTGACAGTTAAATCTAACTTCATCTAAACAATGTTATTGTAATATTTTTTTTTAAATGAATTACTTACCAATACTAAACTGGAAATTAATCCTAAACAATAGGCTCGACTCAAAAAAGATTTCAGTGCTGCGTAATCGTTCAAATAATCAGTAACCTCGCGCTAGCTTTAGCGAAAAATTGTGAATGAACACGCCACGCACATCCCGCGGCAATTGAAAAATAGGCAGCTTGATTTTCATTGGTTATTTTTTTTTTTATCCACTTGGCTTAAAATCTCGCCGAATCTCATGACGCAAATTGTGTAGTGGCACAAGATTTATATGTATATTTAATAATTAGGCGAAAAAACCCGTACAGACCCGTGTACGGCCCGTACACATCTGAAAACGCAAACACCCCGTACAGATTATGGGTAAACCTTTAAGTGTGGCATGTATGCATGTACACGGAAAAAAGATAACTTGAAATTTTGAACAAAAATTTTCGACTTACGTAAGGCTTGTAACATAAATTGTTATCACAATACAGTTTCACTGCTCTCTTTGTGCAGGTAATCCATTTAGAAACACAGAAAAAGTAAGAAAGTTATGGTTGATCACACAGTTTGTTCACTGTTCACATATTAGTAACATATCCTGTGTGTTTTTAGGCCATTATGGCGATACGACAAAACACGATTAAAGATGAAGATAAATGTGAAAAAATCCGTTCAAACGCAAATAAAAGACGTTGAAGCTTGTTGAAATTTGCCCAGTTTTGTGTTTACTTCCGTTCAAGATAAATTCCGGGCAGTATAAAATATCAGAATAGAAAGAAACAATGAAATAAATCAGCGTCTTTTAAAAGATCTTACGTCTACAGCGTTCGGCCTTTGCGTCTATTATTAGATCTTGCGTACGGAATCAGTTAAAACTCTTGCTTTTTTACGTAAGAAAAAAACATACAACTAAAATTCAAAGACTTCATTGACCAACTTGGCCAATGTATCAAGAATTATTTAGGCGAAATTGGACATATGTTCCCCTCACATTCTTTTTAACTTTGTAAATTTAATAATTAAGATCATTTATTAACAAAAGCAATGATTATTGTATATGGTATATTTTAGAGATCAGTCTAACTGCAAATGCCATAAGCCAACAGCAGGGTTGAAATGAAAAATAGTGGGACGTGTGTCGAATATGAAAAAAGAATTCAGAGATGCAGTAATAAGGGGTAAGGGTTAGGAATCCTAAACCAAACCCTAAATCATAATCTTAGTCCTAACTCTAACGACGTGGGCGACTTATTTGGATCGCATCGAAGAACACGTAATAGTGTTTCTTGTTTTTCATTTCAACCAATAACAACAATATGCCAAAACTGTAACCCATCACAGGTTGGACGAGATATCTTTCTTATTTTTTTTTTTTTTTTTAAAGCCTGAGGGTGTTCGAAGAAGAGAAGTCATTTAGCTGGCTGTGTGTGTGTGTGTTTTAACCTGGATGTAAGAATTTAGTATCCACCGGTATTTCTTAGAATGTTAGTTTTACCCACCAAATTCAATAGTTTCTGATGACAAAAGTTCCTCCATTTTCTGGAAACTCCAAAGAAACCAACTACGCTATAAAGTATTGTCGTTGTTCAGCATTAAGAAAAGAATAAGGGAAAAATACACAATGTAATATGAAGCCTTGGTCTTGTTCCGCAAGAAAAGATGCAGACTTTTCTAGACAGTCGTTTGTGTTTCTTGACTTCTGCAACTATTTACAAGGGGTGATAACTATCTCTTCCTGTTGTTAAAAAACAAGCAGGCTAACCAAGAAACAAACATTATTTGAGGTCAAAGAATTGCATAAGCAGTTACTGGCAATTGAACATACTATCTAAGATTATAGATAATATATTTGATAATTATATACCATATGTATTAAATGACAACAGTGCCTAATTGTTAATTTTTATTGCTCAACATATGATTTTTGTTTTGTTAATTTTATTTCGATACTTTAAAGTTTGTCAATCTGCTACGGTAATTCTTGTTTTAAGTAACGAACAAATATAGAAGTGGATGAAAACAACGGAAATGTGCGTTTACATAATTTATATTTCAGCAGAGCATAATGATGGAGTCCTAAAAGAAGTCAACGTAGAAAAGACATTAATCATATATATTCGATAGATGCAATCCACTGGAGAGTCTAACAACTGGACAGGAAAATAAACAACACAAATGCTACGGAGTGGACTTAAGGTGAGCTGATGGAGGTGCAAGTCGAATCAAGTTTTCGAGGGAAGGGCAATAACTCATGAAATATCTTCATGATGTCAGTAAGTTTTTTCGCATTACACCCCTTTGACTATTTGCTAATGAATTCTTATTTTACTAGCAATAACCCGTCAAACTTGACGGGTTTTTAATTATAGTGTGCTGTTTCCGTTCACAGATGAGCAGATAGAAGTACATTCTTAGAGTGTTTTTGGTTTCTTTCCATTATACAGTGTAATCAAACTGTTCATGAACACCGTCATTTGAACGCTTTTCTTTGTTGATTGTAACTATTTTCGGGAGAGTATATATAATGGAAACAATACAATTTTTCAACACGGTTGCATTCCTCAGCTGTGACCAACGTACACACGGCGAGAATTATGTTATTTTAGATTCAATTTAAAAGTTCTTTGATGACAACATTTCGTGTGAAAGTGCGTGGATTATTTTCAAAGAGTGTTACCTGATAATAAGTGGTTTTAACAAAAACTTTCAAGTTTTCACGATTTGTACGTCGGGTGAGGGCTCATGCACACCAATTTTTACGCACTTTTTCTTTGTCGAGCGCTACTAATTTCGTGAAAGAATTAAAAAAAAAAACCAAAATATTTGTTTTATATAACACTCACGCCGCGCAAGTTGCACACCGTGCGTTGCGCACTTTTTTTTCTGGCGCGAGTTACTATTTTGAGTGAGACCGACCGACGTAACATACATCGGTAATTATGTTAGTTGGGATGGGATGGGATTAAATAGTCTTCTTCCTTGGTCCTTGGCCACGAAAGCAATCAATGGCCATTACGCCTGGTGGCATCTTGTAAGGAAATGAAAAGGCAGATAAAGAAGCCAAGAAAGATAGATCTGATAAAAATCTAATAAATGTAAGGATGAGTAAATCAGAGAAATAATAACACATGAATGGAAATCAGAGTGGGATACAAATCTGAAAGGAAGACATGTATATAAGATGTTCAAGTCTCCAACAAGAAATGTCAGATATCTAGGGAATTGAAAATTCTCAGTAATAAGAAACTTCTCAGATTACAGCTAGGAAAAGGCTATTACAGAATAGAAGAACCTTACTGTGCAGGATGTCTTCAAGACATTAATGTAGAACATTTCTTGTTAAAATGTAAGAGGTATGAACAAATGTGAATCTCAATATTAGATTATTTGCAGGCATCAAATGTACCTGTAAATATAGAAGAGGTGTTAAGAATAGATAGACCTAGATAACTGCATAATATAGTCAAACAGTATTTAATAATAAATAATAATAATAAATTCTTTAAGCGCCAAACACGGCGCATAAGGCAGAAACCAGTGCTCTCCAGGTTGTTCGTTGTGACGCCACTCCTCTTAGCTCTTGCACATTATTTAGGCCCAACGAAACAGTATTTAACAAGAACAAAAGTTAATATATATTAATTGGGAAGGTGAAGGTCTGATGATGTTCTTACAATACATATGGCAAGTGATAATCAATTAAATATCTAACTGGAAACACCAGGCCTTTATAACCCTCCACCTGAATATTATTTTTATTTGGTGATTTTATTTCGTTTGGTTTTGTTTTATCTAGTTTTCGTGTTTGTGGTGTGTGTGTTTAAAATACAAGCAAAATTGAAAATGTTGATTTGCCATATTTACAATGATTTGACAGATGTGATGCCACTTTCCCCGCATCGGCAGTTATTCATTTTATTTGGAATTGAAAACAATATATATCCAAATTAGAACCCATTAGAGGTTGAACAGGATATTTTTCATCATTAAAAGAAAATATTGTAGAGCAGCAACAGACTGGTTTGTGCTTTACATCCCTGCATCTACAGTTCTGCGGCCGGCCTCTCTTTCGCTTTCCAACTGGAGTCCAGAGCATAGCAGTTCTGGAGATAGTGTCAGTCTTTCTTCTGAGGATGTGGCTAACCCAGTTCTAGCGTCTACCCGCTATGATAGAGCGCATGTCTTCTTGGTGGCTCCGAGTTAGTAGTTCTTGGTGTTCGGCCAGAAAATTTGAAGAATTTTTTTAAGGCAGGTTGTGTGAAAAGAGGACAGTCAGGACATTTCCTATTTTGTTACTCTCCAGTATTTGTACAGAAGTACAAAAATTACACAGCTCTCGCATATCTTTAATTTAGTGTTCGTACTTACTGGGAAGATTTCCAGATGTTATTTAGACTGGCAAAGACTACTTACTAAATAGTATGACAACCGTATTCTGCATCTTCTTCAAGTTTCACGTCGTCTGGCGTAGGCGATTATGTCTCGTTACAACTTCTTATCTCCAGTGCTGTTTATCAGTTCTGACTTTGCCCAGAAACTGTCCAGTGTATTCTCTCTCTCTGTGTTCCTCTGTCTTCTTTCCCACCAATCTTTCAATTAACCACACGATGTCTGTCTTCTTTCTTTCCCACCAATCTTTCAATTAACCACGATGTCTGTCCTCTTTCTTTCCCACCAATCTTTCAATTAACCACACGATGTCTGTCTTCTTTCTTTCCCACCAATCTTTCAATTAACCACGATGTCTGTCCTCTTTCTTTCCCACCAATCTTTCAATTAACCACACGATGTCTGTCTTCTTTCTTTCCCACCAATCTTTCAATTAACCACGATGTCTGTCCTCTTTCTTTCCCACCAATCTTTCAATTAACCACGATGTCTGTCCTCTTTCTTTCCCACCAATCTTTCAATTAACCACGATATCTGTCCTCTTTCCCACCAATCTTTCAATTAACCACGATGTCTGTCCTCTTTCTTTCCCACCAATCTTTCAATTAATCACGATGTCTGTCCTCTTTCCCACCAATCTTTCAATTAACCACGATGTCTGTCTTCTTTCCTCGTCTTGTAACATGTTCAGCTCACTTACCTGTTTCAGAGCATTCTGATTAATCTCAGTTGCCCATGGTATTCTGTGAAACCACACCTCTGTGGCCTTCATGGATCGTTTTGTGTGATTATTTACTGTCCATGATTCACTGCTATGTGACAGGTTTGGCTCTACCTAACACTTTTTCTTACTTCCTTTCTTGCTTTTGTTTTCACTGAATTTTACTATTGCAACATGAAAAATATTGTAATCTACAATATAACAGTAGAGAAAATTGAGATGTGGGAAAATTTGAAATATAATAACGATATGACGATCTTCTGAAACCCATATTCATAGCTTTACCAAAGAAACCAGGAACCATTGAATGTGAAAACCGCCACATTTTTTTTTTCCCCTTAACCAGCGGCACTTGGGCTTTCAGTCCTTCGGCCCAATGACATGTCATTGCGAGGCTGGGGAGCCTGTGGACTTTCCTTCCAACCCGGTCAGGAGCTTCGCTCCTTCCCATCCACAGAGGGTTTATCTCAGGAGCCGTTCAGGTTATTCAGTCAAAATCCCGGTTGTTCTTCTTCTTCTTCTTCTCGTTCGCTGTTGTTTAGTAATGTCTACACAAGAAGTCCGGTTCTCTTGATGTATGTTGCTGTGGTTGAAAGTTCGTCAACAATTCCCAAACACTGATCGCCAGCGCAAGTTGTAACCATTACACCAACGCGGCTCCAAAACCGCTACATAAGTACGCTTATTTGACAAAAATACTAATAAGAGTTGTTATGACAAGAGTGAGAAGTAAATTAAAATGAAAAAACTGGTGATGAATAGTGAGGGTTTGTTGATGGCAAAGGCATTAACAACACTTTGTATAAAAGAACATGAATACAAAGAGCTAAAGAAGTAACAATGGATCTTTGCTTGTGCCTCGTAGCTTCACAAAGGCGTTAGACACAGTGAAACATGAGAAAAATATCAAAATGTTACAAACATTTAGCATCGACTACAAAACCTGAGTAAGAAAAAAGAACATATACTGGCAACAATAATTTTTTGAATCATTTCCCTTTGCTCTCCTTATGGAGCCCGGAACCACTCCCGCAGCTGGTCCACTTGCATGAAGTCTGCATAAAGCACATACTCGTGTAGCTGTGGTTTCTGTGGCCATTTGTTTTACATGATGATGTTGTCAGTTCCATGCACAACCACACAATAATCGCCTAGTACGACATGCATGAAGGTGCAGTAGTCCTATTATTTCTTCATAGACTCTAGGAAACTGACACTGGTCAAATACTAGCAACACAAAGCATCTATAAGACTTGGCCACCAAATACTAGCAACACAGAGCATCTATAAGACTTGCCACCAAATACTAGCAACACAGAGCATCTATAAGACTTGGCCACCAAATACTAGCAACACAGAGCATCTATAAGACTTGGCCACCAAATACTAGCAACACAAAGCATCTATAAGACATGGCCACCAAATACTAGCAACACAGAGCATCTATAAGACTTGGCCACAAAATACTAGCAACACAGAGCATCTATAAGACATGGCCACCAAATACTAGCAACACAGAGCATCTATTAGACTTGGCCACCAAATACTAGCAACACAAAGCATCTATAAGACATGGCCACCAAATACTAGCAACACAGAGCATCTATAACACTTGGCCACAAAATACTAGCAACACAGAGCATCTATAAGACTTGGCCACCAAATACTAGCAACACAGAGCATCTATAAGACTTGGCCATCAAATACTAGCAACACAGAGCATCTATTAGACTTGGCCACCAAATACTAGCAACACAAAGCATCTATAAGACTTGGCCACCAAATACTAGCAACACAAAGCATCTATAAGACATGGCCACCAAATACTAGCAACACAGAGCATCTATAAGACTTGGCCACAAAATACTAGCAACACAGAGCATCTATAAGACTTGGCCACAAAATACTAGCAACACAGAGCATCTATAAGACTTGGCCACCAAATACTAGCAACACAGAGCATCTATAAGACTTGGCCATCAAATACTAGCAACACAGAGCATCTATTAGACTTGGCCACCAAATACTAGCAACACAAAGCATCTATAAGACATGGCCACCAAATACTAGCAACACAGAGCATCTATAAGACTTGGCCACAAAATACTAGCAACACAGAGCATCTATAAGACTTGGCCACCAAATACTAGCAACACAGAGCATCTATAAGACTTGGCCATCAAATACTAGCAACACAGAGCATCTATTAGACTTGGCCACCAAATACTAGCAACACAGAGCATCTATAAGACTTGGCCACAAAATACTAGCAACACAGAGCATCTATAAGACTTGGCCACCAAATACTAGCAACACAGAGCATCTATAAGACTTGGCCATCAAATACTAGCAACACAGAGCATCTATAAGACTTGGCCATCAAATACTAGCAACACAGAGCATCTATTAGACTTGGCCACCAAATACTAGCAACACAGAGCATCTATAAGACTTGGCCACCAAATACTAGCAACACAGAGCATCTATAAGACTTGGCCATCAAATACTAGCAACACAGAGCATCTATTAGACTTGGCCACCAAATACTAGCAACACAGAGCATCTATAAGACTTGGCCACCAAATACTAGCAACACAGAGCATCTATAAGACTTGGCCATCAAATACTAGCAACACAGAGCATCTATTAGACTTGGCCACCAAATACTAGCAACACAGAGCATCTATAAGACTTGGCCACCAAATACTAGCAACACAGAGCATCTATAAGACTTGGCCACCAAATACTAGCAACACAGAGCATCTATAAGACATGGCCACCAAATACTAGCAACCCAGAGCATCTATAAGACTTGGCCACCAAATACTAGCAACACAGAGCATCTATAAGACTTGGCCACCAAATACTAGCAACACAGAGCATCTATAAGACTTGGCCACCAAATACTAGCAACACAGAGCATCTGTAAGACTTGGCCACCAAACAGGAAAGTTTCAGCAGATATTCGGTATAGATGTGAGCTGTTATCTCATATTTTCTCTCTGTACAGTAACATTATAATGAGATCCATCAAAGATGGGTCAGGAATACCAGTTGGTGAACAAATTGCTACATACCTTCTTCTTCTTATTTCGTTCGTTCGCTTGAAATATATTGTCTATATCTGCAATGTTGTTTCTTGTATAAACTTCACTGTCTTTTGTAGTTCATACAGAGGTCCGTATAGTTTTGCTTCCAGTGTTGTTTCTCTGGGCCAGTGGGTTTGCCTCAATATATCATATTCGGGGCAATCTTGAAGTACGTGCTCCGCAGTCTGGGGTGCCTGTCCACATGTACACATGGCTGAATTGCCAATCTTGAATTTTGTATACATGTGGCTGCGGAGTCGGTTGTGTCCTGTTCTGAGGCGCAGAATGACACTTTGTTCTGATCTGTTCATAGCTTGGTAGTCATCCTGCGTTGGTGTTGGTAGCTTTCTGATTGATTTGATCATCTTTTTCTTCTGATGGTACGTAACTGGTACATCCGGTTGCTCGTCTGCAGCACCTTCTTTAGCCAGTTGGTCTGCTCTCTCGTTTCCTGGTATTCCACAATGAGGCGGTATCCATTGCATGGCGACCCTGCACTGGTTGCACAGTTCAGAAAGTAGGGCTTGTATACCTGGAAATTTTCTGGACTGAAGTGCTTGGAGTGCTGATCTTGCATCTGTCAGGAATACCACTGGCTGTGGACCGAGATTGGTGTTCAACAGTTTCTCAGTTGCCACCTTGATTGCCTGGATTTCTACATCATAGTTGTTACAGAATTTCCCCGTTGGTACTCTGACCGTATCCCTAGTGTTGTTTGGTATTCTGTGTACACTCCTGCTCCTCCATTCTTGACTGCATTCTGCGCTGACCCATCCGTGTATACTCGGACCCAGAGGTCCTGTGGGTATTCATCATCCAGGAAACTGAGAGTGACTGTCCTACGTTGCACGCTGTTCTGTTCATCCCTGTCGAATATTCCTTTCACTTTTGTCTGGATGTGTATTGGTAGTCCAGGCTCTTCTCTCCAAGGGGTTTGTTCTGGCACAGACTTTAGGGGGCTGTCAACTTCAGGCAGGTCTGAGGTTTGTCTACGAAATCGTTTGGCCTGGTGGATGAAGCTGCTTCTTTTCAATCGCCCCATTGCTAGGTTTTGGAATCTGTCCTTCATTGGATGGCTTGGCATACAAAGGAACTTTTCTGCCTGTGTTAGCACTTTCGTGTCTCTGCGTTCTCGCAGTGCTTGTATCCTCCCCATTTTCTCTATCTCCACTATAGGCGTTGATTTCATTGCCCCCGTGATGACCCTAAGCGCCTGGTTTTGCACCTTATCTAGCTCTTGTAATGTGGTGTTTGATGCTGGACACCACGCAGCTGACCCATATTCCAGGTGTGGTCGTATGCTCTGCTGGTAAACTTTACTAAGTATTTTCCCGCTGGCGCTCCATGTGGTTCCACTTAGTTTTCTCAGGATGGCTAACTTCCTCCTGGCCTTTGTTGCTGCCTTGTTGATGTGCTGCTTCCATGTCAGCCTATCATCGAATGTAACTCCGAGATAGGTGGGTTGTTTATCTTCTCTCAGGAGCTTTTCATTTATCTCGATGACACCAGCTTTTTGTTTGGGAGAGAGGGTGAAGAGCGGAGTGCAGCACTTGTCTGTGTTGATGCTGACACACCATCTATTTGCCCACGAGGTTAAGGCATCTATAGCTCTTTGTAGCAGTTTGGTGGCCACTGTTGCATGCTCATCTGTGCACCATATTACCAGGTCATCAGCGTACATTGCCACTTTCATTCCATGTGGTAGTTCAGCAACCAGGTCGTTGATGTAGACTAGAAAAAGTGTGGGGGACAGAACCCCTCCCTGAGGGACGCCATGACGCAGTAGAATTTTCTTACTCTTGAGGCCATTTAGTTGTACTCGGGCTCTTCTGTTATGCAAGTATGCTTTCACCCATTTGTACATCCTACCATTCCCTCTACAGTTTCTCAGTTTCTTCAGAAGCCCTTCTTTCCAAACCTTGTCAAATGCTTTCCTTAGATCTATCCATGCTGCTAGTACCATCCTCAATCTCTTGGGAAAGGTAAGTTGCCTGATCTTCGGTAGAGTAACACTGCCTAAAGCCCGCCTGCTGTGGTACAAGAAGGTTTTCACTTTCAAGGTACCACTGTAGCCTGAGGTTGATGATACGTTCCATAGTTTTGCAGAGACAGCTTGTAAGGCTGATTGGTCTGTAGCTGGAGGCAGTGGAACTGTCTTTTCCTGGTTTTAGGAGTGGTATCATGATTGCTTCCCTCCAGGTCTGTGGAACTTTGCCTGAGTTCCAACAGATATTGAAGATCTGCAGCAGCTTTGTTTTTGCTGCGGTTCCCAAGTTCTTAATCATTTCATTGGACACTCCATCAACTCCTGGTGACTTTCTCATTTTCAATTTGGATATTGAAAGCTCCAGTTCTCTGAATGTGATTGGTGCCTCCATAACTTCAGGTATGGTTCCATCTCGTCCTGCGTATTGTTGTTTCTCACGAGTCTCCTGTTGCTTCTCTGGGCTTACTTCGATGTTGTTGTCTTTAGCAAAGGAGTCTGCAAAGTGATCAGCTGCCTGTTTTCCCATGAGGATGTTTCCATCTTTGTACAGTGCAATCTTTGAGTTTCTCCCTGTACCCTCATCATTAAGTTGTTTTACCAGCTTCCACAGTTTCCTTGTATCTCTTTCTCGGTTTTTTTTTTATATGCTGTCCTCAACTCCGTCCAAAAGTATTGGCGCTCCTTCATATTTGTCATGAATATATCATTCCTGTCTCATTTATTTCTTTCTACATAGATTTTGTGTTTGAGCTCTACATCTCTGGTTTAACTACGCTCTGTTGCTCCTTCAATGTTTTTTTATTTTTAAATGTATTCTTTCATAGTCTTCTTTGTCGTGCTTATTTATACAAGTACCTGTCATTTGTACAATTTTGTTTCTTCTCTCAGTTCTTGTTGTTGCTGATACTGTTTATTTTGACGTATGACGTATTACCTCATTTAGCATCTCTCACTCTTCATTTGTATTTTGTTCAGTGGCATTGTATCTATTTCCCCGTGTAGTTTCCCCGGGTCTCTGATAAGATTAAGAAAGATTATTACTACTGCTCCTTCATGCACGTCGTACCACGGACTAACATGAGGTTGTGCAGGAAGCTGGCAACCCCCTTATTTGAATCAAGTTGCTATAGAAACCACCGCTTCAGGAGCATGTGCCTTGATGCAAGCTTCTTAACAGGGAGACCAGCTTCAGCTGTGGCTCCAATAATTATTGCAATCTGCTCTTGACCTAGTTTTCTAGTTTTTACATACATCAAACTGTTTCTAAATCTCCTGCATACAAATATGTAGTCGATGTAATTACGAACATTATTTCTGGGCTTCCCCACGTCCGCTACGGTCCATGATCTTATCTAAATCAGGTGTTTCCATAAGGAATCTGGCATTCAGATGGAAGATTGATGTGCATCTGCTACATATGGAAATACAAAATTAACCATTTGAACGCTCACTGAACTGCATTTCAAGGACCTACCTTTAACCGCAACAAATGTGGCTTCGGTGTTCTGAACGCAAAAAGGCAGATGAATAAACAGTTTTAATGAATCGTAGCAGCATATTATGAAGTTGGCAAACGCAGCACGGCACAGTAGGAAAATACATCTGTTAACTTGGCCTGAGTACAAGTTAAATGGAAAAACTTCAACTTCAACTTTTACTTGTGACTGCCTTCTTTTAGTGACCAGAATACCTTATCGTCTAAATTTATGTTTCTTTTAACCCTTGCAGTCCACGTGACCTCTTCAGTTATTGCAATAATGAATCCCAGTGATCGTCTGCAGTGACATATATTTGATGATTATCTTTGCATCCGTAAATATTACATATTGTTTTTATCAATAGGATGCGTTACTTGGGCTTGATGTCATTTCCAAACTTCCACACTCGGCTTTCACTACAAGCTTGGTAGAACGTAGATGACAGTGGTAGTACACAGTGCGCATTATCTGTTATCCCTGGTGCAATCTCCGTTGTCCACGCGAAAGATGAATGCAGTCCCTAGCAAGACAATATTCGTTCGTTTCTTCAATATGGAGCATAGACCTACAGTAAATTGATCCCAAGCATACATGTCTTGTGCTATCTCCTCAAGATCTTTTCATGATTTCTTTATCCTTGTTAAGTCTGTCCAGTTCTCTTCTCCGCGTGTTTTTCGGCCTGTTTCTCTATTTCTTTTACCTGAGGATTCCAGGACATGGACTGCCTTGGAATTCTATCAGCTGGTTTCTTCAATACGTGTCCTGTCCAACGCCAACACTTTTCCTTGCCACATGTTCCATTAGTATTTGTCCTATTCTTTCTACCAATTCCATATTGGTGAACTTGTCATACTACTGTAATCCTTCTATTCTGCGTCAGTATCCATTCATGAAAGTCTGTCGCTTTTTGATTATCGTTTTTGTTACACTTCATATTTAATGGCCGTACAATAGGACTAACTTGACATTTGAGTTAAACATTATTATTTGTGTATTGGAATTGATGTCTTTTGATTTCCCGATGTTTTTCAGTGCAACGAAAGCTCATCTTGAATTTGTGTTGTTATTGGATATCCCTGTCCGTTTCCTCAACTTTTTGCTGATATCAAGTTACATGTATATGAGTCCACATTTGGTATGCGTATTTATCCGAGTGTAATTTATTATTTGCAGTATTTTGGCTTTGCAGACACTATTGCAGTGACCTTTTTTCAAGTGTTTCCATTTTGACTTGCGGTTTTATGGGATGGAGTCACGTTACCGACAAAATCTAGTTGGTTGATCAGTTTTTTCATAGTCCACTGAATTCCTTTTCTGTTCGCTGCTGTTGTTGTTTTCATAATAACCGGCAAGATTAGTAATGAGAGCAAGGGGTGTACCTGTCGCACTGCTGATAATATTAAGAATAACGTTAAGACAGAAGTGCTTTGTTCGAACATCTGTCATCAACCTCACCAAGTGGCCATATTGTTTGAAGCTCCGCATTTCAGACCAAAGTATTAGCCGCTTGAATGAAGGTTTTGAATTCTCAACATTGTTTTTAATTTGTTGACTATAATGCGACAATTGTGTAGAGTGAAATGCTAATTCAAATTTTCATATATAGAAATGAGCCGTGGTTTCTACCCTTTGTCTTTCTGACGTCCTCCAAGCTCGTACAATAGAAATAAGCCGTGGTTTCTACCCTTTGTCTATCTGACTTCCTCCAAGCTCGTACAACAAACTGAATAAGTCATTTTGTTCTGCCATTGTTCACATCTGAAGAAGAAGATGGATGGATAAAGCGTTACGTATTTGAAATCAAGCAACCACAGCTACGCAAGGTGCTCGTCATTGTTGTCGTTTTAACCACACCGCTGACCGAAGGCGACAGAATGCATGCGCCGTAAATTTTTCAAAACGTGGAAATAGAGCCAGGAAACAAATATCACATATCTTCTATAGGGATTAACATTTAATCCATAAACAGCCCTCACGTTGCCCAGAAAATACAGGGATTATATGGCAACGAAATATTTCACGAGAACACGAAATGTCATTCCTGGTTGCCGCGTCTTTAAATAGATTGTGTCAGAAGTTAATCTTCGGCTTTATCCAATGCTCACACCTTTAGGCGTTGCATAAGTTGATTAGTGGTTTCCGATACAATAACGCAGTACGGCCTGTTATGCTATCACGTTTTGTTTCTTCAAGAATGCAGAATGGGAGAAGATCGGCTATCACGACAAGCATGGGAAGCTAAGAGCCAGGGATCCAGACCTCCAGGATGACGCAGAGTCCGCTGGGAGGACAACATTAGACAATCTTTGAAGGACCAAGGACTAGAATTGAACCAGGCCAGGAGGAAGATAGCCTATAGGATAGTATCGCGCTCTCTCTTCCAAACCTCTACACCTCACGGTAGAAGGGGAACGACTAAGTAAGTAAATATCTGAATATAGGGAAAAACGAAGAATGTGACTCATGATCTGAATATAGGGAAAAACGAAGAATATGACTCAGTATTTGAATATAGGGAGAAACGAAGAATATGACTCAGGATCTGAATATAAGGACAAAACGAAGATTATGACTCAGGGTCTGAATATCGGGAAAAACGAAGAATATGACTCACTATCTGAATATAGGGAAAAACGAAGATTATGACTCAGTATCTTAATATAGGGAAAAATGAAGATTATGACATTATATGAATATAGGGAAAAACGAAAATTGGGACTCAGTATCTGAATATAGGGAAAAACGAAGATTATTACTCAGTATCTGAATATATGGAAAAACGAAGATTATTACTCAGTATCTGAATATAGGAAAAAACGAAGAATATGACTCAATATCTGAATATAGGGAAAAACGAAGATTATGACTCAGTGAAGCAGTTACTTTTTGCAGCTGACCAAAAGTCTAGTGTAGGAAGATGAAAACAAATGGTTAAACAAATGCAAATGGACCTAATTCAAATGTGTGGAAAACACATCATCAAGATGTGCACATCCAAGACAGAAGCTATGAAGATTAGAAGATCACCTGGTCCACTTAACATAAATAGCAACAACGTTCAGGTCATACAAGTTCCAAAGCTTAAATATCTAGGAAGCATTTTCACAGGAAATGAAAGACTTGACAGAGAACTGTACTCCAAGTCCATTCACCTATGACAACCTTAGACCCATTCACCTATGACAACATTAGATCCATTAACATATAAAAACTTTAGATCCATTCACCTATGACAACTTTAGATCCATTCACATATAACAACTTTAGACCCATTCACCTATGACAACTTTAGATCCATTCACATATAACATCTTTAGATCCATTCACCTATGACAACTCTAAATATTGTTCTTTCAGATTTTTCTCGTTCCATATTGTGGTGCGGTCAGTGTCTGGGATATACGTTTCAGTCAATACGGTTCGATCCCAGGTTTACGCGCTTTGAACATCAACTTATGAAATGGCTTTCAACCGAGCTAACAGTAAGGACTATGACCAGAACTCCTTGGTAATAGATGATAACATTTATTCGCAAAACACTGATGCATTTATGGTTCGGTATTTGCATGACACATCCTCAAAGACATCTTAATAATAAGGTACTTCTAGTACACTAATGATTTCCATTCACGACATATACATAATCCCAAATAGGTTCCAACTCAAAACACGTTCAAACACAGCTATCCCTTAGAGGGAAAATATAAACAATGATCTCCGTCGCTCCGTCAAACAAATCGACGTCACATGAGAACTACGCATAGCGACAATAAAAGAGTGCCTCGCCTGCTAGCACAACTATCCTCTTCATTATCACTCACATGTGGCGTGCAAAAGCATAGGACACGCATATCATTGCCGAAAGGAAGCTGTTGGTATGAAAATGGACGCCCCGACGCAAAACATGAAACTAGAGTTTGATTCTGGAAGGTCAGAACCATTAATGAGGCAGGAAAGCTGAGGCAGATCACAGCAGAGATAAGAAACTACATATTACATATCCTGGGAATAAGTGAGAGCAGATGGACCGGGACGGGGAGAATAAAAACAGCTACAGGAGAAACAGTACTTTACTCTGGTAGAGAGGATGATCATCACAATAAGGCGTGGTCATTATCCTGAAGAAAAGAATAGAAAGGTCATTACTGGAATGGAAACCTATCAACAACAGACTGATAAGAACAAGACTGAGAGGGAGATTCACCAACACCACAATTATACAATGCTATGCACCAACAAATGACATCGATGAAGAGGCCAAGGACAACTTCTATCAACAGCTACAAAAGGAAATCGAGACTGCACCTAGGTACGATCTTATTATAGTAATGGGGAGCCGCGCTAGCGTAGTGGTTACAACACCGCTCTGGCGACCGGGTGATTCAGGATCAAACCCGGGCGACGGCATTTGAGGATTTTTCGTCGACCGGGAATTGGACTGGATTAAGTCGAGACCTGGCGAGCACATTTGAAGAAGTGTCGTCGACCAGGGATTGGCGGCTCCTGAGCCGACCCAGCTCTAATGGGTACCTCCGAAATCGGCGAGTATCTGCCTGAATGGCGAGGGACACCTGTCTCTGTACAAGAAAAGGGATACTCACGTAAAATCAATGTCAGGTTAGACATTAACAATAACCTGAGATTTCGCCTCGAGTATTAGCGGGCGTACGAGAAAAAAAAAAAAAATTATAGTAATGGGAGACCTCAATGCGAAAGTTGGTACACACAATACTTATAATGAAAGTGCGATGGGGAAATGCGGCAGTGGAACAGTAAACGAGAATGGGGACAGATTAATAAGCTTCTGCAGCATTAACAACCTGGTCTTTGGAGGAACACTTTTTCCACACAAAGAAGTGCACAAGTTAACGTGAGAATTACCAAACGGACGGGACAAAAACCAGATAGACCACATTATGATCAATGGTAGATGGAAGCATGCACTACAAGACGTGAAAGTAAGAAGAGGTGCAGATATGGGAAGCGATCATCACCTTGTAGTAGCAAAACAGAAGGTGAAACTCAGAGCTGCTGGACCAATTGCAATCAAACAGGAAAGATATTCTTCTTCTTCTTCGTTCGTCCTGAAAAGGACGTTGGTTGCGTTGTGTCCGTTTACAGCGAAGCTGCGATATTTGCGCCTTTCGGCCGACACATCCGACTTCAGCACGGCATTTTTGGGACCGGGTTAGCCTTACCTCTTCGATCCCTACTCACTCAGCCAGACTGCAGTGATGCAGCCTGTTTCCAGGACCACCACTTGGAGGTGGAGTAGGGTCTTGGTCAGCTCTGGTTCGCTGACCCTTACGCAAGCAGTCTAGCTATGGGTCGCTAACTGCATTTCTCACTTTTGACGCGTCTTAGGTCCCAGAAAAGATATAACATCATGAAACTAAATAACCCCCTCACCAGAAAAGCTTTTGTGGTTGATGTAAAGAGACGATATCAAATTTCCAAAAGCCAGGAAAGTACAGCGACTGATGATGTTGACCAGAAATTCAACATCATTTCAACAATATACAAGGAAAGCAGCGAATCATGCATGGGATTCCAGGAAAGAAAGAGACAAGACTGGATAACACCAGAACCGTTAAACGCCACAGCGATGAGAAATGAAATGAAAAGAAATAAAGCAGAAGCAAATTCTCCCAGGTTAAAGGAAATGTATAGCGAACAGTACGGTCAGCTGGACAAAGAAGTAAAACGTCAAACCCGTGCCAACAAAAGGAAATTTCTAGATGACCTTGCAAGACAGGCAGAAGAGGCAGCACTGAAAAATGAACAAAGCACAGTTTATAAAATAACTAAAACTATCAGCAGAAAATGAGGTGCAAACAATATAATGTTAGTAAGAGACAAGCAATGAAATCTTATCACTACAGCACAGGGGCAGGAAACAAGATGGGCAGAGCACTTCAGAGAAACACTGAATAAGGAACCACCAGAGACGAAGCTGAATGTTCCTGAGGCTGAAAGTGACCTAGACGTAAATACAGACATTCCACGAAAAGAAGAAATCATCACAGCTATTGGAGTTAAAGAATGGAAAAGCACCTGGTCACGACAATTTAAATGCTGAGATATTCAAGGCAGACCCTGAACTAGCAGCAGAACTATTAGAACCACTATTTGCACAAGTCTGGAAAACAGAGACATCACCAATGGAGTGGAGTAAAGGAATAATTGTCAAAATGCCCAAGAAGGGCGACCTTGCAGACTGCAACAACTGGAGATGAATTACTCTCCTCTCAGTTCCCAGTAAAATACTAGGCAGGATAACTATCCAGAGAATTTCAAAAGCAGTAGACCATAAACTGAAGAAATAACAAGCAGGATTCAGAAAGAACAGAAGATGTGCAGATCATATATTCACCCTCAGGAACATTATAGAGCAGTGCTCAGAATGGCAGAGACAGCTATGCATTAACTTTGTTGATTTTTAAAAGGCTTTTGACAGCATACACAGGGACAGCCTGTGAAAAATACTGAGGGCTTATGGAATTCCTAGCTGCATTGTTTCCATTATAAAAAGCCTCTATTCCAACTCTGCAGCGTTGGGTTGAGCAACTTAACTTTCGAGGTGAAGACAGGAGTACGACAGGGATGCCCCTTATCAACAGCTTTATTTTTGACAGTCATAGACTGGGTGATGCGCCAGACAACAGAGGGCAGTTCAAGAGGAATTAGATGGACAACATTTTCTACACTGGAAGACTTGGAATATGCAGATGACATTACACTACTCGCACATTCACGTCAACACATCCAAGAAAAAACCGAGAGACTGAATAAGTATAGCCAGCAAGGTTGGTCTGAACATCAATCTGAAGAAGACAGAGGTCATGGCACTCAATGTGGGCAGTCCTGAGCCAATAACAATAAGGAACCAGAAGCTAGAACAGACAGGCACATTTGCATACTTAGGTTGCATAGTAACACCAGACGGCGGAACAAGCAAGGACATCAACAACGGAATAAATAAAGCGAGAACAGCCTTTGCTAGTCTCAACAACATCTGGAAGTCTTCCCAGTACAGCGCAAACATCAAATTAAGATTATATGAGAGCTGTGATCTTTCTGTTCTTCTCTATGGTGCGGAGGGCTGGAGAGTAACAGAGAAGGAAATGTCGAAACTGTCCTTTTTCCACACAATCTGCCTAAGGAAAATTCACCGATCTTTTGGCCGAATACCATCACCAACCAAGAACTACTTATTCGGAGTAACCAAGAGGACATGCACACCATCATAGCTGGCAGACGTTGGAGTTGGGTTGGTCACGTCCTAAGAAGGGATCTTGATGCCATTACAAGAACAGCTATGCTATGGACCCCCGAGGGAAAGCGAAAGAGAGGCCGACCAAAAACAACTTGGCGGAGAACTGTAGAGGCTGATATGCAAAGAATGAACCAGAGTTGGGGCACTGTACGAAGGATGGCCGCCGACCGAACAAAGTGGAAGCAATGTGTCGCTGCCCTACAAGACGCCACCAGGCGTAATGGCCACTGACTGCTTTGACAGTCTGCGGCAAAGGATCAAAGAAGAAGAGGATGTCAATGTTAATTGTCCACCTGATGACAAGAACCAGTCAAGTGCCAGTAGAACTAGAGATACGAAGAAGACGCTGGAGATAGATAGGACACACACTGAGGAAACCTGTTGATAGCATTACAGTGCAGTTCTTGTTGTGGAATCACCATGGTACGAGAGGTAGATGGAGACCGAAGAACTCACGGACAAGAGAATTGGAGACAGACGTGAAATGGATGAAGAAAGCATGGAAAGAACGTGAGCTGATGGCACGGGGCAGGAGAAAATAGCAGACGTTTGTTGAAGGTCAATGCTCCTTGGGGAGCTGAAGGATGATGATGATATCTTTGTGGCATACTGTATTTCAGCGTTTCTCAACCGGGGTTCCGCGAGAGGTCGCTAGAGGTTCCGCGAGACATTTTGTTTTTCAAATTCTTGTATAAAACTGTGTCTTAGGCTATAATTTTATTCATATTGCTTGGGCCTATGGTTTTTAAGTAGCTTTACTATACAGCATTATCAATAAATTTACATGTTGTAAATAATATTAATCAAAATTACCGTGAGCTAAAAGATAAACTAATTTTTATGCAGGGGTTCCGTGAGACCTGATAAATTATTTCAGTGGTTCCGCCGGGGTAAAAAGGTTGAGAAACGCTGCTTTAGATACTCTGGGGTACCTGGAATATCACCTTTCAGCTGGTTTTTCTATGCGTTTACTAGAAAAGCCGGCGCGGTCGTTTGAGCACCACTGGAAATACATACCAATATAGGGATGTCTTATTATTTGGAGATGGTTTGTATTGCCTTTTCTGAACAGTCCTTGCTTGTTATTTCTTGCGGTAATTGGGGAAGGAGGTACTGAGGCTTAGTGTTGAATTTAGTTGCATTAGCCCCATGACATCCGAACATCTGCTGCAGTCCTGCCCAACATACAGCAGTGAACGGAGTGCACACAATCAGCTACAACTACTTCTCTCCACGAAAACCTGTTTCGAGATGTCAGGAACCTTGAGGTTACTACTTCCTTTTTAGTGTCATTAATATGGAAATTTGAAGGCGAACGAGGAAGAAAAAGAATTCAGATCTTGGGTAACTAGGCCTCATAAGGCCTGCCATGTTATCACTTTATCTTTGTCGAATACGCGTCATGTAGATGCTCTTCAAATTCGTTTTATGTTTCAATGCTCAGTGGTTCTACATAGATACTAGCATGCAAACATATGTACGACGTCCGTACTTTCTTAATACCTACCTAGATACCGACCTAGCTATCTACCTGCTGGAGTATACAGACTTAAAACTATGACTTCAGTTACTTGGAAGAATTCCGTGACGTCAACTGTTGTGACAGACGAACTTAGCTGACCCTGAATCGACCCTGAAGTGTTGGATGATATGGTACGACCCTTTGTAACGACCCCTTCGTATAGCATCAGTGCCCCCGAATATTGTGGTAACTCTTCGTCAAACGGGATTTTTTTCACCTGGACTCATTAGCTATGCAACCGTTCCACACAGATGGTCAACTCGTTTGCTGATTAATATGTGGACAGTTTATCTACCGTTCATTCTGGTCATCGCATTGATTTAAGGAGAGATTAAATCACGCCCACGGACATCTCTTGAGCAATCATATGCAGTATTTTCATTAACTTGGCCCAGTGGGGGCGGTGCCAGAATCAAACAGAAAGTAGCGGCACACGATCAAACAGACTGAGGGATCTCAGGAAAGACAATCGGCGCTATCAAAGGCAGTAGTGGTCCCTGAAACGAGCGACGCAAGTTTCCTGCCGGTATTTCGCATCTCGGTGTTAAACACGAAACCGATCGCAGCGGGAGCGAACGGGAAAGCCGACGCAAAAGCAGCGAGCGGAGATACGTCAGACCAGGGGCGGCTTCTCTCTTTAGTCTGGCGGTCAGATCCCCAAAAGTCTCCTGAGATCTAAAAAGGTGTCAATTTTCTCATGTCCCACTCATCTTGCATTTCAGCTAGATCTATACAGACCACGTAGAAAGCCATGTTATCATTTAATCGCCAGAGATTTAAGATTCACTAGCTATAGTAGAAATTCTGCTAGATTTCCATCTGAATTGGTGGCTACATTGGAGTGATTTCTGTTTCTGTGCACGGTATAATATATTTGTTAAAGTGATCAGTGGTCTAGTGCTTTCATTTTTATTTCACTGAATTTTGTGTTTATTTAAATCTATTAAATTAAACTCATCCCAAAAGTTCCAGTGGTAAAGTTAATGATATATCTATTATAATATTTCCAAAAATAATAGATGCTTTAATGTTAAAGTAACTTTTTAAAGTCGCGAAGGAATTTATAATTAATCAATTTAGTTAAGTCCTATATATATAGATGTGTATTTTAACCATTAGACTCGTGACGTGTTTTCTTAAATACATAATTAAATACGCGAGTGTATATAATAGCCTTAACGGTAAATTTATCGCGCGTTAGAATATTATTTGATTTTTGAGGTATGATTATGTTGTCATGGGTTTTCTATCTTTTTCTATAGAATGATCACCTTTGCAATCCCAGCATAAAGAAATCATACAGAGAGTTTCAGACTCGGTTCTTAAACTTCCAGACATATTGATGAAACATTTTTTAAAATTTAATCTTGTGGCGGTCCGATGTGACCTAGCTATCATAATTACATGAAAGAAAGCCTACCCAAGAACATTTAAATAAAGCATCAAATTTAAATTTCAATCTGTGAGATAAACTGGAAGATGAACAGTGCCAGTAGCGATATTTTATTTACTGCTCTACTGTGAGAGAGTACCGATTTACCTGACTGTGACTGAGCCTAGTTTTTCCTCACTGGATTAAAAACTTTACCGGACAGTTGCTATCATCACGCATTGAAGGGATTTTACCACCACTTCATTTTCACCCCTGTGTCGAACTGTGTCAGTGCCATCCCATAGACTCCTTTTATATAATAAAACACAAGAACTCTTAGGCTTCAAGTCCGGCGATAAGTGGGAATATTTGCTATCAGCAAACCTCGCTACATCTGGGGCGGGACATCGAAGTACTAGACAGTTTCACATGCCTAGAATGTAATTTCTGTTTATATAATTCTATGGATTGTCTGATGCTGCAATCGGTAAGTGTGTGCGAATATATGAGTGTGGATCCTCACGCGCGTGCATGAATGACAGGAGATTTTAATTTGTTTGAAAAACCATTTGTTAATTTGCCTACCGGGTAATACATTTGCAGTATACCCTGCATTGTTCCTTTAATTGGGATAAAGACTCTTTCTCTCAAAATAAATTTACGACAATATTTGGGGGCTCGTCCGGGATCTTGAGCTACATTTGAGGCAATCGCATAGCCGGGATAAAGATATTTTTGAGTTGATTAAGTCTGGGTCTAACTAGATAGAGTGTGAATGATCTGTCTTTGTGATTTAGGTAAATAAATAAAAAAAAATTAATTACACCCCTAGACAACGCCTTTTAGTATTTGGGTTGTCCACACAGCATATTTACAGGTTGTTTTCTTTCCACAGCAGTAGAAAGTATGGATAATTATAAATTCGGTTAGCTAAATTATCCTCTGGCAGAAAAAATTAAATTTTTTCTTTATAGGTTTTGCTGGGATTGCGTGATTGTTTTTACAGTCACTAAAGGTTTTTTGAAGTTAAAAAGAGTTGAGCTTAGCTAAAGACGCCTTGTTCTGACTTTTTAAGTCTAGTTAACACGTCTCTTCTCATAAATTGACTTCAGGGGCGGAGTTTTGTTGACGGAGAATTAAAATTTTAGGTAAAAAAAAATGTTTTTCCTTTTAAATTGTTTAATATAAATCTTTCTCTACTGTTAGTAAAAGTAGATTTTTTTATAGTGTAACTTACCATTTTAACGTGGCATAGTCGCTTGCGTTAAGAGTCTTAAGTGACCATAATAGCGGCGATAAGTTTGCACATTACAGAGTAGGAGGTACCAAAAGTAAATTTATACTTTGTGGTTTTTTCTCGTAGCGGCTTTGAGTTTTTTTCCCTCCTTGGTTTTTCTTACTATTCTCTAGTCTTAGAAGCATCCAGTTCGTTGGCATGGCAGAGAGAATTAGGATAAGATCCATTTTGAGACAGGAGGCGAAGGACTCAGGATTAGAAGGAGAAGCCACGAACCTGTTTGTCAACAGGGAACTTGAAAGGTATGACGCGGAGCAAGAGAGAGCAGAAGCTAGGAAGAAAGAAGCGGAAGAGAGGGCAGAAGCTAGGAAGAAAGAAGCGGACGATCGTCAATTGGAGCAGAAGAAAATTGAGGCAGAGATAGAAGCTCGCAGGGAGAGAGAGACAGGGAAAGACAGCATGAACTGGCGCTTAAGGTTTTAGAGAGTCGGGGCGCCTCTACTTCGAATAACGGAGAGCCGTCTTCGCCCCAGTCTCAGTCAATGGATCTCTTTAGCACTCAATCTGCCCAACTAACGGCGATGTCTTTTGCTTTGGAATCTTTTCCTAGCCCTAACGAAAAAATTGACAGCTATCTAGAAAAATTCGAGAGACTCGCCAATCTGTATGGGTTAGAGAGTTCCCGCTGGACACTTAAACTCTCAACGTCACTGAAAGGCAATGCTTATGACGTATACACAAAGCTGGGACCGAACCAACATGATTACGACATGCCAAAGAAGGCCTTGCTAGAGCGGTTTGAGATGACCACCCGAATATTTCTGCAAATGTTCAGAAACCGCCGGAAAGAGAGCACGGAAACTTTCCCGCAGTTCTCTTTACGTCTCACGGGCTATTTGACAAAGTGCATTGAATTATCTGACCTACCTCTTACATATGAGGGACTACTTGAACTTGTTCTTATGGAACAGATAAAGTCAACTTTGTCAAACGAAACCCGTAGATTTTTGGCTGAACAGGGCGCAGTCAGGCTTGAGGAATCCTCAATAAGGCAGAACGCTATACCAATGCAATGGCCGAACTTCCCAGCACGAAACGTAAACCCACAGATGAGCCATCTCGTAAACAAAATCTAGAGCAGTCATCCTATTCCTCAAATTCCTCTCAGAATTATAACCAACGAGAAAATAATACCCTGAGACCTCCCCAGGAAAAATCGAAATTCTACATAACCCGATTTTCCCCAAACAATAATTCTGATCAACCCACCAAGCCTACGTGGCAGCGCGGCCACCAAGGTCAAGGAAAAGGGAAGACCCCTACACCAGGAACGTCTGATCAGGGCAAACAAACCGGTCCAAACCGCATCGGATGTTTGCATACAGCCTCGAAAGGTAGAGTCAATGTCAGTGATTCCCAACCTGAGGGGGACCGACCTTCAACGCGAGGAACTGTAATTTTGAATGGTACCTCAACTACTTGTCTCTTTGACACTGGATTAAGCTTTAGTTGTATTGTCGCTAGTCACCCAGTCAAACCAGGTCAGGAGACAGAGGAAACCGTCAAACTTAGTGGAGTTTTCAGGAGTGATGCACCCAGGACGCTTCCTATCGCACTGGTAGAGATACACTCTGATTTTGTCAGAGGTGTTATTAAAGCAGCCATAATGGATGATCCGATCTACCCAGTTATCCTGGGATGTGGATACGTATTTATTGGGAGACCTAAGGAGCCGATCGTGGCAGCAGTAACCACAAGAGGGCAAGCCAAGAAGGAGAGGGAGCCTGCGCCAAATTTGTTGCCGAATGAACTGAAGGAGGCACAACAAAAGGACCCTACTCTGGAGCTCTGCTTTAGAAAACTGCCCATGGCTAAGGACCCCAGACACAACGGAGACATCTTTTCTAAGGATGGCGTATTGTATCGTAGAACGGGCAACCCGGACACGGGGAATAACCAGCTCCTAGTACCGACGCAGTACAGAAGCCAGATCTTAGAAATGGGGCACTCTCTTCCCTTTAGCGGACATATGGGACAAAACGCCACTATTCAGCGAATAAAAACCCACTATTGGTGGCCAGGAATGAACTCTGACATTATCAGGTACGTGAAATCCTGCGTCCAGTGCTAACGGGTAGCACCCAAGCACTTGACACCCCCAATACCCATGGGGCAAATGCCAATAGTAGGGACTCCATTTGAACGGGTTGCTGTCGACATCATTGGACCCCTGGAAAGGACCAAAAGAAGGAACAGGTTCATCCTGACCTTAGTCGACACTTGCACTATCTGGGCCAAAGCTGTACCGCTAACATGCATAGATTCCAAGCATGTCGCAGAAGCCCTCGTGCAAATCTTTACACGGTTGGGATTCCCTCAACAAGTTTTGATGGACAATGGATCCCAATTCCGTAGCCTGTTAATGGAGGAGATCTTTAAGATCTTGAGGGCCAAACATATCCACACAAGTCCCTACCATCCGGCCGGAAATGGGCTCGTGGAACGTTTTAATGGCAGCCTCACCACCATGTTACGTAAGCTGGGTCAGGAGAAACCGGAATACTGGGACCTATATATATCGGCTGCCTTATTCGCCTACCGAGAGGTTCCCCAAGCGTCTACGGGATTCCCGACTGCTACACTTTTATTTAGCAGACCTGTCAAGGGGCCACTAGAAGCCTTACTTCGGTCCCTGACAGACCAAAAGGCTGACGAGACAGTCGTCTCTGCAAGCAAGTATGTATCTGAGCTCAAGGAAAGGTTAAAGCTAGGATGGGATCTAGCTACTACCAACCTTAAGAAAGCCCGCGCTAAACATGCTAAAAGATACAACAAAGCTGCAAAAGAGAGAGAATTACAACCAGGGGAGAAAGTTTTGTTGCTACTTCCAACCGGAAGCAATAAACTTCGCATCGGATGGCAAGGGCCGTTTGCCGTCCTTGAAAAGATCTCACGTACCAATTACAAGATCTCCATCACAGGAAAGGAGAAGGACTTCCACATAAATCTACTTAAGAAATATTTGGAAAGACCGGTGCCATCCTCCGAGCATCTCCTGGCTGTCGCCATAGCAACGGAAGACGAGGAAGATGATGATGGTTGCATGGAGTACCCATTGCAACCCACAGAATCCTTTAAAGATGTCAAGTTAGGCGACAATCTCTCACCAGAACAACAAACAGAAACCAGGGCTCTACTAAAACAGTACAGTGCAGTCTTTACGGATGTACCTGGTCGAACAAATCTCATTGAATTCGATATGAAATTAACAAACGAGACCCCTGTTCGAACCAGAGTTTACCCAATCCCGTACGCTAAAGCTGATGCACTTCGTGGAGAAATAGACAAGCTGCGTCAGGCAGGAATTATCAGTGAGTCTACATCTCCTTACAGTTCGAGTGTAGTGCTGTTGCAAAAGCCCAATAAGGAAGTTCGGCTGTATATAGATTACCGGCTGCTAAACGCTGTTACGGAATTCCAGCCCGAACCTCTCCAAACGGTTCCTGAGATGTTCACCAAGCTCAGCAAAGCAAAGATTTTCTCCAAGATTGACCTCAGTAAAGGTTATTATCAAATACCAGTCAAGGACGAAATTAAACCTTTGTTAGCTTTCAGTACTAGTGAAGGACATTACACATTTAATGTGATGCCGTTCGGATTGCATAACGCACCAGGAGTGTTCACCAGGATGATGAGGAAGCTTCTAGAACCTTTGCAAAGTCCCCATATCCATAATTTCATGGATGACATATTAATTGCATCGGAAACCTACGAAGAACATATTGCTACGGTCGCTATGCTCCTCAGGAGACTACAGGAAACCGGTCTCACAGCCAGACCTAGCAAATGTCTCATCGGGTTTGAACAGTTAGACTTCCTGGGGCATACTATTTCTCACGGATGCAGTTGGCCTGTTAAGAAGAACGTGGAGAAAATAGCTGCAGCCAAAAGACCCCGAACGGAGAAAGATGTACGTTCCTTTATATCACTATGTGCATACTATCAGAAGTACATCCAGAACTTCAACGGACTGACGGCACCTCTGACTGACCTCACAAAGAAAGGTTGTCCTGATAAGGTCATTTAGGATCAAAAGTGCGAACACGCGTACAACACTTTGAAAGGACAGTTGTCTGCATACCCCATTTTGAGGTTGCCTGACCTCAAGAAACCTTTTGTACTGTGGGTCGACGTGTCAGGTCAGGGCATCGGGTCAACACTGCTTCAAGCCGAGGACAGTGACCTGAACATGCTATTTCCAGTTGCCTATGGCAGTCGGAAATTAAATAAAGCTGAACGGAACTACAGCGTAGTTGAAAGAGAATGCCTCGCTCTGATTGACGGTATCAGACGCCATCATGAGTTTCTCTATGGTACATCTTTCACGGTGCAAACAGACCACGCTCCGTTAGCCTTTCTTGGTGCCAATAAAGAATTTAACGCAAGGATCATGCGTTGGGCCCTTCTTTTAAGCGTTTATTCTTTCAAAGTGGAATACATTCCGGGAAGACGGAATGTCGTGGCTGATTTCCTGAGTAGAAACTGGACTACGGAGGAAGAGGAGGAAGTTGAAGATACCAATCATCCTAAAGCTACCGATCAGGGCAGCTTCATTGTCATAAATCAAACATGAAAAGATGTTTTCATTTCTCAAAAGAGGAGACGATTGTGACAGACGAACTTAGCTGGCCCTGAATCGACCCTGAAGTGTTGGATGATATGGTACGACCCTTTGTAACGATCCCTTCGTATAGCATCAGTGCCCCCGAATATTGTGGTAACTCTTCGTCAAACGGGATTTTTTTCACCTGGACTCATTAGCTATGCAACCGTTCCACACAAATGGTCAACACGTTTGCTGATTAATATGTGGACAGTTTATCTACCGTTCATTCTGGTCATCGCATTGATTTAAGGAGAGATTAAATCACGCCCACGGACATCTCTTGAGCAATCATGTGCAGTATTTTCATTAACTTGGCCCAGTGGGGGCGGTGGCAGAATCAAACAGAAAGTAGCGGCACATGATCAAACAGACTGAGGGATCTCAGGAAAGACTATCGGCGCTATCAAAGGCAGTAGTGGTCCCTGAAACGAGCGACGCAAGTTTCCTGCCGGTATTTCGCATCTCGGTGTTAAACACGAAACCGATCGCAGCGAGAGCGAACGGGAAAGCCGACGCGAAAGCAGCGAGTGGAGATACGTCAGACTAGGGGCGGCTTCTCTCTTTAGTCTGGCGGTGTCGTGTGGTGAGTCACTGGGGCAACTACGACAGTAGTTTTTGCCAGGAATAGTCTATGAGATATTAGATATAAGGTCTCTAGAAATTGGCTCGTTAAGAAAGAGAAAAAAAAAACCTATTCGAGATAGGGACAAGAAGACAGGAATGCGAATGCTTTCCACTAGACAGTGTTTTCTAATTAATTATGGTAAGAGTTCTGTTTCCCCACGACCTTAGCTTCTGCCCTTAGATCCCGTAAAGAAAAAGCCCCCAACCTCATCTGAGTAGAGAAAGGTTCCTATAGGTGAATATGTAACACCGACAGCACGAGTGATACATTAACAAACTAAATAATGATCAAACGATCGTTGGGTTTATTAATGAAATATCCACACATATAGGGTTAGTAATGGTTAGATCGTGATGATGGTGAAAGACGATTCACACAAAACACACAGATGAGATAATAAAATTGCAGTTAATTAAGTAATAGTTAATTAAGAATGAACTGGTGTAAAGTGAAATGATGATGTGATATGATACGTGTTACCAAATTGGTGAGTAATCTACACAGTCCATGTGTCTCTAAATGCTTCGCATTGATATGACGATTCACATGTATGCATACACTGTCCCAAGTTGTTATACGTTATGTCGAGTGGGGTATCTCTAAGCTGAGGACGTTCTGATGAATACTGTTGTCGTACGGAGAACGCTGACGAGATATCTGAATGTATTTCAAAAAATTCCTTCACTGTTTGAGTATATTTTCTCTAGTGTTGAAAACAGTTAATAGCTGTATATGAACAAAAGGTATGTTGTCTTTCTCCCATTGCCTTGGCCAACTGGATTTTTCAGAAATGCTTAGTGATGCAACAAAGACTCATAACCTTGACATATGTAGCGTGGATTCATAAAAATTCTTATATAGCCTCTGCTTCATAGAATGCGCTTAAGAGTGTGTTGCACTTGGTATAAAATATGCGATTCCTCTTTTGAGCTCTTTTGCTTGACTTCAGATAATAATGATCTTTCGAGTGATTTGAATTTATGATGACTCTGTATTGAACTTGTGATAACTCTGTAGTGAACTTGTGAGCAAGCAGTATATGGGTCTACGAAAAAAATGAGCGTCCACTTTTCTGACTGACCAATAATGTGGGTAGAGACAAAAGCTGCTTAATTGAGGAATGAAAGATTTCTTTATGGCGAAAACTGCTGACCAAATGGAATTTTTGTAACTTATTACCATTATTCAACAAAACAGCTTTGCGTGTAGACTCAGACTTCTGATGAATCAATGAAAAGACTCCACAAAAAGTATGTAATTGATTTTGAGGGCTGCCATTAAACAGAAATGGTTGTGGCACGCAAAAGGTCACCCTCTTTGAAAAAAGAATGTAATAAGCGGCTTCTGGTGGTTCCAATACACATGATTGTTAAATATTCTTGCCAGGAGAGTGTTCGCATGTTGGAATCTGATGATGAAAGGTCCGCGTTGAACTATTAATTCGGTAAATCATCAGATCATCATCTACTAGGACAATCTTCTGATTTTATTAATTAGTTATGCCAAGAATAGTTTGAACCTTTTGGTTGTTTCGCACATTTTAGCTGTGAGGTTAAAATAAACAAAAATAAGAAAATGTCGCTTGAGGTTATGGGTTCAGGACCACCTTCTTTTCCCTTCTTCATCAGTGGAAGCAGCTGAAAATGAGAACTGCATATTTGAATAAAACTGGTATTAGGTCTCGCGTTTTTGGGATTAATCTCTTCCTCACAATTGTAAGGGGATGTTTGGATATTGCAAGTCCATTTTTTCTTCTTTGATATGCCTTTCCCAATTGGAGGGACCATGCAAAAGTAACAGTTTGTTGAGATGATCAGTCCGGCTCTCTCCCAACCAATCTTTGGGACTGGCAAAAGGCAAAGCTTGCCTTTTGCTCTTGTCAACCAGTCAGTCCAAACGTGGGTGTAGTTTGCACTGATTGTTTATTGTTCATATGTGTGGCGCGCCCAGCTCTTATCTTGATCTCCTATTCTGCAGCCAAAATACCAAACTGAAAACACCTTCTAAATCACTTTAGTTATATTCCCGTGGCCAATTGTGATCCAGAAATGTCGCCTCACCACATATATAACAGAAATTATTAGCACTGTTCACACGTCCTAGGCATTTCTAACTACGATACTTTTGATAAGGACAAATGCACTAACTAATGGCAAAATTTTATCAGAGATAAGATATTTATACACAAAGGTGATGTAATCATAGGTAGGATTGCATCATCAACTTCTAGTTACATTTTTATTGGTCATTAGAAAAAAATTATGCAATCGCCCACAACAGTTGCGTCATATTCTCGTATATAAATTGACCGTAATTAAATAAACTAGTAGCATATATCTTGAAAACTAGAGCCAATCAACATTTTTTAACGTCATTTTCGTTTTCAGCACACCAAAATTAGTTAAGATCAGTTATTTTTATATCTGGTACATTTTGGTTGTTGACTAGTGTTATCATTCGGTCGCCAGAGATTTAAGATTCACTAGCTATAGTAGAAATTCTGCTAGATTTCCATCTGAATTGGTGGCTACATTGGATTGATTTCTATTTCTGTGCACGGTATAATATATTTGTTAAAGTGATCAGTGGTCTAGTGCTTTCATTTTATTTCACTGGATTTTGTGTTTATTTAAATCTATTAAATTAAACTCATCCCAAAAATTCCAGTGGTAAATTTAATGATATATCTATTATAATATTTCCAAAAATAATAGATGCTTTAATGTTAAAGTAACTTTAAAGTCGCGAAGGAATTTATAATTAATAAATTTAGTTAAGTCCTATATATATAGAGGTGTATTTTAACCATTAGACTCGTGACGTGTTTTCTTAAATACATAATTAAATACGCGAGTGTATATAATAGCCTTAACGGTAAATTTATCGCGCGTTAGAATATTATTTGATTTTTGAGGTATGATTATGTTGTCATGGGTTTTCTATCTTTTTCTATAGAATGATCACCTTTGCAATCCCAGCATAAAGAAATCATACAGAGAGTTTCAGACTCGGTTCTTAAACTTCCAGACATATTGATGAAACATTTTTTTAAATTTAATCTTGTGGCGGTCCGATGCGACCTAGCTATCATAATTACATGAAAGAAAGCCTACCCAAGAACATTTAAATAAATCATCAAATTTAAATTTCAATCTGTGAGATAAACTGGAAGATGAACAGTGCCAGTAGCGATATTTTATTTACTGCTCTACTGTGAGAGAATACCGATTTACCTGACTGTGACTGAGCCTAGTTTTTCCTCACTGGATTAAAAACTTTACCGGACAGTTGCTATCATCACGCATTGAAGGAAATTTTACCACCACTTCATTTTCACCCCTGTGTCGAACTGTGTCAGTGCCATCCCATAGACTCCTTTTTATATAATAAAACACAAGAACTCTTAGGCTTCAAGTCCGGCGATAAGTGGGAATATTTGCTATCAGCAAACCTCGCTACATCTGGGGCGGGACATCGAAGTACTAGACAGTTTCACATGTCTAGAGTGTAATTTCTGTTTACATAATTCTATGGATTGTCTGATGCTGCAATCGTTAAGTGTGTGTGTGAATAATATGAGTGTGGATCCTCACGCGCATGCATGAATGACAGGAGATTTAATTTGGTTGAAAAACCATTTGTTAATTTGCCTACCGGGTAATACATTTTCTGTATACCCTGCATTGTTCCTTTAATTGGGATATTTTGTTAACGCTGTTTACCCCCCTCCTTTTCATTTGTTTAGTAAAGGGAAGAACAATTGGGAATAACATGATTTTTTTCTACCACCCATACCTAATATTGTAACCCCTCTTTCAGAGTAATTAACTTCACTGTTAGGTTACATTACCTATGTTCCTGATAACTATCTATCTTTGGACTGGGTTTATCTTTGTCTAATACAAGCGGGAAGGGCTTAGTCGATACCAATCTTCTCTCCCCACCTTGTTATTTGCATTTTCTGTACTTATGATAATTTTATGTAACACTTGATATTTGTTTGTGATTTGATTTTTAAGGTTAATAAACATCATAAACTTATTTAGTACTGTGTTGGAATACCCAAAGCCCAACATTTCCCCTATTTGTTTAATATAGCTTGTATTCACGTGCGTCTGTGTGTTTGAAGCACCAAATCGGTGTGAGCGCAGATGTGTGTCTGGAAACTGGCAAATAATTTTTTGACCAGGAGAGTCTGAAGAGAAGATTGAGAGAAACGATTTGTCGTAAATAAGTCTGTCTTTACTCTCCCCAGCACTCTGTGAAGCAACTATTTATTCTCTCTACATTTTCTATCACTGAGCTTTTCACCACCATTCTCCACTCTAAACCGGACCACTATTTCTAAGACTCTTTCTCTCAAAATAAATTTACGACAACTGTTCACAGCAGGGTGATACCACAAGTTAAATTATAGACAGGTCTATTCTAGACCAGGGGTCGGCAACAGCTCGGTCTTGATCTACCCGTAGGTCCCGAGGCAACATTCAGTAGATCTTTGTGTTGTGACCAATAATTTGTAACCTAGGCAGGGGCCGACCAAGATGACGGTGGACACAGGACATTGAAGACACCTTGATCATGACAATGGAGGAGGCAGGAGGGCTGGCTAGAGATCGAGAGTCTTTCAGGCGGGCTGTGATGAGAGCGACGTTCTGCAAAGGACATGCTACATGATGATGATGAGGTAAATTTCGGACTAGTACTCTCTCACCGGCACTTAAAAGCGCCTTGTCCCCAGATTAAAAGGTACTTTTCACAACATTCAAATTGAAACCCCGCAAGTAAGCTGACTTAAAATTCACTTTATTCGTGAACTGTTTAGTTTAAGGACTATCTTCACCGCACGCGACAACTCCATCAGTGGTGCAATCTCCTCCCTTAGATCACACAAGGAGGATCTCAGCACAGTGCATGAATCCCGTAGCACCGGCGAGAATCCCAGTGTGTGTATATAGGGATCACACATTCTGTACATATTTTTGTGGTATGTAGGTTTCCTAATTTTTTAATGTTGCCAGGGCAGCGGCCTTATGTCCTACTATTTACGATTTCCAACTGCTGAGGGATTTGTAACGTGCTCAACGCACACGGGACCTCCTATTTTTTCGCCTAGAAGGCTACGCATCCGATCTCACTACCCAGGAGACCAGGGAGGTGTATGACATCATTAGGAACACTGGTTCTCCTTACCTCCTAGCCACTCCGACCCCCATTTGTGAACTGTATAACATAGAAAGTGATCTTTACGTTGAAGCGAAGTTAACATTCGGTAAAGTATTTACATTTTACTGTTCCAACGCTCAGTTGATGGGGTTGCAGGAAGCAGGCCGTGCGGCAGAAATGAAAGTTACATACAGACTGGACTTATTCCTAATGAAATCTGGAAGCAGACTTGATTTTATCAAGGTAGATTTTTAGTACTTCTCAAGTAGATCCCAAAACTCTGGGTTACCGAACCCTGTTCTAGACTAACAATCACTTGTTCGGAATGAAATACCAAGATAATCTTTACTTGTTGGTTTTCTGTGCCTGGTCGGAAGTGTATTTGACAATGTTATGAACGATCCTAGGATCTCAAGTAGAAACTACTTTCGGCGTATCACAGCGTTCAGAACATGATGGTCCTGCAAGCAACTATTGTGTACACGAAGGTCATGAACGATTATGTACACAGCTATCGTATGGTGATATGTTTGTCGTGAGGGTAACGCGATAGTCGCCGTTGTGTGTACTTCCGTTGGCAATGTTCTTGAGATTTAAGATCATAAAATGTCTTTGATAGGATTATCTGACGTCCCCTAACGGAGCATAATCTGTTATCATTCATGGTCATGAATTTAAGAGCCATCTTAAAAGTGGTAAAAAAAACTTTGAAGTCAGCTGTATTACGGTTTACTGTAGTGAAGTCATGAATTTAAGTGCTATCTTAAAAGTGAGGGAAAACTTTGAAGTCAGCTATATTACGGTTTGGACCCTGATGCCATTACAAGAACAGCTATGCTATGGTCCCCCGAAGGAAAGCGAAAGAGAGGCCGACCAAAAACAACGTGGCGGAGAACTATGTATGCTGAGATGCAAAGAATGAACCAGAGTTAGAGCACTGTACGAAGGATGGCCGCCGACCGAGCAAAGTGGAAGCAATCTGTTGCTGCCCTACAAGACGCCACCAGGCGTGATGGCCACTGACTCCTTTGACAGTCGTTGGCTAAGGATCAAAGAAGAAGAGAAGATATTACGGTTTACTGTAGTCATGAATTGGAGAAATAGGAAAGTTGTTTTCCGTAGACCTCTTATTATCATCTTAATTTTTCTTTGCTATTTCTTTGCTATTGTAGAAGTAATTCCCTTCCAGGAAGCCTGCACCAAACAGACATATGCTCTTGCAGAGGTGGTGTCTGCTGCAGTTTGTTTTACATAATGAATGTGCCAGTCTCATGTACAACCTCATATTAGTCGCATTGTACGACATGCTTGAGGGTGCAATAGTCCTGTACTTTTATGTGGCCAGGAACTAGACGGGGCTTTCTGTCGACCTGCAATGACCAAAACATAATACAACAATAATTCAATCAACGTAAAACAGTAAAAGACATATCGAAAGTGACAAAATACGTTGGAAATTTTTGTTTTCGCTATTTGGCAAACGTACAGGAATAAAGAGGGGAAAAAACCCCAGCACAACAATATCTATGACAAGTATGAATTGTACCACGAAGATTCGGGTCGGCGTTGGGGGCAATTCAAATTGCTTGAAAGAGAAAAACACACACCAAGAAGGCAAATATGATCACGTTCTGTAAATCTCCGACTCAAAGAAATGGGATTATTGCGTTCGTGCGGGTATTTTTTTTTTTTTTTAAATAGAAGTTCGGCGGCAAGAAATTATTCCATCTACTGATTGTACATCTAACCTTACAATAAGAGATTTTATCATCCGCTAGTCTAATAGCTAACTGAGATAGCATCCTCTAATCCAGTGCTTCTTACCTTTTAGAAGGCTCTCACCCCTTTACAACATCTTAAGAATCCTCTCATCTCCTTAATATTTTGGCTCGCGTGAAATGATAAGAAAAATGTCATTTTATTTTTATGTTTGGTGCATTTAGTGAGTCTGGGAAAATGGGAAAACTGGTAGTTAGAGGCTAATGAATTATGAGTGCCTTTGTGAGTCATTTGCAGCGGCTTTTTCCAGAGAACTGAGATGTGGTTGAAATAACACACTACGATTTTTCTTCTTCGTACACTCTCAGACGTCTACGTGAATATTTTCAAAGAAAGCAGTAATCAGCTTGAGGCTATTTGTATCTCCATAAAGGTATTCCAGGAATGGTAGTGGTGACAGCCATATGCGCTTTCTCTGTTCCTCATATGATGGATATCTTAGAAGCGGATGTTCACCAGTCATTTTATCGACGCCACAGTTACACTTATCGGTAGTTCCTATCTTTAGATTGTTGAATAGATGATATATGTTGTAGCCCGTGCGGAGTTTAAAGATTACTACTTGTTCTAATCTGTTGGGCTGGTAATGGGCATACATTTTTTGGTGGCCTGGATTCTCTGCATCCCATTTGTTTCTGTATCTGATACTGGTAAAACTCTTTGCCTCCTCAAAAGTCATGCTTGTATCAGGCTGAGGTAGTTTTCCACCTTCTTTTGCCAATCTGTCAGCCTCTTCATTCCCGGTGACGTTGCAATGAGATTGGATCCATTGTATCACAAACATTTTGAATCGCTGACATAGATTGTGGATTACTACTCTTAGGTCTGATTTATTCTGGCTCCTCAGCATTGCAATCACTGACAGTGCGTCTGTTAAGAAAACAACTTGTCTCTCGATGCTTTCCTCTGTCATTAGAACCTCTGCTGCAGTTTTCAAGGCCTCTACCTCTGCTCTGAAGTTACTTGAGAATTTTCCTACGAATATAACCTGCACCAAAATTCGAAAATTTGTGAAAAAGATTACTATTTTAAGTACAATATATTCATAACTAAAGAATGACAGAGGAATCATCATCATCATGTATTCTCTCCAAAACGTTGTCTCCATTACAGCTGCTCTGAACGCTTCACGATTCTGGGCAAGTCGACCTGCATCATCCAAAGACAAGTTCAGACTCTGTGTGATGTCCTGGATCCACCGCCGTCTAGGTCGTCCCCTTCCCCTTTTTCCAGGGACCAAGCCTTCCATTACTAATTTTTCCAGACTATTATGTCTTTTTATATGACCAAAATATTTCAGCTTCCTTATTGCGATGGTATTTAAGAGCCAATTTTCCTCTACATTTAGTGAGTGCAGTACTTCTCTGTTGGTCTTTTTTTCTGTCCAGGGTATTCTCAACATCCTTCTGTAGCATTTCATTTTTAATGATGTAATCTTTTTTTGCAACTGTTTTATTGAGTGTCCATGTCTCACAGCCGTATGTTGCTACTGGGAATATACATGCTCTGATCAGTGGTAACTTTGTTTCTTTGCTTGTGCCTTGCCATAGGTTTTTCATCTGTATTAGTTTATGTGAGGCAACTGCAAGTCTTCATTTAATTTCTACTGATGATTGATCCTTGTAGCGGGAGGTTATTTAAAATTATTTATTTATGTAAGAATAGGCTTTGCAGATGGATATCCAGTTGCCAGTAAAGAGTTCTGGTCTTACAAGTAATACCCCAGTCTTAGAAATAAGTATCATAGAAATAGTCAGATTGTGAAAATCCTGGCCCAGTTGGTAAGAAGTAGTACCAGGATTTAAGGTGTCTCCTCCCTGTGACTATCTTATGATTACTTAATGTCTAGGGGATAAATAAAATGAACATTCACTTTAAACACCAGGGTAAAAAGTGAATAAGTCCTCAGGTGCAATTTAAAACTTTTAATAATTACACTGATCTTCTATTTCTGCTATTTGGAAATGAGCATTAAAAAAATATATATATATATAAAATATTCACACAATTATTATTATTTCTAAACTAATGTATTGATAGGATTGTCTGTCCTTGTAGAAAATGTATTTACTAAAAACCGTCACTCAGCAATGTTAATAAGTAGTCTTGTCTTTTTAGACTTCAGGATCTTGAACAATAAAGTTAATGAGTTATTTCATGGAACCTGAAACATCATATCAGCCTTGGCTAGTATCTGGCTAGACTTGTAACTGACTAGCACAGATGTCAGACTAGTCAGTCATCAGATGTCAAAGTTATACAGTCACAGTAAGTAACATCATTTCAATGATACAGAAGTATTAACATTTCAATTAATTGTAACTGACTAGTACATATGTCAGACTAGTCAGTCATCAGATGTCAAAGTTATACCGTCATAGTAAGTAACATCATTTCAATGATACAGAAGTATTTACATATTTAGTAATAACCATCATCTGGCTTGTTCCTCTCCTGTACATCCTTTAATTTTTTTATAGCTTGATCTTTCCAAACCACATCAAGTACAAATTTAAATACTGATGCCATTCTTAGCATCTACACAAACTTAATACACTATTAGCTAAAGTGAGTGACCGACTGACCAAGCGATCAGGTTGCTTTCTTCTGTAGCACAACTACATGGTTTTGGAACTGAAACCTGGCTGTGGAACACTCCAGTTTACCAGCTGTAAATGGGCACTCAGTTGTGCTCTCGAGCTAGGGAAGGAAAAGGCAGCGAGGAAGGGGACTGGTCACCTAACCTCGTAAAAGCGGTATCTTCCATTATGAAGCTTCTAACACTTCATTTGCCTATGACAATCTCTGCCATGGGACTGCCTTTATCTTCTTAAGCGATAAAGCAATTAATATGATAGATGTTATCTTCATTTGGCTGTGGGGCTAGTTGTGATTCGTTTTTGTACAAGCAACTATCATCCACATAGCACATGTTTATATCATATTAAAATTAGCAATACATTTATACCGATAATTATTCTACGTGCATATTTTGTGAAGACTATACGAACCTGCAATAAAAAAAAATATTATACATGATAGTTATCATAATTTCGCTTACCCTCAGACTCCAGACACTGGACTGAAAATTTCTGGCGATCCGCTCACAATTCAGATGGAATATGTGTAGTAGCGAGCTCTGCCTCCAGTCTGTCTCAAACCTACTTTCAGTGTGTCTTTTCTTGTTGTTGTTGTTGTTTTGATGAGGTGATGGGTGGAGAGCGGGCACTTAACAGCTGTCCGTTATTGCCTCTTCTCGTTCCATCTTGGTCTACCCTGTTCAACCTGAAATTTGGTTATAATTGGGGTATTTAGTGTCATTTTATTTTTTAATTTTGTATTCAATTTAAATACATATTGTCTTTAGCAGTTGCTGATTTCAATTTATATTAGTATTTGTCCATTTTATTTTCTCTATTGTATTGTTTCTTGATGTCTATTGTCCTTTACACTTGGTTTTACTTTGTATTAGGGAGCCGCGCTAGCGTAGTAGTTACAACACCGCTCTGGCGACCGGGTGATACAGGATCAAACCCGGGCGACGGCATTTGAGGATTTTTCGTCGACCGGGATTTGGACTGGATTAACTCGAGACCTGGCGAGTACATTTGAAGGAGTGTCGTCGACCAGGGACTGGCGGCTCCTGAGCCGACCCAGCTGCAATGGGTACCTCCGAAATCGGCGAGTATTTGCCTGAATGGCGAGGGACACCTGTCTCTGTACAAGAAATAAAGGGATACTCACGTAAAATCAATTTCAGGTTAGAAATAAAATAATAACCTGAGATTTCGCCTTGAGTATTAGCGGGCGAACGAAAAAAAAAAAAAAAAACTTTGTATTAGTATTTGTTCTTTTTGAGTTGTTTTTTTTTATTTAATACCTTGTTGTCTTTCCTTGTCCTATGAGTAGTTAGTAAGTTGTTTTTTTTTTTTTTACTTTGTGTTTATATTTTTTTTTTTGGTTACTAACCTTATATGTTTTCCTTTGTTTTATGTATATATCTTTTAAGTATTGATTGGGCATCTCTTGGGGCATCTATATTTAAAACCTTATCACCTGTCCAGTCTATATTGTGATTTCTATAGTAAGTTTTTAATTCAAGCCTTTGTTGTTCATACTTTTTACAGTGGATCAGGTAGTGGTCTATGTCATTCTCTTCCTGACATTCTTGGCAGTGTGGTTCTTCTATCATAAAGTATGCTGCACCGAGGCGGAGACGCCACAATTTTTTGTTTGATGGTATCTTTAATTCTTCTCTGACTTGGCACGTCCTCGTTGGTTCTTTCAGCAGTTTGAACGCATGTCTGCCTTTTCTACTGTTCTTCCACGTTGTCTTCCATTCCTCGTTTATAGTTATCTTCACTTGGCTCTTGATCTCCGATCTTCCCAGTCCTGCTCTTATATTGTTTTTACTTGTTCTTCCATTCTTGGCGTTCTGATCTGCCAACTCGTTACCAGCAATACCTATGTGTGCTGGAACCCACACTAGCCTCACACTACATCCTCTGTTCCCTAGTGATGTATTAATTGCTAGAATTTCTTCTTTTATGTCTGGCCGGCTACATTTACCTGGGTGTTCTAGTGCTTGTAGTGATGATAGTGAGTCTGTAAATATCGTAACAGCTTCTGGTGGGTTATCTTCGATTATTTCTAAACTTTTAAGAATTGCTACCATCTCTGCGGTAAAAATCGAAGCCCCTTCAGTTACACTGTAGCTCTTTTTTATTCCCCACTGTGGTATTACAACTCCGGCACCTAGTTGCCCACTATCACCCTTGGATCCATCAGTGTAGACGGCCAGACTTTGTTTAGTTAGTTGATCTATGAACTTTCTACTTATCATTTTGGCTTCCTTATCTTCTATGTTTTGTTTGATCTTTTCAGTAAGTGAGTAGTCTATGATTGGTGTTTTTAGTTCCCAGGGTGGTATTTTGCTTCTATATTTATTACTATTTTTAATTGTGTTTGATAGTTCTTTGAACTGCGTTAGATCTTCTATAGTTCTCCACCCTGTTGGATATCTATCTTTATTTAAGGGGACGTCCCATACACTTGGTTGGTTTTTGACAAATGCTTTATGTGCTGGGTGGGTCACTTCTTGTGCTACTTTACTCCAATAATTTAATCTTAGTTCTTTCCGTCTTAGACCAAGGGGTGGTATGCCAAGAGCTACTTCTAGCGCTTCTACTGGTGTTGATATAAATGCACCTGTAATGGTTCTCATGGCTGCATTTTGAATCCTGTCCAGTTTTGCTTTGTTAGAAGCTGCAGCTGAGTCATAGACTATGCTGGCATAATCCAGTTTCCCCCTGATGAAAGACTTGTAGAACATAAGCATTATTTTATTGCTGGCCCCCCATCCATTACCTTTTACTATCCTTAGTATATTTAGGGGTCCCCTACAGCTTTCTACTAAATTGTCTATGCGTTTATTATAATTTAGTTGTTTATCTAAAGTTATGCCTAGAAATCTTGTTGTTGAGGATATACATATTTTCTGACCTTTAATGGTTATATTGATTTTGTTTTTTTTTTTATAAATTTCCTTTGCTGAATATCATACCTACTGTTTTGTTTACATTTATTTGGAAGCCACAACCTTTCATCCACTCTGAAACTTTGTCTATTTGTTTTTGAAGTTTTTGGTAAACATGGTCCAAGTTTTTTTCCAGATCGCCAAATGGCACAATCATCTGCAAATTGTGATACTGCATTCTTTATGTCATTAAATTCATCTGCTAAATCATTTACAGCTATAGTGAAAATTGAAGGAGAAATCACTGATCCTTGAGGAATCCCATTCTGTTGTTCATATATTTCTGACCTATCATTATTCACCTGTACAGCAAAATACCTGTCCTGTAAAAAGTTTTCTAGATACCTATAGGTTTTACCAGTAATGCCAATCTTTTTCATTTTGTAAAGAGCTCCATCTCGCCAGCATTCATCATATGCTCTAGCTACATCTAGAAAGACTGCCACTGTTTTCTCTTTCCTCTTGAACCCTAGCTTTACATCATGTTCTAATCTTACAAGCTGGTCTACTGTACTTCTGTCTGCTCTAAACCCTGACTGGTTTGGGCTATATAACTGTTTTTTTTCTAGGTAGAATTTAACTCTTTTGTTTACAACAGTTTCCAGTATTTTACCTAGTTGTGATGTTAAGGAGATAGGCCTATATGAACTTACATCATGGGCTTCCTTATTGGGTTTTAGGATGGGTACTATCATAGCTACTTTCCATGCTTTTGGTATCTTTCCTAAGCTCCAGATTTTGTTATAGAGGGAAGTTATTTTGTTTATAGTTTTTTTGGGTACTTTCTTAAGGATTTCATAACTAAGTATATCATGCCCTGAGGCAGTATTAGATTTCTCATTTATTGCACTAGTTACTTCTTCCTCTGTTATATCAGCATCTAAATAGTTTGTTTCATCTATCTGGTCTGGTAGTTCTTTTGAAAACTGTATCCTAAGTCTTTCTCTTCTCTCATTTTCTTCCTGTCCAAGACTACTTTTTGCACTGACTTTTGAACAGAATAAAACAGAAATCAGAAGAAATCTTGTCAGAGGAACATGCTGGCTTTAGACCAAAAAGAAGTACCTCCCAACAAATCTTCAATATTAGATTACTTATCGAAAAACATCTCCAACATCAACACGATTTATACCATAACTTCATCGATTTCACAAAAGCCTTTGATCGAGTCTGGCATGAAGGCTTATGGCAAGTAATGAGAAAATTCAATTTTGATACCAACATCATAGAAATCATTGAAGCACTATACAAGGACGCAAGCAGTGCTGTTTTTGTAAGCAACGACATTGGAGAATTTTTCAAAACAACTGTAGGAGTTCGCCAAGGATGTATCCTGTCACCAGTGCTCTTTAATATATATCTAGAACATATTATGCAGGAGGCTCTCTACGATTATAAATCAACCATATCGATTGGAGGCCGACCTCTGTGCAACCTACGTTTTGCTGATGATATTGATCTGATAGCTGGATCAGAATCAGAACTTCAAGACCTTACCTCTAGACTGGAAAAAGTAACAAGAACGTATGGGATGAAAATTAATATAGAAAAAAACAAGATATTGGTGAATAGCCATAAGAAACATGTTCCGACCAACATTACGTTAAATGGGCAAACGTTAGAAGAAGTTAACACCTTTAAATATCTCGGGTCCACTATATGTAGTGATGGAAGATCAATTAAAGAAATCAAGACAAGACTTGAGATGGCCTCAGCTGCCATGACAAGGTTGAATTTTGATTCTGGAAAAAGTAACATCAGTTTTCCTTTTGAAGATCAAATTATACAAATCACTTGTATTATCTATTCTCTCTTGTATTTTTTGAGGGCTGGACACTCACTGCAGATACGGAGCGAAGGATTCAGGCTTTCGAGCATAAATGTTATAGAAGAATTTTGCGCATTTGCTATAAAGAGCACAAAACAAATGTCTTATGTTAGAGAGAAGATAAACACCTATGCAGGTCACCAAGAACCACTTTTGTCAGTAGTGAAACGTCGAAAGCTTGCCTGGTTTGGGCATGTAACTCGTCATGACTCCCTTTCGAAAACGATCCTTCAGGGAACAGTCGAAGGTAAACGGAGAAGAGGAAGGCAGAGAAAATCCTGGGCTGATAACATCAAAGAATGGGCAGGACACGGTTTTTCCACACTTGTACGCATTGCTGAGGATAGAGAGCAGTGGAGGACCCTGTCTGCTGATGCTTCCACCATGGCACCCCTACGACCCATGACGGGTTACGGGCTGAGATGATGATGATATAGAAATACTCAGCAAGGGCATTAGCTTTTTCTTTATCTGTTTCTGCTCTCTTTGGTAGTTTGATTGTTGGCATTATTGTTTTCTTATTGTTCCCTTTGATTGCCTTAAGCTTTTTCCATACTTCTTTAATTTGGGTGCTAGGTTTAAGTGACTGACAAAACTCCTTCCAGTTAGTTTCTTTGGCTTTAAATATTATTCTGTTAGATTCATTCCTAATATGTTTATACTCTTCACAGTTTTCTTCTGTTCTGTTATTTCTATATTTTTGTAAGGCCCTTTTCCTTCTCTCATGAATTTCTGCTCAGCTTTTATTCCACCAGGCAACTGGTTCTTTATTCCACTGAGTTTGTCTTTTCTTATTAATGTTATTGTTGTTATTTATTGGTTTTAGGTGCTGTGGCATATTTTTATTTGGTATATATTTTATAGCTATTTTCAGAATTTCATTGGTCAGTGTTTCTGCCCACAAGTCAGTATCATCTGTTTCCATGTCTTTATATTCCATCACCTCCAGGTATGATTGGAAGGCTTCCCAGTTTGCTTTTTTATAGTTGAAAGTCAGTTTCTCTGGTTCTGGGTTTGGAATGACTTTTTCATGCATGGTTATTACAATGGGCAGATGATCTGAGTTTGTGTCTTGTAACACTTCCCAATTTACATTCGCTAGGTTGTTAGTTGCTATACTTATGTCTATTGCTGAGTCTGCCCTGTTAGCTTGTGGATTAATTCTAGTTGCAGTTCCATCATTTAATATTAGCAGGTCGTTATTTTCTATGAAGTCAAGTAGGCGCTTTCCTGCATTGTCTGCATGTTGTCCACCCCAAGCATAATGATGGGAGTTAAAATCGCCTACTATGACTGTTTTGGGGCCTAGTCTGGTGCTTATGGGGCCTAGTCTGGTGCTTATGGCTAGTATTTCTTCATCTTTAATTGTGCCATCTTTAGCGTATAAGTTTAAGATTGTTAGATTGTTTGATTCTGCTGCTATAGTTACCTGGATACCTTCTATGTTGGTTGTATCAAATACTTTACAGTCTATAATTTTTAGTGTTTCGCTAACTAAGACTGCAACACCCCCTCCTCTACCTTCTTTCCTATCGTGCCTAAGTATCTTAAACCCTTTACAGCTATATCTACTATTAGGGTTTAAATGAGTCTCTTGAAGAGCATATATAGCAGTAGTTCCTCCTGTCTCTGCAAGTAGGGGTGCAAAATTCTTTTTGATACCCCTACAATTCCACTGTATTATTCTATATCCTTTCTTATCCATTGTTTATATGAACTATTATCCCTTTGTTTTGTGTTAGAACTATTAGTTTGCTCTTAGTTTGTATTGGCCCTATCTGTTGCTTGAGGCATAAGGCCTACTCTGCGTGATGATTCTTTAATGTAATTAAAGACTTTTTTCAATACTTGGGTTTGTGACGATTCTTCTGTTCTTTTCCCTATCATAAATCTCTCTAAGTGCTAGACAGTTTTTGTTACCCGTTCTTTCCATTTAGCTTCTTGCTTTTGTTTGCCACTGTCCTTTTCTAATGCTTCTCTGTCTAAGTTAATCTCCTGTCTCTGATTTTCTATCCTTTTTAGTGTAATTTCATTATCCTCTTTCAGTTCAGATAGTTTAACTAACATCATTTCATTTTCTTCTTTCAGTGCTGACAATTTAACTACATCCTGGGCAATTTGTTGTTGTATGGCTTTCATTTCTTGTAGTATTGTCTCTGCACTTTTCTGTGCATTCGTATCTTCCGAGGATGTAGTTGAATCATCCGACTGGTTTTTTGGTACTGTTTTATTACTTTCTAACTGGTTCTTACTTTCTTTTGCCAACTGTGACTTAATCATTTTGACTTCCTCTTGCACACTCTTAATTTCTGTTATAACTTTAGTGCTTGTATAAGTAATGTTTTCCTTTAATTCTTTAATGACCGTTTTGAAGGGGGTTTGGGTTGTTATAGCTTCCTTTAGTGCTTTTTTGGTCTGCTGATAAACTGGGCAGCCCTGGAATCTGGCGCTGTGGTTTCCTTTGCAATTAATGCATTTTCTGTTTGCATTATCCTTTTTATAGTCAGTATCTGACTTCGCCTTTTCACACTGCGTGAAAGGGTGTGCCCCCGCACAAAACCTACATACTGCCTTCCCCCTGCAAGTGTGGCGACCATGGCCAAACTTCATGCAGTTGGAGCACTGCAACACTGGTGGAATGAAGGCTTCTGTGTTTTTTTGTGCTTTCCCAAATAGTACTGTCTTGGGGGGTTCCCTACATTCTGTTGTAATCACTATCACTAGGGTTACTATACTCCCTTTCACTTTTATACGTTCAACGTGCACTAGCTTTAAATCTGGGTTCTGTTTGGACAGATTCTTTAACACTTCCTCCCCTGACAGGGTTGGGTTTATACCTTTTATCACACTTTTTCTGGTTTTTTTTAACATCTCTATTTGGATTTTGATGTTGTGGGCCAGTTGAATCATTTTTGGTTTGTCCTGCAGTTCTTGCAGTAAATTTTTGGTTTTTTTCTGTTACATTTAGTGTGAGTATTATTCCACAGTTATGTTTTTGTATTTTGGCAATGGCTTTTTTGTCAATGTTTTTTTCAAGGATCACCAGGATTTTGTCGTCCGGGAGAGATCGAAGCATGGCTTCTGTTCCAGCTATTTGTGTTATTTTCACTTTGGGGGGGGGGGGTTCCCTTTCGGTTGGAGTCTTCTTTGTTTTCTCCTCTGATTTCATGACTTGTTTTGTTTGTGTTTACCTGGTCGTCCTGATTATCATTTTCCCTGGGTCCTTTCTTATTGTTCGCTGTGCTGGTTCCTGAGCTTTCTCCTTTCTTGATTATGCTTTCTGTTGTTTGTACTTCTGGACCTCCTTCCAGATTTTCTATTATTGATTCAATCATGTCCTTTATTTCTGTGTCTCTGACTTCAGGGTTCGTGGTCCTGTTTTTTTCTGTCTGTTTTGGTGTTTTGTCATTTTCAGATTTCTTGGCCCACGCTTTTCCTTCCCCGGACTGTGCTCTGGTTATTGTTGGCATTTTTCTGCTTTTTAATTTGCTACTACTCTTTTATTTTGATGGTTGAATATTATTTTGTAATCTAAGGTTTTTTTTTTTTTTTTTTTTTTCTTTTTCCTCACTACACTTCCTAAATTATACAAGTATTTATAGCACTACTTAAATAGTCACTTAATACTTGATATTATCTGCAATAATCTAATACTTACTACAAACTACAAAGGAATTCACCACTTAAGTTATGTATATCAAGATGGCTGCCAGGTCTTACACAAGCAAATGCCACGTGTCGATTGGATCTATTTAATTTCTATTTTTTTATTATTAATTACTCCAAACGATACTTCTTAATTGTTAAAAGCTAATAGTCCTACTTAAATCAAACTAAAAAGGAATCACCACTTATATTTAATGTCTATCAAGCGAATTTAATAGAATTCCTAAGTTGTGAATATTCTTGCTTTCTCCTTTCCTTTATTTTTTAAATTTTATATTATTTAAGACACACTTTTAAACCTGTCCAGTAGACCTAGTTTAACAGTTATATCTAGTTCGAATTTTTACCAGATAACTTTACTATATTTGTTGTCTTTAAATTATACTTTGATATTTGAAAATAATTATTTGTAATCTATGGCTTTTGGCTTATTTTATTTTATTTTCCTCACAATTCCTAAATTATACAAATACTTATAACAATAGTTCAATAGTCCCCTAATACTTCACATTAATTGCAATAATCTAATTCTAACAACAAACTACAAAGAAATCACCACTTGAAATATGTCTATCAAGATGGCTGCCAGATCTCACACAAGCAATTGCCACGTGGCGCTATTTAATTTCTATTATTTTTAATTATAATTCCTAAGTTATATTAATACTTCTAGCTACCAATTATCTAAAACTAACTGCACTAAGCTACTACTGAAGATAGATTTAATTTAAAAAAAAATAAATAAATAAATAAAAATAAAAAAGAATAAATAAAAAAATGTCAACTTATCTGGAAACTTGGGTAGTTCGAGGAATGTCTCCACTTTGTCTCGTCCTAAAAAGGACGTATCAGGCTTGTGTACTTTGAGGTCAGCAAACATTTTTTTTTTTAAATGTCCTCGCATGAGGTTGCATATTTTTTCCTCGCATGAGGTTGCATTGGCCCCGCCCCAAACCCGGCCCCGGTCAAGACCACATGTCCCAACACTAGAAGACCCAATGACAAACTGTGTCACTGTAGTGATCCTCTGTGTTCTCTCACAAGAGACCTAATGACACATGAATGTCACTGTACCGGTCCCTGTGTCTAGACACATGATCCTAGCCAAAGGCCAGATAAGGGCGTTGGGTCTTCACAGCGTTATTTGCGCTGTACACGTTACGATTTAAACGGTAACGCCATTTTTAAACTTGGTCAGCAAAAATGCGACTGTTCGCTTCAGAAGTAAAACTGGTTTTATACAGCCGATATATCTGGTGTTTCTTTTCATGTTTACAAAGTTTGCAATGTATTGAAACCAATTTTGCGACAATCCTAAGTATTCGAATTTATTAACACCTTCAAGTTCTTCGTTATCAATTTCAATTTCTGGTTTAATCTTTACTTTGTCTGTTGTCAATACTTTGGTCTTTTTGGTGTATAGGTATAGATTCTGAGCCTCGCTGTGTTTTTTGGTTAGAATTAATTGTTTAAGTCCTTCTGGGTTGGTCGATAGGAGGACAGAGAAATAATTATTTTAAATATGTCTTAAATTTAATAATACATAGTAAAATATTTGAGAACTGATCATTGCACACTGGAAAGTACTAATGCGTTTAGTAGATTCATGAGCCTTCTGCTGCTGTTTCTTTTCAATTATTACTTACTTAGTCGTTCCCCTTCTACCGTGAGGTGTAGAGGTTTGGAAGAGAGAGCGCCAGACTATCCTATCGGCTGTTTTCCTCCTGGCCTGGTTCCATTCTAGTCCTCGGTCCTTCAAAGATTGTCTAATTTTGTCCTCCCAGCGGACTCTAGGTCGTCCTGGGGGTCTGGATCCCTGGCTCTTTGTTTCCCATGCTTGTCGTGGTAGCCGATCTTCTCCGATTCTGCAGACATGGCCAAACCATCTTAGTTGGGTCTGTTCTACTTGGGTCTGCGGGGGGGGGGGGGGGGGGGGGCGGGCGGGGGGGGGGGCGGGGGGGGGGGGGGGGATTTTGGGCCTTAACGTATCGTCTGGTTGCGGACCATGTCTCTTCTTGTTACTTCAACCACCTTCCTCAGATACCTCATTTCTGAGGTTTGGATCTGGCTTTTGTGGGTTGTGATCATTGCCCATGACTCGCATCCATATGTCAAGACTGGGACATAGGTGGAGCGGTATACAGCCATCTTCGTTGTCTTACCAACCTCTCTCTTGCTGAGGAATCCTCGATTTATGGCCTGAAAAAGTCTCCCAGCTGCTGCTTTTCGAGTGACCAACTCTTCTCTGATGCCTCCCTTTCGGTCTATAATAGCACCGATATATTTAAAGTGGTCGACCTGCTCCATGACCTGTTCTCCCAGCTTAATCTGATGTCTTCTATCTTCTCGTGATATCACCATAGATTTTGTTTTAGAGCTGTAGCGAAAGGTTTTCCTGGTGTGATGATAGTGGTAGAGAAGAAGTAGAATCTCTCTCCAGAAAGTATGAAGTGCCAGAGAAGTGCACTGGTATCACAATTGAGTTACGGCTGTGAATACTCTGAGCTGGACAATAGATTTAGGCTTCATAAGTATACGGTGCCACTTTCGCTATAGTAACCCAATGTAATAATATAATTAAATTAGAAAAAGTAACTCAAAATTTAACAGTTAACAATTTACCAAGTCAAATGAGTACAATTTCATAATTTATTATGTACATCTATATATTCTTGTAATGAGAAATGGGTGTTGGAAGATGGTAAAATGTATGATTATTTATAGTTACAAATTAAAATAAATAATAGAAAAAAATCTTGGATGAATCTTCCAATCAAATTATAAAAGTCTGTCACAGTATAGTTTGGATATATCTTGCTATCTAGTCTTTAGGTGTTATCATCATCGACAGTCGTTTTAGAAACTGCTCACAGGATTTTTTAGATGGTAATACATAAAACTCATCTGGTATTAGCAACGTCTGCTCGAGGTTCCTGAGACACACTTGAATCAAGAGACTGTCCTTCAGCCCGCCCTATAACTACGCGGGACTAAGGTGTTGAAGATTGGTTGACCTCTAGGCTTCAGTTAGCAGGATCAACGGTCCTCAAGTCTTTAGTAAAATTCGACCAGGAATGATCATAAAACTCGATCATAAAAACCTGGAACAAAAGGTAATAGGTGGCCATGGTGTTCCAACAATCTCACCACCCACTGCTGTTCATGAGGCGACCATGTCTTCAGTGTTTGTATATAAATGAATGATTCATGGTAGTATGTTACAGAGATAGCATGATAAGATACTGTCCACTGTGCAGAATTAACAAAATACATGAATAAATCTCATGTTATGATACATGGGTACGATATAACCTTTGCCTTCCACTTATGGATGCCAAGTCACTTATGTACTTGCTGGTATGTCGTAAGCTTCCAGGCAAGAACTGGCCATGATATATTTGGCTAACCAATTAATGGTTATGCTTCCTGACAATGCCGGTGGAGGTTATTTCTGGTTAGCGTCATTCCCTTTTTATTATGTCTGATACAATCAAATCATAAATAAAATCTGAAATACAATGATATTAGTCATACATATATCTTTAATAAACTTACATACCCTCTTAGGATTAATAAGCTCACGGTGAGGCTGTATTGGTTGAAGTTAATCTGCCCTGCATGCAGCGTGAAAAAAGAACTTTTCTTGCAGATGCTGTCTTCCAGTTTCTCACTCTGGCTTCTGGATTTGGTGTGTGTGATTTTCAACGCGCCGCTCTGTCCTTATATTCGGGCTACTCTCCCGTACGAGAAAGCACCTCCTAAAGTCCGATAAAATTTTCTTTTTATCTCCTGGTTTGAGGCGATCTGTGCTTTCTCTGAACTTGTTTTCTCTTATTTTCACTACACCCTTATCTCCTTCCTTCTTTCCTAGGTATCCTTTCATTTTCTCCATATGAAGCTTTTCTTCTATCAAAGTTTTATTTAAATCCGTTTAGGCATGTATGTATAATAAATTTTTAAAGATTATTAGCTAACTTTTAGCAGATGTGATGACGATGAAAAAATGTTAATTATTTTTAGAACTATTTATATTTGAATAATATCCTTTTGGAAATCATTTATACTCCATCTCCTTTGGTGAATTATTATTATTTAAATGTATTCCAACCAGGCGTTCTCTGGTAGCTTTAAATTTTCGTTCCTGTAAATGCAAACTTTTAAAGTCGGCCATTCCCATATTCGCCATTTCCTACCTCCTTCAATACCATCCGGCTAAACGTAATTCACATTTTTCCGCCTTCTTCAAACTTCAAAGCAAGACCGCCGCGTTGTCCTTGCGCTGTGTGTGTGTGTGTGCGTGCGTGCGTGCGTGCGCGCGCGCGCGCGCGTGTGTCGCGCTACACATTTTTTCACAAACAAAGCAATTGGTACCAAATCTCGCTACAAGAGCTGCTTATGACCACTTTTCAATTATGCTTGAGAAAATGTTATTGAAAAAATGTGATTTAAGTATTAAATTCACGTTGTCAGTTTTCTGTAGTGTGTCAATACATTTGAGTTATGTGTATTATATTGTGTTCGTGATGATTGGCCTTCTAAAATATATGAATATCTCTCATTCCCTCCACCCCCGAAGTCGGGTAGCGCGACCAGAAGTATATTTAGCCGTACATTGAGATATTGTTTCATCCGCTAATCTTATATCTAGCCATACAGTTAAACATTATATGATCCTCTAATCGTATATCTAGCTTGTCACGGATTGCCTCCCCTCAGCTCTGCAGTAGTGGTCCACCAGCGGCCAACACTCAAGAGTATCTAATCTGTGTGTTCAAAGGTCTTCGCACAAGCTTACTCTTGGCAAAGTTGTTGATAGAAGAATAATGACGTTTCTATCTCAAGGCAGTGTTCACAAGATGTTTTCATGAGTCAAGAACAATGCTGCATAGGGTAGAGCCCTATTAACTTATATCTGATCCGTCGCCTTTTGTAAAGAGTTAAGCAATGGTTTTAGCCCGTTCAAGCCCCCAGCTGGTGTAAATCCAGCGAAGTTCTTTTATAAGTGTGATGGGGCCGTAAAGACACCCCGAATTCCCCCCCCCCCCCCCCTTCATTGTTCATGGCAGATTTATCCCCCATATATTTTCGGTCAGCCCACGTGACTGTCAGCCCATGTGACGGCGCGAGCAAGCGTTGCTGGGATGTGGAAAGTCTGACAAAGTAGAAGATATATTACTAAGGCCATAATAAAGCCTAATAATTAATTTTGGTGCAAAGTGATGTGTTATAATAGGTAGTCGTGTGTTATATTTGATAATTGTGAGCCATATCTGTGTTTTCGTGCCTGATAAAGCAAATATCGCGAGTGTTGTTTAAGTGGCGCAATTACTGCGCGCGCGGACTAAGTTGAGTGTTTAGGCTTAGCGGTTTATATAAAGAAATAGCGAGCGGCAAACAGGCCTATTTTGCAAGAGTCGCCAAGAAGAAACGAAGTTAGGCTAGCCCTGTGTCGGTAGAAGAGGAACGAAGACATGACACATTAGCAACTGAGCACTAGCTGGGTGTTTTGTTTGTTTAGTGTTTCGCTTGCTGGTTTATTTGTTTAAAGTTTGCTTCAGTGTGCTCTTAGTCACTGAATGGGTTGTAAAAATAAATACAGCCCCTGCCTCAGAATCAAGAGTTTTATTGTTGTTCGGGTCGGTGCGAGTGTGAAAAGAGAGTGATCAAATATCACAACGTCATCATCATCATCTCGCCCCACCCTATCACATAAGTATAAATGTAAAAAATATCTATATGTATATATATTAAAAAGTCTTGCTCATACGTTTGCTTTCATACCTATAATAACTGAATCAACTATGATTGTTTTGTTTTAAAATAACATTTAACAAATTTAATAATCAATTAGTCTTAACTGGTTAAAATAGCGATGGAATGATGGTGAATTTTAGATATAAATAAAATTGTCTTCACTGAGACATGGTTTGAGGATTGATAAAAAAAACAATTGTTCTTTTGCTGGTTCCTTTTACAAGAACTTAGCTGGTACAAGTGAGTCCTGCAGCCGCGGTTTCGTCAATTCTTCTGTGACGAGGGCCCTTCTCCACACAACTCGTCCAATGTAGGCGGTTAGTGTTGATTCCCTGCTTTTAACTCACAACTAGTGGCGTAGAACTTTAGTCTTGCAGCGTCGTACCATGAACAAACAGTCTGATAGCTTCGTTCCACGAACCCAAATGGGATCTACAATCTCCTGGCACAGTTAGAATGGACACAGTAACTTAGGTTAGATGCTTTCGAATCACTTGTCTGGGTAATTTTATTATTCCTCTTATGACTTGTGTTCTGATTCCTTAGGTCTCCAGTCTTTGTATTTAAAAATGCGGGTTTACTTTTAAGTTTCAAAGTTGCCCAAATACTTCGATCTGTCACTTATAATTTTGGAATTCTTAGTCCGATGTCTCTCTGGCTCCTGGGAGTTGCTAATTTGACGTTGCGATGCAGTCTGATTTGTGACTCCGATTTCGCTAGATTATATTGCCATTTCTCAGGTCAAGTCCCAGATTGTACTTTTAGACCAACTTGCCAATGAAAGTTAAAGTCTATTCCAGCTCTCAAATCAAGCCAATGGTAAGCTCTTTAGAACTATATGGGTCGGGGTGTTAAATCATAATATCCCCCGCGTGTTTTAAAAGATCAAATCGTAACATTCCAACGCGTGACCTCTTTCTATTAAGGCAGTAACACTTCCGATTGCATCTTTATGCAAACTCACAAACAAATCTGAGAACTTATTTCCTGTCTAGATGCTTTCCCAACATATTGTCTCCCCAGACAGATTATCGGTAATATTGATACAAAGATGGGCCAGCGGAAACGATTACGTACTATCACCTGTGCTTTCGTGCTTCCGCCAGACGGTCAAATACGGATCGCCGGCAGCTCAGACAAACAATGTGGCTTTCTTTCCGTACTCTGCCGGGTCGTATTGTTATGAGGAATTGTCGGGACCACCTTGGGTCAACACAGATCGTCTCTATCAAAGGTAGCTAGACGACTTAGGTGATAAACGTATTATCCGCTGGCCTGTCTAATTAGCTTACGACGATTCACGGGGCGAAACGTAAACAAGTCTGAGAGCGGATCAGAGCAAAAAATGTAAAGGCATAAAATATGCAAAATAATAAGACGATGAAGGAGAGAGAGAAGGGCGCAAAAGTACATGCACAACATGTTTTATAACATAGCCATACACCGAAATATTATATTATAATCTAATCATATATCTAGCCATACACTGAAACATTATATTATCCTCTAATCATATATCTAGCCAGACACTGAAACATTATATTATCATATAATCGTATATCTAGCCATACACTCAAGCATTATATTATCATATAATCGTATATCTAGTCATACACTGAAACATTATATTATCATCTAATCATATATCTAGCCATATACTGAAACATTATATTAACCTCTAATCGTATATCTAGCCATACACTGAAACATTATTGTTACGTCCTTTTTGGGTACAGTAACAGTATTAAGTTGACATAAGTCGTACTTCTTTTAAAAGAATACGCATCAACTAAGATATTAAGAAGATAATTGTAGTTAAATTGTTTGTGCACGAAAACGCACATATTTTGTGCGTGAGTTGCGGGGCCTTTGTTGCTAAACAGAATGATGACGTAGAGTCTGGAGTGTAGGATATTGGCTGATGGATGTCAGACTGAGGTCTGCTTGTTCGAGTCACTTATTGTGGGTATCTTTATACCGTGGTCTTGTTATGCGGTCTTCATTGCAGTAAGACTTTACAGTAAGTAGTATTTTAAGCTCCTGAAGATATTAGGATTCCAACCGAAATGGCCGTAAGTGAGGCATAATGAATAATTACTTACTAAAGGAACATTATGTTATTTACACCGTGCCTTCATAATGATACACTGACATGTCTCCATGTTGTTTATTATGAACAAACCGTCAATGTTTGTGGATGTACACTCTGTCCGTATCAACGTACGTCCACCGTTGTTTTGAAAGAATAAACTGTGAACATTTATCCACGAGTTCCAGGATGCTTCATTCGGCACTGGTATTATTTAACGTGCCCTGTTCTTGTTACTGTTGCCTGATCGCCACCCCAGCATACTAACATTCGCGTATCAGCATAAAGTAATAGTCAGCCACCACAACCCAAACGAATACTACAGTTTGCTGGCTAGTGTGCCACAACAACTACGGGGACGAAACCACTATTACAATTATATTATTCTCTAATCGTATATCTAGCCATACACTGAAACATTATATTATCCTCTAATCGTGTGATGATGTACATTGATACACCGATAAAATTATTATGTGTAAGTATAAAAATAATGTAGAAATGAAAATAGTGGAGTCATGAAGCTTCTTCTTCACCCCCGCCGCAAGCGCGTTGATTTTAGCAGAATAGATAGTACTATCGTTTTCTAGTGTCATTGAAAAACTATTTATAACATTGGGACACGAAAAGCCTATTCGTCCAGACGGAGTGAGAGGGGAGAGACAGAAAAATGATACCGTCTGCACGCGTGGTTTGATTCTAAAAGCTAGCGTAAGCGCGATATTGTCGTTAGTCGTTTGAAAATACGACGCAAAGTCAAAATATATTCGGAAATTGGGTCACGCAAACAACCTTAGCTCTTATATAAATGACGTATTTCTGACGTACTACGGGAAATGGTCGTTTTTAGTTTGAAAATAGCCGTAGAAAGAAGTGAACAGGTGGTAGTTTCTAGATTTCAAGACTAGCATGGAAAAGAATATGGAATTTTGAACCATAATACATAGGCCCATAAAACTTATATATTCGAGTGCCATAGTGTCTCCTGACCCATACTATGTTTTCATTTACACTATAGTCCAACTAACAGCCAAGATTTGGTCATAATACTAGATAGCCACAGACACGGTGACAAACACACTGGTGTTCTGACATTCGCTATCGGTAACGTATTTTTTGCAAGAGTTGTTGAAAAGAGGCATGAGAGGGTAGGTCAAAGTCCAAAAGAGGGGAACGTTAGAACGGAGAGGTACATGTAATATGATTTGGAGGGGAGTTTGAAAGGGGGAAAGATATTATGGGATGGCTCAAACTGAATATTTTTTTTGTAGTGTTAGGCCAAAACCAAGTTTTTTTTTTTTTGGTGAATGCCAAGTTCGGACGGACAGACCGACAGAAGTACACTAACATTGGACCGAAATTGGACCTTAGTTTTAAAAATTTGAATTGAAAAACTTAGTAGTAGATCTCATTGGTCGAAACATTTTAGATTATTGGGAAAGTTGAAGGCTCGGCGCCATTTGACTAAGACTGTTCATAGAAGCAGGACGCTTGATGCTGAGAAGTGTGACGTGCCTTGAATAAATATATAATTTATAAAAAGTATAAGGGCGCCATAGTCCAGCAAGCAGTACATCTGAAGTTGTGCTAATCAACGTCCTTGTGTGTATTCATTGAATTTGTGGGGTTTTTGTCTGGCACTAGTCCGGTGCCAGATTCCTGAGTGAAGCAGTTATAATCCAGTAATGATAGGGGTACACGCTGCCTACCCTACTACTTTTGGACAAGATCAAGAGTGGCTGTTGGCAGATCATACATCTGTTTTCAATCCTCCAGTGCCAGATAAGTAAAAAAGCCCTGGCACGAGGAGAATTTATCAACTTGTCCACTTCAATAAACTTGAAATGTAAAATAAATAAAGACTTACTGTCAAGAAGTAAAGTGTATCAAGAGAAAAGAAACATTGTGAAAAAGACTGGGCGTGATGTTAGCACCCCAACCAGCCAGCTCATAACACTTTAGAATTAGCTAGAAATTTAACAATACCATAGATATATTATATATATATATATATATATATATATATATATATATATATATATATATATATATATATATATATATATATATATATATATATATATATATATATATATGATTAAGGACAAATTGTCCTCTTTTAGTTATGTAATTATGCCTATTATTTATGTATATATCAATTGATCTCATTTGAGTTGACAGTCCTAACCAAAAGAATCTTAGGTACTGGACTAATAAAGTTATAGAAAAAATTGTATATTACTCAACTTTAAAAAACGGTGTTAGTTGAGTCGATCATAAAGATTAATATTGGTGTTTGTGTGTGTGTTTGTGTAAGTAATTACCATCACACCACACTTTCATTCCCCTAGACATTAGACGTAGCTATCAGAATACTAGTCAAGAATAGGTCTGATTGAGGTCGTAGGGTGGTAGCAGAAAGGTGCTTTGAAAACTCACCAATAATTGTTATATTCAGGGGCCTCAACAGCTGACCTCATTCAGTACAATAGAAACAAATAATCACAACATTTCATAACATTAAAACCCACCACATATATTGGTAGGCTTGTCCGGGATTTGAACTTCCCCTAGTACCACATATATTGGGGTTTCCTGGGCCGGGATTTTAACTTATCACCTTTATTGGATAGCTCGCTCTCGGGATTTTAAACTTCTCCTAGTAATTATATTGGGTTGTTTTGTCCAGAACTTTTAAAGTATTAAATTTAAAATAATTTGAGAGTGGTTTGAGATATCAGTGCCTAGTGTTTTGTGTTTAGGATGGTTAATTAGTTAAGTTAGTTTGATAACATTGACTATTATTAAAAATACAATGGCAGACTTGGCCAAGTTCAGATCTACTGCGGTGCAGGCTGCAAGACACATGGGGATGGAAGGTCAAGGTCTGATTTCCTATGTAACAGAAGAGTGTGATAAGTTTATTGCCCGAGAAGAAAAGAGGTTAGTTGAAGAGAAGAGAATTTTGTTAGAAGATGCTAGGGAGACTAAGAAATTAGAGGCTGAGAGGGAGGCTGAGATCAAGAGGCTGCAGTTGGAGGAAAGGAAACTTGAGGCTGAAAGGGAAGACAAGAGATTGGCTGCAGAACGGGAGGCTGAAGATAAACGGTTACAGAGAGAGCACGAGTTACGACTAAGGGAGTTGGAATTACAAGGCCATGCTCCTGAAGGTGGGAACAGCCCTTCTACCTCCGATGCCACTGCTAGTCAGGTAGCCTCAACCTCAGCCATGGGATTCCATTTAGACCATTTTGTTGAGAGGGACGATGACATTGAATCATTTTTAAGCAGATTTGAGGTTTTAGCCACCACCTATGGGTTAGAAAAGGAAAGGTGGAGTTTAAAGTTATCCCAGGGTCTTAGGGGAACATCTTATGAAGTGTTTGCAAAAATGAGTAAAGACGACCAAGACAATTATGACATGCTAAAGCAGGCTCTTTTATTAAGATATGAAAAGAATGGTGAATTTTATCGTAAGAAGTTTAGAAATGCCAAGCTTTTGTCTCGGGAGACATACCACCAATTCTCTGCCAGAGTGTAAACCTATTTGGAGAAATGGACTGCTCTGGGGAAGACCCAAGATCTTAAAGAAATGATCATGATAGAGCAATTAAGAAAGTCCATGGCTCCAGACCTGAGAAAGTTTCTCATGGAAAAAGGTGCAGAGAGGTTGGGTGAGTTACTTAATGTCGCTGAGAGGTACCAGGCGGCCCAGGCAGAAGTAGCTGGCGCTAAAAGGAAACCAGTAGAAAATAGAACCCATCCAGACCAAGATGGATATTATAATCATAGTAGGGACCAAAACCCCAGAGGTAAACCCAACTTTGATAGGCAACGATTTGAACATAAAGATAGAAACCCACAATTCAATGACAAGAGATCCTTCAGACAGGACGGAAAATATTGTAAAATCTGTAGTATGAACAATCATAATACTATTGACTGTGGTAGGAAAGTTCCTCCATATCACGCGGCATGCATGATAACAGTGGACAAGGGGAGGAAGAAACTGACAGAGAATCATATTAATCTTCAACATCCCCCACCTGTAAAGAAGTGATATGTAATGGTGCCAAGGTCAGGTGCCTTTACGATTCCGGTTTAAATTATGACTCTGTTGTGAGTGCAACCCTGGTGCACCCTGAACAGTATACCACAGAGAAAGTGGAGATACAAGGGGCCGTAAAGGGAATAGCCACCATAACACTTCCCGTAGCCGAGATCAGTGTAAGGAAAAGGTACGTGGAAGGAGTGATTAGAGCAGCCGTGTGTGAAGACCCTAACTACCCACTGGTGTTAGGAAGTAAATATGTTTTTCTAGGAAGCCCGGTAAAACCTGTGGTAATGGCCACGCTCCAGGTCAGGCCGACCCCTAGAAAGGAGGAAACACCACCACTAAACATTCATCCAAAGGAGATGGAAAAGGCCCAGGCAAAGGACAAATCATTAAAACCTTGCTTTGGCAAATTGCCAATCAGCCATACACACCCTAAGAAAGGACAATTCTATATGAAGGAGGGACTGCTCTACAGGAAAGCTAGAGCAGGATCCAACAGGGATGGACAGCTAGTGCTGCCCAAGAGTTATAGGGAACAAGCGATGGCATAAGCACATGTTGTACCAGACGGTGGACACCAGAAGATGGGTACTACACGTCAAAGGACATCTGTTGCATATTTCTGGCCAGGTATAGCTGAAGATATTGATAAATTTGTTGAAGCCTGCTACCAGTGTTGCAAGGTAGATTTCACAGGGTGGACAAATAATACTCCCCTGCTAAGAAAGCAGTGTGGAGAAAAACATGGGCCTAAAAATAATAAGGAAAATAAAAGGAGTAGGGTAGACATAGTGAATAGGTATGCACCTTCTCACACCCAGTCTTCCCCTAAAAAGTTTACACAAGCATCTCTGCGTATGGCACAAAGAGAAAATATAAACAAAACCCAGTCATCCCAGGCTCAGTTTGAAGCCGCTTTTAGGGAACTGGCCAACATTAGCATTGAAGATAATCCGCCAGAATTGAAACCAAAACAAAATGTTAACAGAAGAACAGTGGGGAGTGGGCGGTTGAGCACTTGGTCAAAGGTTCAACGCGCTTCACAATATGGCTATTAATTTAGCATTATAAGGGCACTGGTGACATTGGTAGTCACCCGACCCTACACCTTCCAAGGAGAAGTATTGTACGGACATTGGATGGAGATCACCCACATATATTATAGCAATGATACAGGGCGAATTGATTTCTGGTGCAGAAAAATTCATTTCCCCATATATTATATTATTTCACCAAAATTGTCGTTAGGCGGAGAATATAGTTGGTGAATATGGCCTCCAGTTGAGTGGCGCATTATAGAATCAGATATGGAAAATAGTAAAGGGGGTTTCCACATTCAGTCAAGCCGGCACGCAGACCAATTGTTGGCGGTGAACATTTTGGAGGAACATAATGAATCCCTGAGTTGCCTTTTTGATTGAGGATATTCCGAATGTTTTATACAGGCTGGTAATGAGATTACTGGAACCCCTACATAACTCTGCCATCACCATTTTATAGATTATCCCCTCATTAACTATTGCAAACTTGAGGGACATCAATTTTCTCTGGATATGTCATAGGACAGACTCAGTGAAGAGAAATGGTGAATAGTGATTGATATCAGCATAAGACAGACAGTAATATCTGCAGCTGAAATAGATTCGTGGATTGCAGAGGTCTGGGGAAGATTTCTTGAGTTGTGCCTACCTTGAACTGACCCAACTGCCTTAATCCAAGATAAAATACAAGCAGAGTAAAGCCTATTGAGCAAATTTTATCTATGTGTATCACTGATTATGAACTTGCATCAGTGCATGTTCTTAAGTGGGGAGATTTGTGATGATGTACATTGATACACCGATAAAATTATTATGTGTAAGTATAAAAATAAAATCAGAGGCACATCTCCAATCCAACCTGCAAGTCTGGAAGGAAGAGCTGGAGAAGAGAGGGATGGTCATAAGCAGCTCTAAAACAAAATCCATGGTGATATCACGAGAAGAAAGAAAACATCAGATTAAGTTGGGAGAACAGGTCCTGGAGCAGGTCGACCACTTTAAATATCTCGGAGATATTTTTGACCGAAAGGGAGGCATCAAAGAAGAGTTGGCCACTCGAAAAGCAGCGGCTGGGAGACTTTTTCAGGCCATAAATCGTGGATTCCTCAGCAGGAGAGAGGTTGGTAAGAAAACGAAGATGGCTGTATACCGCTCCACCTATGTCCCAGTCTTGACATATAGATGCGAGTCGTGGGCAATGACTACAACCCACAAAAGCCAGATCCAAACCTCAGAAATGAGGTATCTGAGGAAGGTGGTTGAGGTAACAAGAAGAGACATGGTCCGCAACCAGACGATCCGTCAAGGCCTAAAATCCCATCCGCTGCAGACCCAAATAGAACAGTCCCAACTAAGATGGTTTGGCCATGTCTGCAGAATGGGAGAAGATCGGCTACCACGACAAGCATGGGAAACAAAGAGCCAGGGATCCAGACCTCCAGGACGACCCAGAGTCCGCTGGGAGGACAACATTAGACAATCTTTGAAGGACCGAGGACTAGAATGGAACCAGGCCAGGAAGAAGACAGCTGATAGAATAGTCTGGCGCTCTCTCTTCCAAACCTCTACACCTCACGGTAGAAGGGGAACGACTAAGTAAGACTAAGTAAGTAAGTATAAAAATAATGTAGAAATGAAAATAGTGGAGTCATGAAGCTTCTTCTTCACCCCCGCCGCAAGCGCGTTGATTTTAGCAGAATAGATAGTACTATCGTTTTCTAGTGTCATTGAAAAACTATTTATAACATTGGGACACGAAAAGCCTATTCGTCCAGACGGAGTGAGAGGGGAGAGACAGAAAAATGATACCGTCTGCACGCGTGGTTTGATTCTAAAAGCTAGCGTAAGCGCGATATTGTCGTTAGTCGTTTGAAAATACGACGCAAAGTCAAAATATATTCGGAAATTGGGTCACGCAAACAACCTTAGCTCTTATATAAATGACGTATTTCTGACGTACTACGGGAAATGGTCGTTTTTAGTTTGAAAATAGCCGTAGAAAGAAGTGAACAGGTGGTAGTTTCTAGATTTCAAGACTAGCATGGAAAAGAATATGGAATTTTGAACCATAATACATAGGCCCATAAAACTTATATATTCGAGTGCCATAGTGTCTCCTGACCCATACTATGTTTTCATTTACACTATAGTCCAACTAACAGCCAAGATATGGTCATAATACTAAATAGTCACAGACACAGTGACAAACACACTGGTGTTCTGACATTCGCTATCGGTAACGTATTTTTGCAAGAGTTGTTGAAAGAGAGGCATGAGAGGGTAGGTCAAAGTCCAAAAGAGGGGAACGTTAGAACGGAGAGGTACATGTAATATGATTTGGAGGGGAGTTTGAAAGGGGGAAAGATATTATGGGATGGCTCAAAACTGAATATTTTTTATGTAGTGTTAGGCCAAAACCAAGTTTTTTTTTTTTTGGTGAATGCCAAGTTCGGACGGACAGACCGACAGAAGTACACTAACATTGGACCGAAATTGGACCTTAGTTTTAAAAATTTGAATTGAAAAACTTAGTAGTAGATCTCATTGGTCGAAACATTTTAGATTATTGGGAAAGTTGAAGGCTCGGCGCCATTTGACTAAGACTGTTCATAGAAGCAGGACGCTTGATGCTGAGAAGTGTGACGTGCCTTGAATAAATATATAATTTATAAAAAGTATAAGGGCGCCATAGTCCAGCAAGCAGTACATCTGAGGTTGTGCTAATCAACGTCCTTGTGTGTATTCATTGAATTTGTGGGGTTTTTGTCTGGCACTAGTCCGGTGCCAGATTCCTGAGTGAAGCAGTTATAATCCAGTAATGATAGGGGTACACGCTGCCTACCCTACTACTTTTGGACAAGATCAAGAGTGGCTGTTGGCAGATCATACATCTGTTTTCAATCCTCCAGTGCCAGATAAGTAAAAAAGCCCTGGCACGAGGAGAATTTATCAACTTGTCCACTTCAATAAACTTGAAATGTAAAATAAATAAAGACTTACTGTCAAGAAGTAAAGTGTATCAAGAGGAAAGAAACATTGTGAAAAAGACTGGGCGTGATGTTAGCACCCCAACCAGCCAGCTCATAACACTTTAGAATTAGCTAGAAATTTAACAATACCATAGATATATTATATATATATATATATATATATATATATATATATATATATATATATATATATATATATATATATATATATATATATATATATATATATATATATATATATATATATATATATATATATATATATGATTAAGGACAAATTGTCCTCTTTTAGTTATGTAATTATGCCTATTATTTATGTATATATCAATTGATCTCATTTGAGTTGACAGTCCTAACCAAAAGAATCTTAGGTACTGGACTAATAAAGTTATAGAAAAAATTGTATATTACTCAACTTTAAAAAAACGGTGTTAGTTGAGTCGATCATAAAGATTAATATTGGTGTTTGTGTGTGTGTTTGTGTAAGTAATTACCATCACACCACACTTTCATTCCCCTAGACATTAGACGTAGCTATCAGAATACTAGTCAAGAATAGGTCTGATTGAGGTCGTAGGGTGGTAGCAGAAAGGTGCTATGAAAACTCACCAATAATTGTTATATTCAGGGGCCTCAACAGCTGACCTCATTCAGTACAATAGAAACAAATAATCACAACATTTCATAACATTAAAACCCACCACATATATTGGTAGGCTTGTCCGGGATTTGAACTTCCCCTAGTACCACATATATTGGGGGTTTCCTGGGCCGGGATTTTAACTTATCACCTTTATTGGATAGCTCGCTCTCGGGATTTTAAACTTCTCCTAGTAATTATATTGGGTTGTTTTGTCCAGAACTTTTAAAGTATTAAATTTAAAATAATTTGAGAGTGGTTTGAGATATCAGTGCCTAGTGTTTTGTGTTTAGGATGGTTGATTAGTTAAGTTAGTTTGATAACATTGACTATTATTAAAAATACAATGGCAGACTTGGCCAAGTTCAGATCTACTGCGGTGCAGGCTGCAAGACACATGGGGATGGAAGGTCAAGGTCTGATTTCCTATGTAACAGAAGAGTGTGATAAGTTTATTGCCCGAGAAGAAAAGAGGTTAGTTGAAGAGAAGAGAATTTTGTTAGAAGATGCTAGGGAGACTAAGAAATTAGAGGCTGAGAGGGAGGCTGAGATCAAGAGGCTGCAGTTGGAGGAAAGGAAACTTGAGGCTGAAAGGGAAGACAAGAGATTGGCTGCAGAACGGGAGGCTGAAGATAAACGGTTACAGAGAGAGCACGAGTTACGACTAAGGGAGTTGGAATTACAAGGCCATGCTCCTGAAGGTGGGAACAGCCCTTCTACCTCCGATGCCACTGCTAGTCAGGTAGCCTCAACCTCAGCCATGGGATTCCATTTAGACCATTTTGTTGAGAGAGACGATGACATTGAATCATTTTTAAGCAGATTTGAGGTTTTAGCCACCACCTATGGGTTAGAAAAGGAAAGGTGGAGTTTAAAGTTATCCCAGGGTCTTAGGGGAACATCTTATGAAGTGTTTGCAAAAGTGAGTAAAGACGACCAAGACAATTATGACATGCTAAAGCAGGCTCTTTTATTAAGATATGAAAAGAATGGTGAATTTTATCGTAAGAAGTTTAGAAATGCCAAGCTTTTGTCTCGGGAGACATACCACCAATTCTCTGCCAGAGTGTAAACCTATTTGGAGAAATGGACTGCTCTGGGGAAGACCCAAGATCTTAAAGAAATGATCATGATAGAGCAATTAAGAAAGTCCATGGTTCCAGACCTGAGAAAGTTTCTCATGGAAAAAGGTGCAGAGAGGTTGGGTGAGTTACTTAATGTCGCTGAGAGGTACCAGGCGGCCCAGGCAGAAGTAGCTGGCGCTAAAAGGAAACCAGTAGAAAATAGAACCCATCCAGACCAAGATGGATATTATAATCATAGTAGGGACCAAAACCCCAGAGGTAAACCCAACTTTGATAGGCAACGATTTGAACATAAAGATAGAAACCCACAATTCAATGACAAGAGATCCTTCAGACAGGACGGAAAATATTGTAAAATCTGTAGTATGAACAATCATAATACTATTGACTGTGGTAGGAAAGTTCCTCCATATCACGCGGCATGCATGATAACAGTGGACAAGGGGAGGAAGAAACTGACAGAGAATCATATTAATCTTCAACATCCCCCCACCTGTAACGAAGTGATATGTAATGGTGCCAAGGTCAGGTGCCTTTACGATTCCGGTTTAAATTATGACTCTGTTATGAGTGCAACCCTGATGCACCCTGAACAGTATACCACAGAGAAAGTGGAGATACAAGGGGCCGTAAAGGGAATAGCCACCATAACACTTCCCGTAGCCGAGATCAGTGTAAGGAAAAGGTACGTGGAAGGAGTGATTAGAGCAGCCGTGTGTGAAGACCCTAACTACCCGCTGGTGTTAGGAAGTAAATATGTTTTTCTAGGAAGCCCGGTAAAACCTGTGGTAATGGCCACGCTCCAAGTCAGGCCGACCCCTAGAAAGGAGGAAACACCACCACTAAACATTCATCCAAAGGAGATGGAAAAGGCCCAGGCAAAGGACAAATCATTAAAACCTTGCTTTGGCAAATTGCCAAACAGCCATACACACCCTAAGAAAGGACAATTCTATATGAAGGAGGGACTGCTCTACAGGAAAGCTAGAGCAGGATCCAACAGGGATGGACAGCTAGTGCTGCCCAAGAGTTATAGGGAACAAGCGATGGCATAAGCACATGTTGTACCAGACGGTGGACACCAGAAGATGGGTACTACATGTCAAAGGACATCTGTTGCTTATTTCTGACCAGGTATAGCTGAAGATATTGATAAATTTGTTGAAGCCTGTGACCAGTGTTGCAAGGTAGATTTCACTGGGTGGACAAATAATACTCCCCTGCTAAGAAAGCAGTGTGGAGAAAAACATGGGCCTAAAAATAATAAGGAAAATAAAAGGAGTAGGGTAGACATAGTGAATAGGTATGCACCTTCTCACACCCAGTCTTCCCCTAAAAAGTTTACACTAGCATCTCTGCGTATGGCACAAAGAGAAAATATAAACAAAACCCAGTCATCCCAGGCTCAGTTTGAAGCCGCTTTTAGGGAACTGGCCAACATTAGCATTGAAGATAATCCGCCAGAATTGAAACCAAAACAAAATGTTAACAGAAGAACAGTGGGGAGTGGGCGGTTGAGCACTTGGTCAAAGGTTCAACGCGCTTCACAATATGGCTATTAATTTAGCATTATAAGGGCACTGGTGACATTGGTAGTCACCCGACCCTACACCTTCCAAGGGGAAGTATTGTACGGACATTGGATGGAGATCACCCACATATATTATAGCAATGATACAGGGCGAATTGATTTCTGGTGCAGAAAAATTCATTTCCCCATATATTATATTATTTCACCAAAATTGTCGTTAGGCGGAGAATATAGTTGGTGAATATGGCCTCCAGTTGAGTGGCGCATTATAGAATCAGATATGGAAAATAGTAAAGGGGGTTTCCACATTCAGTCAAGCCGGCACGCAGACCAATTGTTGGCGGTGAACATTTTGGAGGAACATAATGAATCCCTGAGTTGCCTTTTTGATTGAGGATATTCCGAATGTTTTATACAGGCTGGTAATGAGATTACTGGAACCCCTACATAACTCTGCCATCACCATTTTATAGATTATCCCCTCATTAACTATTGCAAACTTGAGGGACATCAATTTTCTCTGGATATGTCATAGGACAGACTCAGTGAAGAGAAATGGTGAATAGTGATTGATATCAGCATAAGACAGACAGTAATATCTGCAGCTGAAATAGATTCTTGGATTGCAGAGGTCTGGGGAAGATTTCTTGAGTTGTGCCTACCTTGAACTGACCCAACTGCCTTAATCCAAGATAAAATACAAGCAGAGTAAAGCCTATTGAGCAAATTTTATCTATGTGTATCACTGATTATGAACTTGCATCAGTGCATGTTCTTAAGTGGGGAGATTTGTGATGATGTACATTGATACACCGATAAAATTATTATGTGTAAGTATAAAAATAAAATCAGAGGCACATCTCCAATCCAACCTGCAAGTCTGGAAGGAAGAGCTGGAGTAGAGAGGAATGGTCATAAGCAGCTCTAAAACAAAATCCATGGTGATATCACGAGAAGAAAGAAAACATCAGATTAAGTTGGGAGAACAGGTCCTGGAGCAGGTCGACCACTTTAAATATCTCGGAGATATTTTTGACCGAAAGGGAGGCATCAAAGAAGAGTTGGCCACTCGAAAAGCAGCGGCTGGGAGACTTTTTCAGGCCATAAATCGTGGATTCCTCAGCAAGAAAGAGGTTGGTAAGAAAACGAAGATGGCTGTATACCGCTCCACCTATGTCCCAGTCTTGACATATGGATGCGAGTCGTGGGCAATGACTACAACCCACAAAAGCCAGATCCAAACCTCAGAAATGAGGTATCTGAGGAAGGTGGTTGAGGTAACAAGAAGAGACATGGTCCGCAACCAGACGATCCGTCAAGGCCTAAAATCCCATCCGCTGCAGACCCAAATAGAACAGTCCCAACTAAGATGGTTTGGCCATGTCTGCAGAATGGGAGAAGATCGGCTACCACGACAAGCATGGGAAACAAAGAGCCAGGGATCCAGACCTCCAGGACGACCCAGAGTCCGCTGGGAGGACAACATTAGACAATCTTTGAAGGACCGAGGACTAGAATGGAACCAGGCCAGGAAGAAGACAGCTGATAGAATAGTCTGGCGCTCTCTCTTCCAAACCTCTACACCTCACGGTAGAAGGGGAACGACTAAGTAAGACTAAGTAAGTAAGTATAAAAATAATGTAGAAATGAAAATAGTGGAGTCATGAAGCTTCTTCTTCACCCCCGCCGCAAGCGCGTTGATTTTAGCAGAATAGATAGTACTATCGTTTTCTAGTGTCATTGAAAAACTATTTATAACATTGGGACACGAAAAGCCTATTCGTCCAGACGGAGTGAGGGGGGAGAGACAGAAAAATGATACCGTCTGCACGCGTGGTTTGATTCTAAAAGCTAGCGTAAGCGCGATATTGTCGTTAGTCGTTTGAAAATACGACGCAAAGTCAAAATATGTTCGGAAATTGGGTCACGCAAACAACCTTAGCTCTTATATAAATGACGTATTTCTGACGTACTACGGGAAAAGGTAGTTTTTAGTTTGAAAATAGCCGTAGAAAGAAGTGAACAGGTGGTAGTTTCTAGATTTCAAGACTAGCATGGAAAAGAATATGGAATTTTGAACCATAATACATAGGCCCATAAAACTTATATATTCGAGTGCCATAGTGTCTCCTGACCCATAATATGTTTTCATTTACACTATAGTCCAACTAACAGCCAAGATATGGTCATAATACTAAATAGTCACAGACACAGTGACAAACACACTGGTGTTCTGACATTCGCTATCGGTAACGTATTTTTGCAAGAGTTGTTGAAGAGAGGCATGAGAGGGTAGGTCAAAGTCCAAAAGAGGGGAACGTTAGAACGGAGAGGTACATGTAATATGATTTGGAGGGGAGTTTGAAAGGGGGAAAGATATTATGGGATGGCTCAAACTGAATATTTTTTTTGTAGTGTTAGGCCAAAACCAAGTTTTTTTTTTTTTGGTGAATGCCAAGTTCGGACGGACAGACCGACAGAAGTACACTAACATTGGACCGAAATTGGACCTTAGTTTTAAAAATTTGAATTGAAAAACTTAGTAGTAGATCTCATTGGTCGAAACATTTTAGATTATTGGGAAAGTTGAAGGCTCGGCGCCATTTGACTAAGACTGTTCATAGAAGCAGGACGCTTGATGCTGAGAAGTGTGACGTGCCTTGAATAAATATATAATTTATAAAAAGTATAAGGGCGCCATAGTCCAGCAAGCAGTACATCTGAAGTTGTGCTAATCAACGTCCTTGTGTGTATTCATTGAATTTGTGGGGTTTTTGTCTGGCACTAGTCCGGTGCCAGATTCCTGAGTGAAGCAGTTATAATCCAGTAATGATAGGGGTACACGCTGCCTACCCTACTACTTTTGGACAAGATCAAGAGTGGCTGTTGGCAGATCATACATCTGTTTTCAATCCTCCAGTGCCAGATAAGTAAAAAAGCCCTGGCACGAGGAGAATTTATCAACTTGTCCACTTCAATAAACTTGAAATGTAAAATAAATAAAGACTTACTGTCAAGAAGTAAAGTGTATCAAGAGAAAAGAAACATTGTGAAAAAGACTGGGCGTGATGTTAGCACCCCAACCAGCCAGCTCATAACACTTTAGAATTAGCTAGAAATTTAACAATACCATAGATATATTATATATACAAGATATATATATATATATATATATATATATATATATTTATATTTATATATTTATATATTTATATATTTATATATTTATATATTTATATATTTATATATTTATATATTTATATATTTATGATTAAGGACAAATTGTCCTCTTTTAGTTATGTAATTATGCCTATTATTTATGTATATATCAATTGATCTGTTTTGAGTTGGCAGTCCTAACCAAAAGAATCTTAGGTACAGGACTAATAAAGTTATAGAAAAAATTGTATATTACTCAACTTTAAAAAAACGGTGTTAGTTGAGTCGATCATAAAGATTAATATTGGTGTTTGTGTGTGTGTTTGTGTAAGTAATTACCATCACACCACACTTTCATTCCCCTAGACATTACACGTAGCTATCAGAATACTAGTCAAGAATAGGTCTGATTGAGGTCGTAGGGTGGTAGCCAATAGAAACAAATAACCACAACATTTCATAACATCAAAACCCACCACAAATCGTATATCTAGCCATACACTCAAGCATTATACGAGTATTATCATCTAATCGTGTATCTAGCCATACACTCAAGCATTATATTATCATATAATCGTATATCTAGCCATGCACTGAAACATTATATTATCGTCTAATCGTATATCTAGTCATACACTCAAACATTATATTATCATCTAATCGTATATCTAGCCATACACTCAAGCATTATATTATCATATAATCGTATATCTAGCCATACACTCAAGAATTATATTATCATATAATCGTATATCTAGCCATACACTCAAGCTTTATATTATCATATAATCGTATATCTAGCCATACACTCAAGCATTATATTATCCTCTAATCGTATATCTAGCCATACATTGAGATGTTGTTTTCATCCGCCAGATTTACAATCACGGATTTATCCCAATAGGGGTTCAATCTGCCTCCCTTCTCTCCTGGTTTCCTGCAGGTGGGTTACTCAAGTAGGCACTACTCAAGAAATCTGCCTGAACCCTCTGTGATCCAGGGATAATACTGCATGTTGTGTAAATAAACAGCACAGGTGCTGCTGCCTGCCTAATTGCTGGTTATTAATCAATATTCATCATTTCTCTTCTCTGAGTCTGTTCCATGACATGTCCAGAGTTGTTAGATGTTCCTCAAGGTTCCAATAGTTATGAGGATGTCATCTATAAAATTGGTGATAGCTGAGTTGTGTAAGGGACCCAGTAATTTCCTCTTCATCCTGGATAAAACACTCGGAGTATTCTTCAACCCAAAAAGCAACATACGGAACTCATAGTGCTCCTCCGAGGTGCTCACAGCCAGCAAAGGTCTGAGCTCATGCTTGACGGAATCTGGTAATGCAATTATCTAGATTCACTAGTGACTCTGGTACTGTGATTATTTCCCAAATCCAGGCAGAGTCTATTTTCACCAGAGGGTTTTCTCAGCTAAACCTCACTGGGGCGATAATATGATTCATATGGGGAAATGAATTTCCTGCACCAAGAAATCAATTCTCCCTGTAGCATTGCTATATAATATAAAATCTCAATCCATGTCCGTATCCAATACTTCCAATGGACTGTGTATGGGCCGGCCAACTACCACTGATACCAGTGCCCTCGTAATGCTAATTTAATTGCCGTATGTCGAAGAGAGCTGAGCATTAGGCCAATTGCCCTTTCTCCCACTTCCAATTTTTCTGGGGTTACCTCTCAGTTTCGTTTTCAATGTGGGCTGACTAACCATACTATTTTTATCCAGTTCCACGAATTCAGAACACATTTGTGCTGGTGCGGGATGGGTTGTTTCTCCTCTCGGTACGAGACAGAAAGTTGCCATGGTAACTGGTTTATTGGAAGACTGGGTGTGGGAAGGTGCTGACCTATCCACTATGTCTACCTTGTTATTTTTATTTTCAGGTCTATGTTCGCCCCAATGCGTGTCTAGGTCCTGTAGATTTTCCCAACTTGGGGATGTCACCTTGCTACATGTGTCACAGGCATTCACAAACTGAGCAATGTCTTTAGCTATGCCTGGCCAATAATATTTCACATATGCTCTTTGACAGGTGGTACCAATTTTCCTATGTCCACCGACTGATACAACACGTGCTAGCTCCATAACTTTTTCCCTATAACTCAATGGCAGTACTAACTGTCCATGTCCACTTTGTCCTGCTCCAGCTTTTTTGTAAAGCAGTCCATCCTTCAAATAAAATTGTCCTTTCTTAGGGGTGTTATGGCTATCTGGCAATTTGCCAAAGCAAGGTTTTAATGTTTTATCTGTAGCCTGGGCCTTTCTCATCTATTTAGGATGAACATTTAGTGGTGTTCCCTCCTCCTTCCTGTGACTTGACCTGGTCTGGAGAGTTGCCATGACCAGAGGTTTTATTGGGTTCCCTAGGAAAACATGTCTCCTTCCTAACACCAGCGGGTAATTAGGATCATCACATACTGCTGCACTGATCACTCCTTCTACGTAACGAGTTTTGACATTTATTCAGGCTACGGGAAGTGTCATAGTGGCTGTTCCCTTTAATGTCCCTTGTATCTCCACTTTTTCTGTGGTATACTGGTCAGGGTGCACCAGGGTTGCACTCACAACTGAGTCAAATTCCAATCCTGAATCATAAAGGCACTTGATAGTTGTACCATTACACTTTACTTCTTCACAGATGGGGGATGATGGAGATCTACCGGACTTGCTGTCGGTTCCTTCCTGCCCTTTCCCACTGTTATCATGCATGCAGCGTGATATGGAGGGACTTTCCTACCACATTCAATTGTATTGTGGTTGCTCATGTTGCAAATTTTGCACCACTTATCTCCCTGTCTATAGGGTTTCTTATGTATTATGTTGTATTATACATATACGTGGGCGGTTGGCGAGGCGAATCGAAACTGAATTTATGTCTTCTTTTTAGAACGACCGATTCAGTTTTGATTGATCTGTAGGGCAGTTAAATTTTTTCATTTAGCAAAGAATCCATTGACGATTTTCCGATGGTAACAATTCGTTTGCATTTGAAAGGATTTGACCTTGTATGTTAGTTGTGATTTGCTGTGGATAACTGGTGTATTTTGCTGTACTAATTTCATTTTTATTCAGTTCTGCAATAATGTTCGTAATCTATCCCGTCAATTCTGATCTTTCTATCACTTATTTCATAGATTTTGTATTAACCGTTATGAGTCCATTGTTACGTCACTGATTTTTGAGTACATGTTTCATCTTGACTTAGTTCAATCCTTGACCTTCTTAGTGTACTTCCGATTTTTTCTTCTTAGTTTATAGATTCATTTTATGTCTGAAATTGTCAGTTTGTGATGTGCTAATGTTCTGTACAGTTTAGTTTATTGTTTGTCTTAGTTATTCATTTCATATACAGTAGAACTCCATTTATCCGAACCCCAATTATCCGAACATCCAATTATCCGAACACTTTTTCCAGAAAAAAAAATCAGATGCCACAGTCACGTTAGACTAAAATTCTGAATCTTTTGATGCGGCAAACTTCAAATGTGTGCGACCAATTTGTAGAGAATGGGATGGCTAATGGTCGGTCGCTTACGTACAGGAAGTCAGTTAGATCATAAAGTCAGTTAATATCTGGTTTATCAATCCAGTGTACGTGTGCGTTCTAGGTAGAACACTGGCTAAACAGACAGTTCAACTTAAAATAATTGTGTCTGCTACTACAGCAGAATAATTTTGGTGTACAAGTATTTCTCTGTGCGATATGGCATCTTCCAGTAGGCCTAAAGCATATAAAAGGAACCGCAATGTTTTGTCAATTGAAACGAAAACAGAAAATTATCAAGAGACTAGGACAAGGTGAAACTGTATCTTCACTTGCGAGGATTTTCAATGTTGGGAAAGCTACCGTCTCTGACATCAAAAGTAACAAGGATACAATTATGAGTTTTGCATCGAAATTTGATAGTGAAAATTGGTCGAAGAAACGTAAAACCATGAGAAATGCGAAAGATGTGAAATTGGAAGAGGCTTTGTATATATGGTTTGTGCAAAGAAGAAGCAAAGGGGAACCTATCTCTGGTTCTCTGTTGTGTGAAAAGGCACTTCAGTTCAACAATCAACTTGACGGTCCTCCTGACTTTAAGGCTAGCCAGGGATGGTTAAGAAACTTTAAATCTCGTCATGGCATACGAGAATTGGAGATTCTAGGGGAATCTTTATCTAGCGATGCAACTGCCGCTAAAAATTTTAAAGAAACATTCTTGGCTTTTTTGGAAGAAGAAAGTTATTCACTCGATGATGTGTATAATGCCGATGAGACTGGCTTATACTGGAAATCATTGCCTCAAAAATCACTTGCATCTCAGCGCGAAGCAGCTGCCCCTGGGTTTAAAAAGTGCAAAGAGAGAGTAACAATTTTGGTAGCCGCTAATGCCAGTGGAAGTCATCGTTTACCGGTGCTAATGATCGGCAAAGCCAAAAAACCACGTTGTTTAAAGAATGTGACATGTCTCCCATTGTGTTACAAAGCACAGAAGAGTGCTTGGATGAATAGTGAAATATTTCTTGATTGGTATACAAATCAGTTCATCCCAAATGTGAAGAGGTTGAGAGAACAAGAAAAGAAAACTGGAAAAGTAATTCTTCTACTGGACAATGCACCATCTCATCCAGAGAAGGATACATTGAATGCAGTTGATGCAAATTTTAAAGTAATTTTTCTGCCTCCCAATGTAACAGCACTGATTCAACCAATGGATCAGGGTGTTATAGCAAAGCTTAAAAAGATGTACAAGAAGGAAGTCCTGCGTCGTTTATTGTTGGCTGAAGATGAAGAAAGTGTGGTGGCGTTTTCCAAAAAGCTTAATATCAAAGACTGCTGCTATATGTTAGCTGATGCTTGGACCATGTTGCGTGGTGGTTTGCTCTGAACAATGTTCCATGTGTTATGAATAAAACAATTATAAAATTCTGGCCATTGTTTTCTTCCTTGATATGTTAGTTTTAGTGCATCGTGCCTTTGATGGAAGATTAAGCGAATGCTGGGGTGGAAGATTCCAAACAATACTTGAACTTTGGAATACGATTGATTTGATAAGTCATTTCATTGAGTCCGTACATTTAATTCACATGTACACATTTCAAATAGGGACAGAACATGAGTCATGCATAAATTAATCAATGGCGTAGACTGCTGTTTTACGTGTCAATGTCCGTTTAAGGATACAGAGCAGTAATTGTCGTCAGAACATCACAGCTATATGCACGCGCAGCTAGACATGGCTACCTGCCGACAGTGAGACTGCGAGTCTGAATATATTCATACGAATTTGACGATTATTCTTCTCCTTCTGAGAATTCTAGTTAAAATACTAACCTCCATAAATTTCCCTCTCATAAAGAGTTCTAGGACTGACCCTGGTCCATCAAAAAATACACATATAAATGGCTATATCATGCCATTGCATTGGAAGGTTAGAACAACGCAGCTATTCAGCTTGGCGGTCAAGTAACAAAGGGTAGCGTTTCTTAGTTACCGACTGTGTCCTAAACAACGCTATACACGTCATAATCGATCGTGTGTGGAGCGTTCAAAATTGAAACCTCTATCGCAATATATTAAATGCCTTAACCTCTTACAATTGCACGTCTGATAACCTTTAGCAGACGGCGTTAATATCATATACCGTAACAATTCCCTGTACACCGGGGAAAAAAAAAATCGATAGATTTTTTTTCAAGATCTATCCGACCTAACAATTTTTTCAAAAAAATTTAACACAATTGTGACATATGGCCGACGATGTTCTGAGTAGAACCGTGTTGCGGTCGTGTCAACTAACTATTTGTCATAGTCATCTAACATTATATATCAATATTATACATATTATTATATCAACTAAATAAATGTCCAATGTTAATAGTGAATGATAGAATTAAATTAAAATAAGGTCTGTCGTATTAGTATGTCATATAGGAATTAATTTGACTAATTTAAATTAAATTAATTAATTAAACTAAGAGTTAAATTATTAAGATTCTAATGTAACGTGATGTCATGAGAGAAGAAAAGACAAACTAAGTGAGAAGAAATAGAAAGAAATTCGAATATAAGTTTTAACTTAATTGTGTGTGTTAAGTGTTAGTGAATAATAACTATCTAATTTAACTAACTAAATAATGTATAGGTACATTAACAAAAATATTAATCTAATACTTGTGTGAGATTTATTTTCTCTTTTCATAATTTCTTCTTTTTATATTTCGTTCTCTTTTTTTTTCATTTAATTTTTTTCTCACCTTTCATTTTATTGATAATAATTCAATTAAGAAGTTAAGTTAACTAATTAATTAGTATAGGATATGATGATCCATCCGTAGTCTTGATCCTGATGAATTCTTTTAGGCAAAAGTGTTCAAACGTTCACGTCGGAAAGAAATGTCATTTATCACTGCATCCAAGAATTAAGAGTCCATAGGATAATAAGTTCGACTTGTCGTCAGATATTATTCCATGATTGTTCAACGGTATTTATATATCGTGTATGGACGTTAGACGAAGTTCCAATGTCAATATGTCTTTTAGTTCAATTCTGTGATGCATATAGTGTTTATAAAGTTTAAATTGAAGGCAAGGTTAGTTCTTTTATAGTTGATACTTCGTTCAATCCAATGTAGTTCTGATTGATGTAGTTTAAGAGTGTCAATATTGATTATTCGTCGTCAATAGGATTACGTGACAATGCATCTGCCACACAATTTTCAGTGCCAGGTATGTGTTCAATGGAGAACTCGAATGGCTGTAGGATGATTGAATATCTGGCAAGCTTCTGGCTTGTATGATTTGATCGACGCAAGGCTGCTACAGCACGTTGGTCCGTCTGTATGGTGAAGGGAGCACCAAGTAAGTACTTTTCAAGTTTGGTTATTGCCCAGATCACAGATAAAAGTTCCTTGTCGACTGTTGAATACTTCGTTTCTGCCGGCTTCAGCTTTCTTGAAATGTATAACGTAGGATGTAGAATGCCATCATGGTTCTGGAGCAGGCATGCACCAATGCCGTAGTTACTAGCATCTGTTCGTAAGAAAAATCTTTTGGAAGCATCGGGAAGTCTTAAAATTGGTTCATGCGAGAACAAATTTATAATTTTGTTGAAAGTTTCATTGCATGTACCAGTCCATGTCACCTTCACCGGCATATCTTTTTTTAACAATGAAGACAATACAGCCGTGATGGATGACAAGTTTGGTATGAATCTACTGTAATATTGAACAAGTCCTAACAAACTCCTGACCTGTTTCTTCGTCTGAGGAACTGCTATGTTTAGAATTTTGGAGACTGTACTAGGTAAAGTTCGGATATATCCCGATCCAATGATATGTCCCAAAAAGGTTATCTCATTACACGCGATTTGCACCTTTGTAGGTTTAGCAGTTAGATGATAATTCCTTAGAGTGTCAAAAACATATCTAAGTCCCGAAACATGTTCCTCAAACGACGAACTAAACAAGCATATGTCGTCAATATATGTAATAACGTCTGGTCTACCTGATAAAATTTGTCGCATCAGGCGAATGAAGGTAGCTGGCGCATTAACAAGCCCAAAAGGCATCACATTCCACTGGTATAGACCTTGTGGAGTGGAAAATGCGGTGTAGTACTTAGCCTTTTCGGTCAGTGGTATCTGCCAATAACCTTTAGTTAAGTCTATCTTACTAAATATAGTTGCGTTGGATAGACGTGGCAGTAAGTCGTCGATAAGTGGATGTGGTTCGCTGTCAACTATAGTCTTAGCATTTAATTTTCTATAATCAACACATAGTCTAATGTTATTGTCCTTCTTCCGGACAATCACTAATGGAGAAGAGAATGGCGAATTACTAGTCTCAATGATTCCCAGAGACAACATCTGTTCAAGTTCCTTAGTAGTTTTAGCAAGGAAATGTAAAGGAACAGAATAGGGATGTACACGAATAGGTGTATCATCATTGAGAGTAATGTCATGACTGATAGCCGATGTGCGACCCGGGACGTCGGTCAATACATCTGGATAAGATTGTAATAGATTAGCAATCTGTAGACGCTGTTGCGGTGTAACCGTTGAAGAGATGGTTACATCCCGCCAAGATTCAGTAGGTTGAACTACTGGTACCGGTAACGGTAACTGTACCTCAGGAAAAGAAGATTCTTCTTCCTGGATGACAGATAAGTTAGAATAATGACAAGTGGATACTGTGTTGTCCTCTAGTTCATGAAAAATTGACTGTAAGTGTTCAGGACGTGTATGAAATTGCTTGAGCATGTTAATATGAAATATCTTTTTGTGTCCCTTGATATCTAAGACGTAATCAACGTCGGAAATTTTATCAATGACTTTGTAAGGACCATTCCAAGATATCAATAATTTATTGTTATTGTGAGGAAGTAACACATAAGCCTCGTCGCCTGGGAATAATTGGCGTAATCGTCGAGACCTATTTTGTAGAGATCGAGCCTTAGCTTTTGCAGCCTCAGAAGAAGCTGTTGCCAACTGGCAAGACTCAATAATATTCTTCCGAAGATTAATCACGTACTCGTAAGATGACTGAGTGTCCTGAGTCATCTCCTCGTCAATTAATAAGTCTTTTATTAGTCCCATAGGACCTCTTGGGGAGCACCAAAAACTAATTCAAAGGGAGAGAAGCCAGTTTGTTCATGCGGTACCTCCCGATAAGCAAATAGAACAGCTGGGAGTGCTCTGTCCCAGTCATGAGGGTGCTTAGCAGTAACCTTATGTAGTAGTTGTTTAAGTGTACGGTTAAGTCTTTCAACCGCACCATTACTCATCGGATGATAAATACTACTTAAATTCCTATCAATGTCCCAAGTTTTCATGACTTCCTTCATGGTGTCAGATATAAACTGTGACCCATGGTCTGATAAAAGTTTTCTAGGAAACCCTATTCTTGAAAAGATGAGATGTAGTGCATCAGCTACATCTGTGGTAGTGGTGGTCTTTAATGGGATAGCTTCTGGCCATCGTGTGCACAAATCAATGCACGTAAGGACGAATCTATGTCCTCTGGCCGATGGTAGCAATGGACCAATAATGTCTATTGCCATCTTGTCAAAAGGTCTCACTGAGATATCGCAAGCCTGAATAGGCGCCGTGTGAAAAGCTCCACGTGCTTTCACTTCTTGGCATGTAGTACAGGAACGTACATACTGCGAAATATCTCTTGACACCCCTGGCCAAAAGAATGAAGACAGTACTCGAGATCGTGTTCGAGTATATCCCATATGTCCAGCACAATGTGAGTCATGTGCATGTTGAAGAATGTACCGTCTAAAAGTATACGGGACCATAACTTGTTGTTTCATTTGTGATTTGTCATTAAAACATCTAATCAATATGTCATTTTTAATAACAAAACAATGTTTGTTATTATTACCTGAGGATAGATTGTCAACTTTATCAACCAACTTAAAAAATTTTTTTAAAGATTTATCCTCTTTTTGTTTGGTTGCAAATGTTTCCCTGTCAATAGGTGAATTGACTACAAATTCCTCTTGGTTGTCTGCATCCATTTTATTATCATCAACTTTCTCCATGAGTTGAGTCTGCGCTCTAGTCGTCACGGCGTTTCCAGTGCATAGGTTATGTTTCTCCCATTCTATAATCTCATCTGGAGTACAATCTTTACTGCCGTGTATACGACCAACCATCAAATCAGCTATAGGCTTTTTTAGCATACATACTTTTACGTTTCCTGTGAAGAAAGGAGTGTTAACATGAATAATAGCTGTGGGGTAAAACTCTATTGTTCCACCAAAAGTCATGCAACGGACATATTCCCCCGTTGCACAGCTGGGATGTACCAGCGACTGTCGTACACCAATCGTTGTGGATCCTGAATCCCTCAACACTGAGACGACGGATCCATTAACTAATCCTCTGTTAAAAATTAGTAGGCCTGTTCCATCGTTGACTGCAAGACCTACCTGTGGTATAATATGTCCGCAGTTAAGCACTGTTTCTTTCGCCTTCTGAAAAATAAGATTGCATTGCTGGCAACTATTTGCCACATTATAATTAATAGCAAAACATGCAGCAGAAGACTGTGTTGTATTATTGTCAAGTGGGACCTGAGCTATAGGGGTAGTATTATTTGTAACTGCCGCCCCTGTATTATGGTTGTAATGAGATGATCCCCGAGAATGAGATCGATTCCGAGTATAATTGTTAGAATTATCTCGTCGTCCTCTATAGCAACTATTATCTCGATGTCTCGAGCCATGATTATTATCATTCCAGTTGTTATTATTATTGGGAGTATGTGATCGATTATAATGAGTGTTATGTTGACTATTGTGGTAGTTTGTTTGAGGTGAATAATTTCTATCTCGTGATCTACCTCTGTTGAACTCATTTTTATTGTTGAAATCATTATTATGTCCCTTCTGAAAGTTAACATTGTGATTTCTTTGGAACCTGCTTCTGTCTACACTGTGATGTCTTTGTTTTTTATTGTGATTGTAGGCCATATTAGACGCCACAGGTAGAGGTTCTCTTAATGAGGAGTTAGAAATGGTTGCATTCGGATGTGCCGAACAGTAGTTTAAAGAAATTTTTTCTAACTCATCCATAGTACCTGGTTTACGCTCCTGCAAATATGCAAAAAATGGCTGGCTAACCGAAGATAATACCTTATCCCGTAGTAGTAAATCAACTAATTTGTCGTATGATTTGTTGACTTCTGCCAGTTCAACCCATCTATTAAATGTATTGCGTATATTCGCAATGAATCCTGCAAAATCCCTTGGAGATTCTGGTAAAATTCCCTTAAATTTCAACCTACAGTGTTCCTCGTCCAGGTGAAACCTTCTTAAAAGCAAGGACTTAATAGCACCGTAGTTATTAGCTATTGATGGGTCAGCATTTTGAGAAGCTGTCAATGGTTCTCCAACCAAGAATTCATTTAATTTGAGTACCCATGACTCTTCAGGCAAATGGTTAGATTTGCAAGTCTGTTCAAAACGTGCCAGGAACGATGAAAGGTCGTCGACGTTCAAGTTGAAAATGGGTAATTTAAAGTTGTAGAAATGTTTAGGTTGGCTGGATGATGATCCATTTTGTGCGTTATTATTCTGGTTTGCATCAGCACTTTGTGCTTGTAATCTTGCTGTCTCCAATTTAATACGCGCCAATTCCATTTCTTGTTGTAAAATAATTTCCTCTCGTTTCAATTTATTCTCTTCTTCCTGTCTGGCGATTGTTCTTTGCTCTTCTCTTTCACGTTGAGCAATCTCTCTCAGTCTATTTTCCTTGTCAATTTGCTTTCTCTCACGTGCTGCTTCCTCTTTCTTTAATGCAGCTTTTTTCTCTTCTTCCTCTTTCTTTAATGCAGCTTTCTTCTCTTCTTCTTTTCTTTCATATTTTTCCAGTTCTGATTCAGCAAACTGACGAAGTTCTTGAGATTTATAACCATATTCACGACCAATCTTAACGAAATGGTCTATAGTAAGCATTTTGACTTTTATCTGTTAGTAATTATTGATAATTACTGATTAAAATAGTCAATAGTAGCTTCAGAGTAATTATTATACTTACTCAACTTAGAAATATTCAATATAAGTAATCACAATAGTACTGAACTTAATGTCTAAGTTCAACTAATAGACAATATTTTGTAACAATATTGTATCTAAATAATACTATACCATAAATAGTTATGATATCTGTTAAATATAATGTAATTATATCACACAATTAATCTTAATATCCAATAATGTTGGGTATAATTCCTAGTAATTATATTGTTCAATGTACTAAGTCACTCTCTTAGTACCAGAAAAGTATATTAAATAATATACAATGGGTCTATTACCTCAAAGGTAGCTATAAGATTATTTATTTTGTCAATATATATATTATATTATTATGCCCTAGGCATCTATGATAAATTGTAGTGCTACTTTCTTGGACTATCACTGCATAATTATGCAATGTCCCATATTAACCTTAATTATCAGAAAAAATTAATTAAATTAAATTACAAGTGTATTATTGCATATAATAGCATATTATTAATGTAATATTAATATATATCATGAGGACAAACAAAACAATGATGCAACTAAAGGGTACAAACAATGTCAAGACGCAAACAAGACATTTTCACAATTAAAAATGAATTTATGAACTAAATAAAATAAGCGGAAATGTCACAGACCAAATGAAGGGCAAGGTCTGACCGGAGGTCAACTGAATATTCAAGGTACACACAAAAAAAAATGACTGCGAAAAATGATGACGTCACAGGACTCATAACGGACGAAAATTTAACAATCATAAAATAAATGATAGTCAGAGGAGACTGGACGAATAGTAACGAACATGGTACAGAACTGAATAAAATTATTAACTGAGTACGAATAAAATACACCAATTATCTACGGGACAGTACAGCTAACGCAAATCGTCAAACGATAGCAGATTTGGACAACAAGTCCAATGTCAAACCTCAATGGGGTTTCCAAAGGTGCGATCGTTTAACTGCCCTAAGAAACGACCGAAATCAATTCAGGCATCGTGAGAGCCACAGAATCTAATGTCGGTTCATCCTCCCTACCTCCCACGAATTAACAACACATTAAGACAACAAAAATTACATTAAACATAGATAAAAACATGCCGATGTAGGCAGAGGACAATGGACTTAGTTAGCACTGTTTGCAATACCAACAGTTAAACACCTAGATTTATCTTTACCGTTGCTTCGATCAGTGCTAGCGGTCGTCAACAGCTAGGCTAAAGCCCCTGACTGTCTGCTCCTATAGTCCATATCATGTGTTGGCTTCAAATGGCTCATGTTTCCTTTGGTTAGACTTAGAAACGGCTGGTTTCTTCGACAGATCACCTACACGATTTTCAGTGACGTCACGTTGTTAGGTATTATAATGAGTACTGCGTCACGTCAGCCTCGTACTGGTCATGTGATCGAAACTTGATCGTAAACATTTCATTCGAAAGTCATGAAGAAATTTTTTTTTTTGTCGTCCCCAGACACCGGACACCACTGTTGCGTGGTGGTTTGCTCTGAACAATGTTCCATGTGTTATGAATAAAACAATTATAAAATTCTGGCCATTGTTTTCTTCCTTGATATGTTAGTTTTAGTGCATCGTGCCTTTGATGGAAGATTAAGCGAATGCTGGGGTGGAAGATTCCAAACAATACTTGAACTTTGGAATACGATTGATTTGATAAGTCATTTCATTGAGTCCGTACATTTAATTCACATGTACACATTTCAAATAGGGACAGAACATGAGTCATGCATAAATTAATCAATGGCGTAGACTGCTGTTTTACGTGTCAATGTCCGTTTAAGGATACAGAGCAGTAATTGTCGTCAGAACATCACAGCTATATGCACGCGCAGCTAGACATGGCTACCTGCCGACAGTGAGACTGCGAGTCTGAATATATTCATACGAATTTGACGATTATTCTTCTCCTTCTGAGAATTCTAGTTAAAATACTAACCTCCATAAATTTCCCTCTCATAAAGAGTTCTAGGACTGACCCTGGTCCATCAAAAAATGCACATATAAATGGCTATATCATGCCATTGCATTGGAAGGTTAGAACAACGCAGCTATTCAGCTTGGCGGTCAAGTAACAAAGGGTAGCGTTTCTTAGTTACCGACTGTGTCCTAAACAACGCTATACACGTCATAATCGATCGTGTGTGGAGCGTTCAAAATTGAAACCTCTATCGCAATATATTAAATGCCTTAACCTCTTACAATTGCACGTCTGATAACCTTTAGCAGACGGCGTTAATATCATATACCGTAACAGACCACCCTGTCACAAGATAATCTCAACAAGGCTTGGAGTAGATTGCTTGGGAAAAAAGGAGGAAATGAAACTACTGCAGTGGACACAAATGATGATTGTATAAATGAAGTTGTGGAACTGTTTCAAGCAATGCCCGGATTTTCGGACTGTGACAAAGATGATGCACACATGTGGCTAGAAGATGATAATGATTCTGGTTTTCAGTTTTTGAACGATGAAGAAATTTTGTCTTTTGTGCAAGAAGAAAACCAAATACATGTAGTGACCGATGATGAAGACTCCTCAGAAGTACATGATGCACTTGTAGATTATGAAGAAAAACTAAAACGTCGACCAAGTCCTGAAGAGGCCTTTATAGCACTAGAAACAGCGATGGCTTCGTACGAGCAAGAAGATGACAGCTGTTCTACACAGCTTCTGCTGTTGAAGAGAATGCGGGACTTAGCAGCCAAAAGGAGACTATCCAGTTTGGTGCAAAAGAGGATTCCTCATTATTTTAAATAGTGGGCTACATCTGTGCAAGTACATATATACGTAAGTTGCGCCTGGTTTTGAATCGTTTGTAATGTTATTTTGAAAACATTTCTCTTTCTTAACAAAAATAATTAATACAAGTAGTACATGCACTGCAGTGTAATAAAAGATTTTGGTGATACAGTGATCTAATACAGTGTGGGTATTAATATTACAGTACAAGTAAATATGTTTTATAGTGTATTTTCCTTGTGATGGTTAATTATTTTTAGAAATATGTGTACATGTACTCGATACATTATGTAATCCAATTATCCGAACATTTGATTATCCGAACGATGCTCGGTCCCATGGGGTTCGGATAAATGGAGTTCTACTGTATTAATGATTTAATAATGTTATAAATTTACTATTAATAGAATAATACAATAATTTGATTAATTTATACTAAATCATTTGATGACTTAGGTGATGTCATCTATTTGCAGTAGTAGTCCAATATACTATTGAAGCATATTGTAGATTATGACGAGGGCATAATAGCATAATATATAGTGATAAATAACTTTGATTTATGGTTTGCCTTGAATAGGACAGACATATTAAATATTAATTAGTACATTTTCATAGTGTGTTGTGTTGTTCGTCCATCACAGGTGATGAAGACCACTCTGTTCATCCAATTATTAGGATGTTAGGATAGTCTATGAGTACGAAGGTGACTGATGAGCCCGATGCGGGCCTGGAAGGATCTCGGACAGTGTGGGCAGGGAATGTTTGCTTCATGTGAAGGTTTTATTTCACGATCTTTTCTAGCTTGTCTCCGCTGTTCCGCTGCTGCTCTTCTGGAAGATTCGCATGCCACTGCACCTTTACGAAGAGATGTGCGCCAGGCAGTTCGGTCTTGCGCAGTAGCTTCCCATGTGTCTGGGTTTATGTCAAAGGTTTTTAATGAAGCCTTAAGCGTGTCTTTGAAGCGCTTTTTCTGGCCACCATGGGAGCGTCTACCCTTCTGCATCTCACCATAAAAGAGTATCTTTGGCAGTCGATGGTCTGGCATGCGGACTACATGACCTGCCCAGCGAATCTGTGACTGCATCAGAATAGTATCGATGCTAGGGATACCAGCTCTGTCAAGAACGGCGGTATCCGGGATCTTGTCTTGCCATTTGATGTTCATTATCTTCCTGAGACAGACTGTATGGAAGTGGTTGAGCTTTTTTACGTGGCGCCTGTATACAGTCCATGTTTCACATGCATAAAGCAGCACTGGAAGCACCGCAGCTCTGTATACCTTCAGCTTTGTCTGTAGACTAATGCCACTTCGATGCCAAACGTTGGTGTATAGTCTGCCAAATGTGCTGCTGGCTTTGGAGATCCTGGTGTTCACTTCATCATCAATGACGATGTTCTGGGATAGTGTACTACCAAGGTATGTGAACCTGTTCACAACATTCAGTTTCTCACAATTTACCTTGATGACTGGCTCAGTATAAATTGTGCCAGGAGCTGGTTGGTACATGATTTCTGTTTTCCCCGTGTTGATGGTAAGCCCAAAGTTGGAGCAGGCTTCGGAGAATCTGTCAACGCTACGCTGCAGATCAGCCTCTGAGCCAGCACTGAGGGCACAATCGTCAGCAAACAGAAGATCCCTGATGGTGTGTGATTTGACCTTGGTTTTTGCTTGAAGCCTCCTAAGGTTAAACAATTTTCCATCAATACAATATCTGATGTCGATTCCTGTGTCCCCGTCTCTGAAAGCATCAGTCAGCATAGCAGAAAACATGATACTGAAAAGAGTCGGTGCAAGTACACACCCTTGTTTAACTCCATTTGAGACTGGGAAAGGCTCCGATAGCTCACCGTTTTCCTGAACTCTAGCCTGCATTCCATCATGCAGCTGCTGCACTATTGAGATAAATTTCTTTGGGCAGCCGTATTTTGCCATGATCTTCCATAGACCCTCTCTACTGACCGTGTCGAACGCCTTTGTCAAGTCGATGAAAGCTGTGTACAGGTCACAGTGCTGTTCTTGGCATTTTTCTTGAAGCTGTCTTGCAGCGAACACCATATCGGTGGTTCCACGTTCTTTCCGGAATCCACACTGAATTTCAGGTAGCTTCATTTATAGGAATTTGGGGCAGTCGGTTGATGGCTTCATCATTAATAGATGATGGCTGGTTCAGAATATTATTAAAGTGTTCGACCCAGCGTTGGAGAATTTTTTCCTTGTCTGTAATTAGTGTTTTTCCATCTGCATTAAGGAGGGGAAATGATCCTGATGATGTTGGACCATAGACCGCTCTGAGTGCATGGTAAAAATTTTTCAAGTCATGGCTGTCAGCAAAGCCTTGGAGCTCATCTGCTTTATTACTCAGCCATGAATCCCGCATCTGGCGTAGTTTATGTTGGACGATTCTACGCATGTTGTTGAAAGCGTCTTTCTTGGATGTAGATTTTGGATCATTTAAATATGCTTTATGGAGATTGTGTTTCTCAGCCAACATCTTCTTTATATCATCTGAGTTCTCATCAAACCAGTCATTTTGTTTCTTGATGGCGGGACCCAGGACCTCTGTAGCAGTGTTGTAGATCTGCTCGCTTAGGGCTGTCTAATTTGTTTCCGCACTTTGGCCGTCTAACGAGATAGATTTGAGACGGTCTTCTAGGGTGTCAGTGAATGACTGTTTAATTTTTGTCTTCTTTAGTTTGGTAATATCCAGCCTTTTTTGAGTTTTCTTTCCCTGGGGGCGCCTGGCAGGTTGGATACGAATTTTAAGTTTAGACACAATGAGCGATGATCAGTCCAGCATTCGGCACCACACATGGACTTGGTCACCCGGACATCTTGCCTGTCCTTCTTCCTAACAATTACATAGTCAATTAGGTGCCAATGCTTCGAGCGAGGGTGCATCCAGGAGGTCCTGTTGCGGATAGGAAGTCGAAAAATGGTGTTGGTGACAAGGAGGTTATGTTCTGCGCAAGTCTGGAGGAGAAGAAGTCCATTGCTGTTACAGCGACCCACGCCGTACTTTCCGATAGTGCCATTCCAGGAGATGTTATCTGAGACTACTCTTGCATTAAAGTCACCAAGAATAATAAGCTTATCTGCTTTGGGAACTGATGCAATGACTGCATGTAGTTCTTCGTAAAACTTATCCTTGACGTCATCCTGGTTTGTCATAGTTGGTGCATACGCGCTAATGATGGTGGCATGTTTCCTTCCATAAAGCAGCGGGATCTTGACCGTCATGAGTCGGTCATTTATTCCTTTTGGGGGCTCCGCTAGCTTGCCAATAATTGCTGTTTTGATTGCAAATCCAACCCCTGCTTCTCGTCTTTCTTCAGTTCCTCTTCCGCTCCAATAGAATGTATAACCTGCACCCTTTTCGCAAAGTTGGCCCTCGCCTGCAAGTCGAGTTTCACTCAGTGCTGCTATGTCAATGTTGTATCTGGCCAGTTCTCTCCCTATCAGGGCAGTTCGCCTCTCGGGTCTGTTTGTGTTAAAGTCTTTGTCGAGTAGAGTGCGCACATTCCATGCGCCTACAATGAGGGGGAAAAATCTGTCCTTTCTTTTTCTTATGTGTCGCCCGCTAAAGTAGGGTACCCACCAACCGCGGTAAGCTGGTTAGGTAATGGTGGAGCAGGCAATGTTTAGGGCACCTTTTCTAGCCCCTTCCTCATGCCATGGAGGTGAGCAGTGCTTTCCTAAAGAGGGCTGCTCAGTCACTCAGGGGGCTGCCGAATCCCACTGCTGCTCCGATCAGTGGAAGACGACCATATGGCCTGAGCCGCCTGTGTGTAGGTCTGCGACTACGACTGCCAGCTCACCCACGCCTGCCGCTTCGCCGCTCGCCCATCGCCACAGGACTTGTTGTGAGTGGATGGATGAGTGGATGAGTGGATGAAAGAGTGACTTGCGCAGTGATTTGGTTTAAAGTGAGGAAGAGTTGCGCAATTCGTCGACCTCACTCTCTCGCCTGGGTCCATCTTAATCCAGTGGCAAGACAAGTCAAGACGACTGGAGATGAAGTCAGGTGCAGTGGATGACCATGGCTTTCTACGTGCCTCGCCATGCTCCTTACGCTCCACAGCGCGTTGCTGGTAATCGCCGTCATGCCCGTTGAACCAACAGGTGGTTTCTTCCGCGCAGTCTACCGAATCCAGTCTTCGCATGCATGGGTAGGCAGACCCTAACTCACCGAAGGTTTATAACCAGTCGGCTACCCTCACCTAGTTTAGCCGGCCTGTCAAAGTCGTTTCCCGGGGGTGGCCGCTGTCGCATGCTGACAGCTACGAGGAGCCACAGGTGAGAGCTGAATGCCAGGTTTGGACCAAAGGTGGCCGAGCTGCCCTGAAAATGGCATGACAGCTCCTTAACCAGAGGTACTACCAATACCTGACATCCCAAACCCCCCACATTTTCATAGTACTACAGTGTGCACTGGGCACATGTATGTGATTAAATAACATAATTATGAAGGGATAATACTCATAATTATTGGAGGATAATATTAGATGCATGATATAAATTCAGCATCATAAATTAATAAGGGTATAATACATTGGTATAATGTAATGAGTAAACATTATTGATTTAAATTATTTAGTTACAAAATAGTTGTGGAACTTACCATTAATAGTACTATAAGATTGTAGTTGATTATATTGTGTATTAATCTATTGCTACACATACATATAATTAAATATTTAACTGAGAAGGCATATTGTTGAATTAATATGGCTATTCTTGACACCTTTGTCAAGATTGGGAAGGATTATGGTTACAAAAGACCAGAACTTCGTCAATTTGCAGAACAACAACTGGCTATTGCTGAACAAAAAGAAGCAGAACGTAAGGCTGAATTAAAACGGGAGAAAGAAGAACTTGAAAGAAAAGAAGCTGATAAAAAAGCTGCATTGAAGAAGGAAGAAGACGAACGTGAACTTAAATTAGGAAAGCAAAGAGAAATTGCTAAACGAGAGATGGAAGAACAAAAAGAACTTGCTAGGCGTGAAGAAGAAAGAAAAGTGGCAAGGGACGAGATGTTACGGACTGAAGAAGAGAATAAATTGAAACGAGAGGAAATTATAAGGCAACAAGAAATGGAATTGGCACGTCTTAAGTTTGAAACTGCAAAATTACAGGCACAAAGTGCTACTACGAGCCAGACTGATAATTCTCAAAATGGATCTTCATCCAATCAAAACAAACCTTATTATAACTTTAAATTACCACATTTCAAATTGAACCTTGACGACCTATCATCATACCTGGCACGTTTTGAACAGGTATGCAAAACCAATAACTTACCTAAACAGTCATGGGCACTTAAACTAAATGAATTTTTAGATGGTGAACCATTGAACGCAACAGAGAATGCTGATCCTACAATAGCAGTGGATTATGATGCGATAAAAGCTTTATTGTTAAAAAGGTTTCATTTGGATGAGGAAGGCTGTAGACTTAGGTTTAAAACGCTTTTACCTGAGTCCAATAAAGACTTTCCAGGTTTTATTGCGAATATACGCAATACTTTTAACAGATGGGTGGAACTGGCAGGTGTTAACAAATCGTACGACAAATTAGTTGATTTGTTACTGAGGGATAAAGTTTTATCCTTTATCAGTCCACCGTTCTTTTCCTTTATACAAGAACGAAAACCATCTACAATTGCTGCACTGGAAGAAATGGCAGTAAATTATTGCTCCGCACATCCCAATGTGAGCATATCTAACTTACAAATAAGAGAACCTCTACCTGTAGCTTCTAATATGGCATTCCAGGGTAAAGATAAATCTCGTGCTTATAGTATGGATAGGAATTATCCGCACAGAAGGAATAATGCCCACAATGACAATTATAAAAATAATAATACATATGGGAACGTCAACAGAGGTAGACAACTGAATAGGAATCAGTCACCTCAATTCAGATACAACAATGGTCAACACTATTCTAACCATAATCGATCATACAACTATAACAATAATAACAATGACAACAGATGGACTAAGAATAATCAAGGCTTCAGACCTAGACACAATAGTCACCACGGGGGACAACAAAATAATTTTAATAACTATTCTAGACATCGGTCTCAGTCACGTAGACCGTCACATTATGATTATAATCGCCGTCATTGCAATGGCTACATTACGTGCCAAGAATATGAATACATGTGGAACAGCAGTTTCCTATTTCAGTTTGAGTACTATTTCAGAAGTTGAGGAGGAGAAAGATGAGACTCGTCGACAAAATAATAATGATACTAAAGTATTGATACACCCAGTGGTAGGTAGGAGATCATTCCGAGGGAGATATACCTTTCCTCGACAAGATACTACTGCTAATTCGGAAAATAGATGTTGGCGACAGGATCAGGCTAGAACGGATCCAAAGAAAACTGTTGGCGTTGTCAACATTAAAAAGGAGAGTACTAAGAATAATAAAATGTTGAAAAATAATGTTGGATTTAATATTAATGGAAAGATAACAAATAAAATTAATACCAGCACATTGAAACAAAAGAATGCAGGTCGTTCTTTTGATCTGTCTACGACTACACGTGCTACAAATACATTATTACAGGGTAAGGGTCTCCATACTCAGGCCCAACATATTATTCCAGTCTATAGAAGGAATTATACTTACATGAGGGACATACATTGCAATGTACCTCAAGCAACTAAGGTTGCACATCAATCTTTTTCCCATGTTAGTGACAATGGTCCTACTTATATTGGGAAGGGTGCATATTCTCGCACCGTGTTAGTGCGCAATTTGCCACGAGATACTACATGGCAGGCACTTGGCAATTTCTTCAATTATACTGCAGACGTTAAGTTTGTGCGTCTGTTGCCACATACCAATAGCAGGTATGGTGAGGCGTTGGTTACCTTCGGTAACAATAGAGATGCTCGAATGGTTGTCGAGCGTGATAATGGTGTTTATTTTCATCACCATTCGTTAAAGTTACAATTAGTACCTGATTCTGCGTCACGCAGATAACAGGTTACATTAACTCGGTTCGTCACATCTTTGATGACTCAGCATAGTCAGTCATCATCATTTTTTTTCTTTCCTATTAATCTATTCGGACATATATTAGTTAAGGTAGACTCTTCTATTAGGTGACCCTTTTGCTATCTTGTCTACTATGTCACTTTGTATTTCTGTCTTCATTTGTTTTACCATACTTACGATAGAAAATAACTTTGTTGATTATTCTACACTATCAGTGATTCAGGAAGAAGAATCTTCTTTTCCTGGGGTACAGATGTCTTTACCTGTACCTGTATTACAACCTATAGAATCTTGGCGTGATGTAACCATCTCTTCGTCGGTTACACCGCAACAGCATCATCAGATTGATGATCTCTTACAATCATTTCCAGATGTGCTGACAGACGTACCTGGTCGCACATCAGTGATTACTCACGACATTACTCTTAAAGATGATACACCAATTCGTGTACATCCCTATTCTGTCCCACTACACTTTCTCAGCAAAACGACTCAGGAACTTGAGCAGATGTTGTCTTTAGGTATTATCGAGACTAGTACCTCACCATTTTCGTCACCTTTAGTCATTGTCCGAAAGAAGGACAACAACATTCGCTTATGCGTTGACTATAGGAAGCTAAATGCTCAGACCATAGCTGACAATGAACCACATCCCATTATTGACGACTTACTTTCTCGTATGTCCAATGCAACACTTTTCACTAAGATAGATCTATTTAAAGGTTATTGGCAGATACCACTAACCGAAAAGGCCAAATATTACACAGCGTTTTCCACTCCACAAGGTCTTTACCAGTGGAATGTGATGCCTTTTGGGCTTATGAATGCTCCTGCTACCTTTATTCGCATGATGCGAACAATTTTATCAGGTAGACCAGACATCATTACATACATTGACGACATATGTTTATTTAGTTCATCATTTGAGGAACATTTTTCGGGGCTTAGATGTGTTTTGGAGATATTAAGAGAAAACCATTTAACCGCTAAACCTACGAAAATACAAATAGCATTTCAGGAGATAACCTTCCTGGGACATATTATTGGGGCTGGACGTATTCAAACTGTTCCTAGTACGGTATCTAAAATTTTAAATTTATCGGTTCCTCAAACGAAGAAACAGGTTAGGAGTGTATTAGGTCTAGTCCAATACTACAGTAGATTTGTACCTAACTTATCATCCATCACGGCTGTCTTGTCATCATTGTTAAAAAAAGACATGCCGTTGAAGGTAAATTGGACTGACGAATGCGACAAAATTTTTCGCATGATATTGACCATCTTCTCAAATCCACCAATTTTGAGATTACCATATACTTCTAAAAAGTTTTTTCTCCGTACAGATGCCAGTAATTACGGTATCGGAGCTTGTTTGCTTCACTATCACGACGATATACTTCATCCAACGATGTACATATCAAGAAAACTGAAGTTAAACAAAATACTCCACTGTGGACAAAGAGTTACTGGCAGTAGTTTGGGCAATTACTAAACTTGATAAATTTTTGTTGGGAGCACCTTTCGTGATCCAAACGGATCAGAAGGCGGTGGCATCGTTACGTCGCTCTAACCACAAAAGCCCTAAACTTGCCAGATTTTCGATTCTATTACAACCTTATGACTTTGTCATCGAAGCCATACCGGGACAAGAAAATATATTAGCTGATGCACTTTCGAGACACCCTACTGAAGTCGAATAGTAATTGTCCACAAGTTAAAATATTAAAGACTGAACAAGATTGACTCTGGAACTCTCACTTATTCCTGCGTTACGAAAATGATATGAACCACCTCCATACGGGAAAACACTTCGAATAATTTGCAGGGAATCAATCAATAAGTACAATTTCCGAAAGAAATTGTTTGTGACATATTTCAATGGTTCGTTTTAACGTTTGGACTTTGGTTAGTGTCCAATCGTTTTACAACTCGCTACAAGATAGTCGGGAAAAGTATCTGAATCCATGATGTGACAGTTTACACTCATTCAAGAACAAAACATATTTGAACATTATGAAATTTTTCTCCAACGGAACTTTCCATAAATTCTCAAAGAACATAACGACGGCTGGATCTTCATATCCGACATTATTAAGTTTAATAGTTATTAAATTAATAAAGAATATAATAAAATTGAAGTGTGATAATAATATAAAAAAAAAGAAGAAAATGTGTCAAAAGAAAGAAAAGATGAAAAAAACTAAATAATATCACACAAGCGAATACTCTAAATATTTTATTTATGAATATGATAGCTGTTATATGCATTTAGTTAAGATGTTCACATGAAATGTATGAATATTTTGTTTTCTTTTATTAATTCATTAATTTAATTATTTAGTAATTACTCGACACACATAATTAAGTTTACACACATAACTAAATTAATTTATACTTTATTTTTTTCTTTCCTTTACTTGTCCTTACTTCTCATGTCTTTTATTATGACACTATCTCTCAGTTTATTTAATTAGATGTTAATTAATTAATACCCTACATACTTACTATGATTAATTAGTTTAATTTTAATTAGTTAGAATAATTTTCTTTACATAACACTTCATTATTTACTCACAACAGTCTTTAAGTTCAGTAGATAATTATTTAGCGATAGTTGACACCCCTTTGTTTAATATAATAATGTTATATGACTGATATATTATCGACATGACCACGACACTGTTCTAGACAGAACATCGTAGGCCATATGTCGGGTTTTTGTTAAATTTTTCATATGTTTGAGTAAGATAGTTCAAAAAAATCTATCTAATAGATTTTTTTCCCCGGCGGGCAGGGAATTGTTACGGTAGTTTATTGATATCGTCTACTATAATTGGCAGTGCGCATTTTTTGAGGTCAATAGAATTAATATAAATTGATTTTTATACTTCACGGATTAGTGAACGCGAAATACACGGTCAAATTATGACGTGTTGGCGTCGATAAGGTCACGCTTCGTGACTTAGTTACTGGACCCTTGTTACGTTGTCCGTCAAGCCGTAAAGTCGTGTTTTTACCACCTTCCAAGGTTAGGTTTTGCTAATAGCCGTATTTATGTAAATTGATACCAGGACTCAGGGTCAGTCCAGATAATATTATATACGAGTGATTATTTTTGTCAAGACTCATGCGCTCATTTCTGGCTGTCTGGATTCCAGCAGCACATGTATACAGCCATGATGTTCTGTTGATATGAATTCAATATGACACGGACGGATAAGAATATATATGCAAGTAAATTCTAATGAACTGTATGTTAATGTTATACCTGCTTGAAATGTCTTCGTATGTGAACTTGTTAATAAATAATGGACTCCAATTCGAAGACTTATCCACATCGATAACGTTACGGTTGGTTTGTCAGATTGACAATGTTGATTATTATGGTAGTTGAAGAACTCTTCCTATAAGAAGGTATACAATATAATAATGAGCTCCGAAAGGAACCAATGTCTTTTTGGACATTCATTACACAATGAGACCATATAACGATGACCCTCATTTGAATATTTATAAAACGAACGAAGCACGCATTCGCAACTCAACCAAATAAAGAACCAGTTCTGAACCAGCAACCCGTAGCGAAACCAGTAACGTATCAGTAACACAGCTCGTTTATTCGATATTTCTATCTTACGAGAATATTATTCGATAAAGTGTTCACACCTACCTCTAAAGTAACATTCCCGTTGATGAAGTACATAATCCTTTCCGGTGATACTTCTTTAGTTCTTATGAAATTAAATATTATTGTCCCATCGGTTACACAAAATAGGCCTAGGTTTTAAGCATAGTACGTTTCCTACAACAATGATAATAAAGGTACGTTTTGATTGGTTATTGTATTAGAGAGTTCCCTACCTAATGGCGTGCGGTATGATCAGATTAGAAAACTGCGTTGGAGACGGACTTAAATCACGACATTCATCCATATTTTAATTCAGCTATGACAATAGATGTATTCACTCAGATGACTATTACCGGGACTGTGTCTTCTGACTGGTCACTTCTGCGTGTTTTTTCACGCGCAAGTAACTTTAAGAAAAGTTGCATATCAATGTTTATTTTTCTTGTTCATCGCTACGTATAATTTTTTAAATGGTGTTACACTTCCTAATTTAATGTCCCATTCGTAAAAAATTCCAATTTTTATTTATTTATTTTATTTCTCTTGGGACAAAATATATGGAATTTTCCCCATATATTGTGTTCACAGAGCGAGGCATCTTCAACGTATATTTATATATTTAGCCAAAGAAGGGCTATTGCTCATTATAGATGAAGCTTCTATGCTGTCGTGCCACTGTTTGCATGTCATTGATTTACTTGTAAAGGAAAATGGAAATAAATTAAATGAGCATCGAGGGTTAATGACGTCATCAGTACGTACAGCAGTAAGAGTACAACATAACCATTTTCCGACATGTTTTGGCGGGTTTCATGCTCGGTTTATTTATTTTTTATATAACTATGAATCCGCGAAGTCACGTCCCGGTTTCGTCGTCTGCCTTCTGGAATTTCAGTTGTTGTAAATCGTTTTAAGATTTACCGCGCTTTCAAACGTGGGAATAATTTTTGTAGACCAGAACGAACATTTTTTTTTTTGTTTTAACTCTTCGGTGACGCACATTCACACTCATGTCTGTGCTGTCAAACTTCTCCGTCTCTAAGTAAACTCAGAACTACAGATTACCGCCATTAATTTACACAGAGTGAGAACAAAATAATTATATCAGTGACAAGACTATTTCTACGTTATCTACAAGTGTGGGAGGGTTGCAATCCTATCACTTATTTTTTATTCATAATGTTAACATCAATGGTTCCCAAACTAGGGTCTGCGGACCCCCAGTGAGCCGCGACAACGACCGAGGGGATTCGCAGTGTACTGAAGAAGTATTTTACAAAATATTAAAAAGTAGCGATAACACGTCAAACTTGACGGGTTTTTAATTATAGTGTGCTGGTTCCGTTCCCAGATGAGCAGATATAAGTACATTCTTAGAGTGTTTTTGGTTTCTTTCCATTATACAGTGTAATCAAACTGTTCATGAACACCGTCATTTGAACGCTTTTCTTTGTTGATTGTAACTATTTTCGGGAGAGTAAATATATAATGGAAACAATACAAGTTTTCAACACGGTTGCATTCCTCAGCTGTGACTAACGTACACACGGCGAGAATTATGTTATTTTAGATTCAATTTAAAAGTTCTTTGATGACAACATTTCGTGTGAAAGCGCGTGGATTGTTTTCAAAGAGTGTTCCCTGATAATAAGTGGTTTTAACAAAAACTTTCAAGTTTTCATGATTTTTACATCGGGTGAAGGCGACATAGAGCGGGCCGTGTCCGAAAATACTATTCACTTTGGAATGTTATTGGCTCATGCACACCAATATTTACGCACTTTTTCTTTGTCGAGCGCTACTAATTTCGTGAAAGAATATAAAAAAAAAAAAACCCAAAGTATTTGTTTTATATAACACCCACGCACGCACGTTGCACAACGTGCGTTGTGCACTTTTTTTTTCTGGTGCGAGTTACTATGTTGAGTGAGACCGACTTACGTAACATACATCGGTAATTATGTTAGTTGGGACGGGATGGGATAAAATCATGTAATAAATGCCGAAAGCAACAATCGCTACAATTTCATCTCTCGTCTATATGAAAAATAAATATAGGAACAGGCTTATTGTGGAGCCAGACCTGCGACTTAAAATTTCGTATTGGGAGCCAGACATTCGGAAGCTTGCGGTTGCAAAACAACATCCACCATTCCAATGAACTATTAACTGTTTTAGAGTGATTACTGACGAACTTTCAATAAGTAAACAAATAAAATTATCACTGAGTCACATTTTTAGATGACCTAACCTTGGATAAATGCACACTTCTTTTTGCTTTGTAATAAATGCTCAGATCTATAATGCATAATATGCCTGATTTAAACCTAATCCTATAAAATGTATTTCTTCTTATGGAGTCGCACATGTCTAATAGAGTGTTATGGGGGGCCGGACCTGTGAAAGGTTGGGGACCGCTGGTTTACAGGGTTAAAGGTAAAGGTACGAGAAAGTAGTGTTAGAGATCTCACCATACTAGGGCCAGCTTTTTTATGAAGTGAGGTGATCAGTTCCCTCCCTCGCTGTCTTTGCCTAAGGCAAGAGCAGAGATGGTACCCATTTACAGCTGGGTCGACTGAATCGTGACTCTACCAGGTTTTGATCCCGGAACCTGGTAACTGTACCGTGAGAGGAGAGCGCTCTAACCACTTACCGAATAGGACGCTGTCACGTGGATTAGTTCCATTAAATTAGTGAAGATCAAGGCTAAATACAACGCCGCACTTCGCAGATGGAAGGAGGGTTCAATTGAAAATAGAGATAGAAGCCTCTTCAGTCTTAACTGACTATGGAAATGCGCCTCTGATGTGATAGCCCTCAGCTGTTTTTTGCTTGACGTTCCTTTCGACGCGTTCTTTTCTCTTCTGCTTGTTGTGAGAGCTTCTTTTTGCCTAATCGGAGGTAGCACCGTAGGGAGCATCGCCACTTTCTACGATCGGCAGTTTCATCCTCCCAGGTTGCTGGATTTATGTCCAGTGCCCTCATGTCTCTCTTACACACATCTTTGAACCTCAGCTGCGGTCGCCCGTCTGCTCATTTGCTATCTGCCAGTTGCCCGTAGAAAATATCTTTGAGGATGCGACCATCTTCAATGCGGCAGACATGGCCAAGCCAGCGTAACTGTCTAAGCAGTGAATACATGCTTTGAAGGCCAGCACGACACAGAACCTCGACTTTTGTCTTTTTGTCCTTCCACAAAATACCAAGGAAAAAAAGAGATACAAATACAAATTATTAATAATGTCAGATACAAGGTTTTTCACATGCCTTAGACACACAGCACATGATTAATATCATGTTCATACCCACACTGTGCTACGAAAACCAAACATGACTAATAAATAAAATACGCCAGCGGAAAATCGCAGCTCGCTTAATGTCTGAGAAAGAAGACCAACAATGTAACACGAGACGATATTTAAAAATCTGAAATAACACAATCAAACAAAATTTGGAAGTAAACCAGGCATGAAATACAGAACAAATGTGAATGAATTGTTTGGACAGTTGGTCAGAACAAAAACAATTCATACACGCATTCTTCGTGCTAGATTAATTGAAACCAGGTCACGTTGGAGGCCAAGAGAAAGCTGAATGGAGCTGACCAGTGAGCAGTGTTTTTAGGTGGACAGCGCTGATGCTGCATTTTCCTTAAAGAGCAAAGTAATGGAAATTTTTTGCTCTATTGCTCTGTTTTTATTTTTGGTTATACAGTATTTCTACTTATATTTTTTCTGTTTATTTGCCAATTTGTTTTATGCCATATCCTGTGTTATCTCTAAGATACCAGTTTTTTGTTTACTGTGTCTGTGTCTGCCGTTTGTAACTGTGGCTGATGAAGGAGTTTTGCCGAATAGCCCCTGCTAATATTGCATTGTTATGGTAAACGATCCAACAATCCTCTTTTACTCCTGCGACCTACATTAGAGATTAGTTTTCCGCAGGACTTTTTTAAAAATAGCATCACACACACACACACACACACACACACACACACACACACACACACACACAAACACATATATATATACAAATATATACACATACATAAATATATATATATATATATATATATATATATATATATATATATATATATATATATATATATATATATATATATATATATATATATATATATATATATATATTTTTTTTTTTTTTCCCTTAACCAGCGGCACTTCGGCTTTCAGCCCTTCGGCCCAATGACATGTCATTGCGAGGCTGGGGAACCTGAGGACTTTCCTTCCAACCCGGTCAGGAGCTTCGCTCCTTCCCATCCACAGAGGGTTTATCACAGGAGCCGTTCAGGCTATTCAGTCAAATTTCCGGCCGTAAACATTTCTTCAAACGCCGACGCCCGGGTTTGAACCATGAACACCTGGTCGCCAGTACAACGCCGAAGCCATTACACCAGCGCGGCTCCCATATATATATATATATATATATATATATATATATATATATATATATATATATATATATA
>JAMPIV010001365.1:295000-533873 GCA_024509875.1 Oreohelix idahoensis
TGATACTGACATATTTACATAAAACCTTTGCTTAAAATTTCCGCAACCCTAGCGACATTAATCCACTCACACACTTTGCATGTACATGACCCAAACTACCAATTATCAGTACGATTACATGCGTACGATAGCCTAGTTCGTTAATTTCTGCAGCCAATGGATAGTACTTATCAAATTTATGTTGGTAACATTTATCTAAATGGGCGTCATATGGTATTGCTGCCTCTACTATAAAAGCTGTTTTGTTCTGTCGATTGATTATCGTTAAATCAGGTTTTACGGCATGTGTCTTAAATGAGGTGTTACTGCTGCCGAAAAGTGATGGTTTAACTATTATCTCTTTATTTATTGTTATGTCACTCTTATTATTGTATGAGGATTTCAGTTTCTCATAAATAATGTCTTCAGCTCTATTGTGCCTTTGTTGGTATAATGTTTGAAATTTGGTACATCCATTCAATGCATGCATGCATGCGTGCGTGCGTGCGTACGTACGTACATACATACATACATATATATATATATATATATATATATATATATATATATATATATAGATATATATATATATATATATATACATATATATATATGTATATATATATGTCGTGAAATATTCTAATCCACATATATAAATTATCAGGTAAATGTAAAGCCTAACACATAAATTCAAAAAAAGGAAAGAAGAATGGTAAAGAACAGTGCTGTCACAATGACTGTACGCGAAATCCCCCTTGTTTTCTCCTGCGTCTGCAAATTGTAACGTTTCACGTTGATAGTAAAAGCCTACTGCTTCAATACCCGCTTTCTACGATAAAACATGTGCTGCATTTCTAAGAAAAACCTTGAGATACGCAAGATGACCTAGATTTAAAATTCCATTCATGTCATTTTATACACTACGTTACCAAAAAAAAAAAAAACGAAAGACAGATGGACTAAAGATAGAAAGAAAGGGAGAGGCTGAAAGCCGGGACGCATGCAACACTAAACACGCGTCTCGCTATACAATTACTACCATCACGCGTGTAAGGCCACAAGCACTAGCTTTTTTCAAATCGACAGTGATAAAAAAACACTACACCCACGAGAGTTAGTTTTTAAAAAACTTACAAAACGCTTATTAGGAATCATGACATTCTACTGTTTTATGTCTAAAATCCTGACATTAGTCTGACAGTACAGCAGGACAGGTGGCGGTTCTAAACATAAAAAATAAATAAAAAACTACACGACTATCCTAGAAAAAGCATATTTTGAACGCAGCCACTTAGCTCCTTTAAATTTGTATATTTGGGTTCCTTAGGACATGCTGACAAAGAATATGTTAAGTGTTACGCAAATAGTCTAGGAATTACCAATTTATAGCCAAAAGAAATAGTGAGGGATGTCAGACAACACCCAAATCAGAATCGCTCAGTGACAGATTTTCACCCCACCATTGTACGGGAAATGGGTCTCCATGTTAAATCCGATTTGATTGGAGCGCAAGAAATGTAAGGCTAAACACGATTAGTCGGGTTATAAATACTATCTTTTGTTGTCAGGGGAAACAGGAGTAGGAGTACTTTTTTTCAAACGATTGGGTAGACATGGCACGATTGGTTAGACCTGCCAATATAGTCAATTAGAGGCGTCAGGTCACCACCACATTTGCAAATAAACTTACTACAGAACCAGTGCTTTGAGCACCAGTGCATATTTTTCTAAATAAAAGCCTGGGACATCGGCAGATCGAAATTGTGTTATATTCAGTGCCAGTCAACGTAATTCTGTATTATTTCCATGAATTGTGGTAAGCTTGAAATATTTGATATCTTTTAATGAAAATTGAATGTAAATTGATAATTTATGTCTGTATATATGTGTGGTTCAGTAGCGAACATGAGGTAAAGCCTCTATAGTGCTCCAGCCTGAACAGAAGGTGTCGGAGGAAAGTAAAACTACATGGAATTGCCAAACAGTACACTGACACCTAGCTTATTGACTAGAAAGAAATAATGCTGGAATTGCAGAGGCGTAGTAATCATTAGGGAGGAATATACTGGTGTAAATTATTTCAGATGAAGCTGACAGTTGGCCTACCGCTCTGAACTCAGTGTTTGTTATGTATTGTGCTCAGTGTAGAAATAGAGTATAAATTAGTTCTGAAGTAGGAGGTACAACCTTCTTGTTTCAGGGACCGTGGTCCAAAAGTTATTGAAGCAGCACCTGGTCAGAGCTTTGCTGAATCCAGAGGCGGACAGCATACTCCTTGGTCCATATAGCAAACAGTGAGGTGTCTCCAGAACACAGGGGAGCAATCGAGCAGAGGAGTCTTTTCCTGCCGACATCACGAAAGATAAGCCTATGTGGCCAGCGGAGCTCAACATTATGTAACCCCATCTTAAATTGACATTGTATAAAAATAAGAGGGGAAATTAATTGTTTTAATGCCAGGAACTGAGAACATCTCCAATACTAGTTCCAACAGAAACAAACACTTGAAGTCATGATGACAAATACCAACATAGCTTGAAAAACAAAACCAGTATTACCTCATAGTACCACTACACAACTGACACACACATAGGATAATATTAATAAAATATGTCACTACAAGATTCATATTGATAAATTCTGTACATATAACTTGTAATTAAAATTGATTGTGATTCCTGGTTCACTTTGTATTTGAATCAGGACACATATATATTAATGAAAAGTACTTAATACATATTGATATTTGAAAATTTACCAGTGACTCATTTAAGATAGTCTCATAGAGTGTTATATGTATGTGAGTGTCAAACTGTTGTCAAGTGTGGTGGAATAAATTAAATTGTTTATCTGTCTGTTATTGTTGTGACTTACACTTCATCATTTACAAAACCCTAGACATTCAACGTAGTCATCACAATATTCCAGAATAATTCTGACTGAGGTATAAATATGTGGTAGCAAGTAAGGTCATCTGTAATACACTACCCTTATTAGATACAGATACCTTCACAGCTGATCTCAGTCAGTACACTAAGTCCCCTATAAATATTTATAATATCCCACTTTACCACATATATTGGGGGCTCGCTCCAGGGATATTGAACTTTCTCCTGTTATAGATATTGGGAATAATAAGAATTAAAAAGTATCCTTGGGTGAAAATAAATAACGTTGAGCTCTCAGTGCCTGTAGTGTCCTTAGATAATTATTGAAAGATTGAATTGTTACATTTGTATGTTAGACAATGGCCGACTTGGCAAAATTTCGATCTGCTGCTGTACAGACTGCGAAAGAGTTAGGAATGGACGGACAAATTATGATTGCTTATGTCACGGCTGAATGTGACAAATATATTGAACGGGAAGAAAGAAGATTAGAAAAAGAGGCCGAAAGAAAGTTAGAGGCTGAGACTAAGAGGTTGCAGATTGAGGCTGAGACTAAGAGGTTGCAGATTGAGGCTGACAAAGAGGCTAAAGCATTGGAAGCCGAGGAAAGAAGACAGGCTGCAGAAAGAGAAGAGAAGAAATTAGCTGCAGAAAGAGAAGAGAAGAAATTAGCTGCAGAAAGGGAAGACAAGAGATTAGCTGCAGAAAGGGAAGCAGAAGATAAGAGATTACAAAGGGAACATGAGTTACGACTAAGGGAGTTTGAGTTTCAAGGCCATGCTCCTGAAAATGGTGCCAGTCCCTTTACCTCTGATGCTACTGCTAGTCAGGGAGCCTCAACCTCAGCTATGAATTTTCATTTAGATCATTTTGTTGAGAAAGACGATGATATTGAGAGCTATCTAAATAGATATGAACTATTGGCTACCACATATGGGTTAGAGAGAGAAAGGTGGAGCTTAAAGTTATCTCAAGGGCTTCGTGGGGCAGCTTATGAAGTTTTTGCCAAAATGAGCAGAGGTGATCAGGAAAATTATGACATGCTAAAGCAGGCTCTTTTGTTAAGATATGAAAAGAACGCAGAATTTTATAGGAAAAAATTTAGGAATGCTAAACTACTGTCAGGTGAAACCTACCACCAGTTCTCTGCACGAATAGAGACATACTTGGAGAAATGGACTTCTCTGGGGAAAACCCAAGATCTTAAGGAAATGGTCCTTATAGAACAACTAAGAGAGTCCATGGCTCCAGACCTGAGAAAGTTTCTCATGGAACAAGGTGCAGAGAGGCTGGGTGAGTTGCTAAATGTTGCTGAAAGGTATCAAGCAGCTCAGGCAGAGGTATCAGGTAACAAAAAGAAACAGTTGGAAAATTTTAGGGCACCACAGAACTTTAATAAATTTGATCCTAGGGATCAAAACAAAGGTAAGCAACAATTTGATAGGCCACGGTATGACAATAAAAATAAAACCCCACAATTCGATGAAAGGAAATATGATGAAAGAAAATCTTTCAACCAAGGGAAAAGGTGGTGTAAAAATTGTCAGATGGACAATCATGACACTGACCGTTGCAGAAGGAAACCTGTGTATATGGCCACCCTTCAGGTCAGGTCGACCTCAAGACAGGAGGAGGATATTATGTTAGATACCACTCCAGAAGAGATGAGGAAGGCACAGGCTGGGGATAAAACACTCAAGCCTTGTTTCAGGAAATTGTCAACTTGTCATACAACTCCAGGCAAGGGAGATTTTTACATGAAAAACAAGTTGATGTATAGGAAGACTGGAGCTAGATCCAAAGGTCAGGGACAGCTGGTACTTCCTAAAAGATATAGGGCAGAATTAATAAGGAGCCTACATGTGAAACCAGATGGGGACCATGAAAAATAGGTACCATCATCCAAAAGGTGGCTCACAATTATTATTGGCCCAAGGCAAGATGGGACATTGAGAATTTTGTAGAAAGGTGTAGCATAGCACATGAGGGAACACCCACAAGTGGGAACATGGATCAGGACCTGGACACGCCACGGGCAAAACCGTAGGCCTGACAATAGAAGGAAAAATAAATTTGATAAAGTGGACCAAAGGGAATGGGAAGCCCCTTTTCACGGACAAGCTTCACTTAACTGTTTTACAATGGCCACTATGCGGAGAGTGCAAAAAAGATGTCTTACCCCAGGATAAGCCGAAAATCCCTCAATCGGACTTAAACAAACTGGAGGAAGAGGATGTAGAGAGGAAATCTCTCATCAAGAATTTTAAGTGGGGAGACAGCCCCAAGAAAAAAATTGGTAGCGGTCGTTTTGTGCATGATAATTCTGGGAAGAAAAATCATCACTATAGCGCTTCCAGTGGAAGAGACCATACCGGTGCATGGACAAATAGGTCCACAAAATTAAAGGTCCATATGTAACGCTGTTAAGAACGTGGACTGATGAAAAAGCAGAGGAAAATATTACATCCTCATACCAATATGTGAATGAGCTGACCACTCGTTTAAAAACTGGCTGGAAACTTGCCAATGAAAATTTGAAACAAGCCAGGAAGAAACATGCTGCCTATTATAACAGGAAGCGAAAGACAGAGATTTGGCTGTGGGAGAGAAGGTACTGCTTCTTCTCCCCGGTAGTCAGAATAAGTTACAAATTGGATGGCAAGGTCCATATACAGTTCTAGAGAAGGTGTCTAGAACAAATTATAAGATAGATAAGAAGGGGAAAGAAAAAATCTATCATGTGAATCTCCTGAAGAAATATTTGGAAAGAGAACATCAGGAAGAGACACACTTGTTGACCTTGTCCATTGCCATGGAGATGAAAAAGGAACCACTTTCATCATTTGAATATCCATTACACCCCTGTGAGACAGCGGCACAGGTGAAAATCAGTACACATTTAACGAAAACTCAGAAAGAGAGAGTGCAACAGGTTCTAGATACTCATACAGAGGTGTTAACAGACCGACCTGGGCATACAAACTTATTGGAATATGATATGAAACTGATAGACCACACACCTGTCTGTATGAAACCATATTCGATTCCTTTTGCTAAGGAGAAAGCTTTGAAGGAAGAGATAGACTATTTGTTGAAGGAAGGAATTATTTCACACAGTGAATCTTCGTATAGTTCCGGTGTTGTACTCCTAAGGAAGCCCTCTGGACAACATAGACTCTGTATAGATTACAGGAGACTGAATGCTATTACAGAAGGACAGGTGGATCCATTGCCGGATACAAATCAGTTGTTTGCCAGACTAAATAAAGCTAAATATTTCTCAAGGGTGGATCTGAGTAAAGGCTACTAGCAGATTCCAGTAAAACCTGAGATCAGACAAAATTTTTGGATGTAAACCTTTCGGAGGAACGTAATGAATCCCTGAGTTGCCTCTTTGATTGAGGATATTCCGAATGTTTCATACAGGCTAATAAGAAGATTATGGGATCCCCTACGAAAACTCTGCTATCACCAGGTATATGTTATCTCCTCATAACGTACATTTTGAGGAAAATCTAATGTTCTCTGGACATGTCATTGCGCAGACTCAGAGAAGAGAAATGGTGAATACGGGTTGTGAAGCAGCATTAAGACAAGCAGTCACACTTGCGGCTGTTCAGTAACATAACCGAAAAATATTATTGGTTGTAGAGGTCTGAGGCAGATTTCATGAGTAGTGCCTACTCTGAATGGACCCAACTACATAAAACCATGATAGCACAACAGCAGAGTAAAGTCAAGTTGACTTACATTTATCTATGTGTATATAGAATAAAGGACTGACATAAGATGTCTGTTTTAAGAGGGGAGATGTCGTGAAATATTCTAATCCACATATATAAATTATCAGGTAAATGTAAAGCCTAACACATAAATTCAAAAAAAGGAAAGAAGAATGGTAAAGAACAGTGCTGTCACAATGACTGTACGCGAAATCCCCCTTGTTTTCTCCTGCGTCTGCAAATTGTAACGTTTCACGTTGATAGTAAAAGCCTACTGCTTCAATACCCGCTTTCTACGATAAAACATGTGCTGCATTTCTAAGAAAAACCTTGAGATATGCAAGATGACCTAGATTTAAAATTCCATTCATGTCATTTTATACACTACGTTACCAAAAAAAAAAAACGAAAGACAGATGGACTAAAGATAGAAAGAAAGGGAGAGGCTGAAAGCCGGGACGCATGCAACACTAAACACGCGTCTCGCTATACAATTACTACCATCACGCGTGTAAGGCCACAAGCACTAGCTTTTTTCAAATCGACAGTGATAAAAAAACACTACACCCACGAGAGTTAGTTTTTAAAAAACTTACAAAACGCTTATTAGGAATCATGACATTCTACTGTTTTATGTCTAAAATCCTGACATTAGTCTGACAGTACAGCAGGACAGGTGGCGGTTCTAAACATAAAAAATATAAAAAAACTACACGACTATCCTAGAAAATGCATATTTTGAACGCAGCCACTTAGCTCCTTTAAATTTGTATATTTGGGTTCCTTAGGACTTGCTGACAAAGAATATGTTAAGTGTTACGCAAATAGTCTAGGAATTACCAATTTATAGCCAAAAGAAATAGTGAGGGATGTCAGACAACACCCAAATCAGAATCGCTCAGTGGCAGATTTTCACCCCACCATTGTACGGGAAATGGGTCTCCATGTTAAATCCGATTTGATTGGAGCGCAAGAAATGTAAGGCTAAACACCATTAGTCGGGCTATAAATACTATCTTTTGTTGTCAGGGGAAACAGGAGTAGGAGTACTTTTTTTCAAACGATTGGGTAGACATGGCACGATTGGTTAGACCTGCCAATATAGTCAATTAGAGGCGTCAGGTCACCACCACATTTGCAAATAAACTTACTACAGAACCAGTGCTTTGAGCACCAGTGCATATTTTTCTAAATAAAAGCCTGGGACATCGGCAGATCGAAATTGTGTTATATTCAGTGCCAGTCAACGTAATTCTGTATTATTTCCATGAATTGTGGTAAGCTTGAAATATTTGATATCTTTTAATGAAAATTGAATGTAAATTGATAATTTATGTCTGTATATATGTGTGGTTCAGTAGCGAACATGAGGTAAAGCCTCTATAGTGCTCCAGCCTGAACAGAAGGTGTCGGAGGAAAGTAAAACTACATGGAATTGCCAAACAGTACACTGACACCTAGCTTATTGACTAGAAAGAAATAATGCTGGAATTGCAGAGGCGTAGTAATCATTAGGGAGGAATATACTGGTGTAAATTATTTCAGATGAAGCTGACAGTTGGCCTACCGCTCTGAACTCAGTGTTTGTTATGTATTGTGCTCAGTGTAGAAATAGAGTATAAATTAGTTCTGAAGTAGGAGGTACAACCTTCTTGTTTCAGGGACCGTGGTCCAAAAGTTATTGAAGCAGCACCTGGTCAGAGCTTTGCTGAATCCAGAGGCGGACAGCATACTCCTTGGTCCATATAGCAAACAGTGAGGTGTCTCCAGAACACAGGGGAGCAATCGAGCAGAGGAGTCTTTTCCTGCCGACATCACGAAAGATAAGCCTATGTGGCCAGCGGAGCTCAACATTATGTAACCCCATCTTAAATTGACATTGTATAAAAATAAGAGGGGAAATTAATTGTTTTAATGCCAGGAACTGAGAACATCTCCAATACTAGTTCCAGAGAAACAAACACTTGAAGTCATGATGACAAATACCAACATAGCTTGAAAAACAAAACCAGTATTACCTCATAGTACCACTACACAACTGACACACATAAGATAATATTAATAAAATATGTCACTACAAGATTCATATTGATAAATTCTGTACATATAACTTGTAATTAAAATTGATTGTGATTCCTGGTTCACTTTGTATTTGAATCAGGACACATATATATTAATGAAAAGTACTTAATACATATTGATATTTGAAAATTTACCAGTGACTCATTTAAGATAGTCTCATAGAGTGTTATATGTATGTGAGTGTCAAACTGTTGTCAAGTGTGGTGGAATAAATTAAATTGTTTATCTGTCTGTTATTGTTGTGACTTACACTTCATCATTTACAAAACCCTAGACATTCAACGTAGTCATCACAATATTCCAGAATAATTCTGACTGAGGTATAAATATGTGGTAGCAAGTAAGGTCATCTGTAATACACTACCCTTATTAGATACAGATACCTTCACAGCTGATCTCAGTCAGTACACTAAGTCCCCTATAAATATTTATAATATCCCACTTTACATATATATATATATATATATATATATATATATATATATATATATATATATATATATATATATATATATATATATATATATATATATATATATATATATATATATATATATATATATATACACATACACGCACACACACACACGCACATATATATATATATATATATATATATATATATATATATATATATATATATATATATATATATATATATATATATATATACTGAAGCACATTAAAAACGCACCACCTGTATAATCCAGGAACAGAGTGTGAAATGTAAATATAAGTGTTTACAAGTTTACATATTTGGAGTCTTTATTCATTTTCCTATGAATCCATGCTGGTCATTAATTTGTACATTTGATTGTTATGAAATTCATTGCATTCTGTGCAGGCAATGGAGAAAACCAAAAATGCAACCAATAAAAAAATTCATTCACACTATCCTCAGTATCTGGTATGTCCACCGTGTGCTTGCAAACAAGCTTGGCAGCGGCTCCGCATGGAACGCACAAGTCTCTGAAGGAAATTCCGGGGAATGAAGTCCCATTGACGTGTAAGAGCAGCTTCGAGCTGTTGCAGATTAGCTGGAGAACCTTGCCTGTAGACTCTGCGTCCAAGCTCGTCCCACAGATGTTCTATAGGGGACATGTCTGGTGATAGGGCAGGCCAATCAATCGTCACAATGTTCTGCTGCTGTAGATATTGCTGCGTAATGCATGCGGTGTGCGCACGTGCGTTATCCTGCTGGAGAAGCTGCAAGTCTTGATAATTTGTGAACGCAAGGGCAACCAATGCATCCAGAACCTCATCTCGATGTTTCACAGCATTTACATTTCCACGGAAGACGTGAAGAGGCAAGCGATGGTGAAAACTGAATCCTCCCCAAATGTGAATACTGCCACCTCCAAATCGGTTGTGCTGACGAACACAGCAATCTGCAAAGCGCTCTCCACACCGTCGCCAAATCCGCATACGTCCATCAGCAAAGGATATGTTGAATCTGCTCTCGTCTGTGAATAGGACAGCATTCCACTGCAGTCTAGTCCATCTGACATGTTGCTCTGCCCATTGCAGGCGCTGCTGACGATGTCTGTGAGTCACGTTTGGCCCAACATAAGGTCGTCTTGCAGTAAGGCCTGTATCTCTGAGTCGTCGTATGACTGTCATTCGAGAGACTTGCCCACGTCTACCCACTATTGCTCTTGCTGTTTGACTTGCCGGGAGAGAACGATTCCTTAGGTGACTCAGCACAATATGACGATCTTGCGCAGGGGTAGTAACTCGTGGTTGGCCACTCCGAAGTCTATCCCGGGCACTGCCAGTGGTTCCGTAACGTTCATTGAGACGTACAATAGTGCTGTGGTGGAAATTCATCCTTCTGGCAATGGCCCGCGAGCTCATTCCGGTCTCCAACATACCAATGGTTCGTTGTCGGTCCTTTTCAGATAGTCGTTGCATTTCAAGCACATGTACTGGGTGTTTTGTCTCAACGGCCTTTTTATACCGAGTATACTGCCACAACGCGTACACATTTTCAGGGTCATAGCTGTTGGGAATCGTGTTGCACTTGTAACTTTCATTGTTTTCATGTAGTCTGTACACAAACCCGTGGGTTGAATCATGCACTTTCCATTCCAGCAGCCATTCGCTCTCTACCTCATGACAAACACGAGGAAAATCCATTCCCACACTTTTTTTCCCCAGCCTCTCGGCATCAGTATATATACTGAAGCACATTAAAAACGCACCACTATTATATATACTGATGCCGAGAAGCTGGCAAAAAAAAGTGTGGGAATGGATTTTCCCCGTGTTTGCCATGCGGTAGAGAGCGAATGGCTGCTGGAATGGAAAGTGCAAGATTCAACCCATGGGTGTGTGTACAGACTACATGAAAACGATGAAAGTTACACGTGCAACACGATTCTCAACAGCTATGACCCTGAAAATGTGTACGCGTTGTGGCAGTATACTCGGTATAAAAAGGCCGTTGAGACAAAACACCCAGTACATGTGCTTGAAATGCCACGACTATCTGAAAACGACCGCCAACGAGCCATTGGTATGTTGGAGACCGGAATGAACTCGCGGGCCATTGCCAGAAGGATGAATTGCCACCACAGCACTATTGTACGTCTCAATGAACGTTACGGAACCACTGGCAGTGCCCGGGATAGACTTCGGAGTGGCCAACCACGAGTTACTACCCCTGCGCAAGATCGTCATATTGTGCTGAGTCACCTAAGGAATTGACTCTCCCGGCAAGTCAAACAGCAAGAGCAATAGTGGGTAGACATGGGCAAGTCTCTCGAATGACAGTCATACGACGACTCAGAGATACAGGCCTTACTGCAAGACGACCTTATGTTGGGCCAAACTTGACTCACAGACATCGTTAGCAGCGCCTGCAATGGGCAGAGCAACATATCAGATGGACTAGACTGCAGTTGAATGCTGTCCTATTCATAGACGAGAACAGATTCAACATATCCTTTGCAGATGGACGTATGCGGATTTAGCGACGGTGTGAAGAGCGCTTTGCAGATTGCTGTGTCAACCGATTTCGAGGTGGCAGTATTCACATTTGGGGAGGATTCAGTTTTCACCATCGCTTGCCTCTTCACGTCTTCCGTGGAAATGTTAATGCTGTGACATATCGAGATGAGGTTCTGGATGCACTGGTTGCTCCTGCGTTCACAATTTATCCAGACTTGCAGCTTCTCCAGCAGGATAACGCACGTGCATTTTTTTGTATTTTTGGTTTTTTCCCTTGCCTGCACAGAATGCAATGAATTTCATAACAATCAAATGTACAAATTAATGACCAGTATGGATTCATAGGAAAATGAACAAAGATTCCAAATATGTAAACATGTACACACTTATATTTACATTTCACACTCTGTTCCTGGATTATACAGGTGGTGCGTTTTTAATGTGCTTCAGTATATAATAGTGGTGCGTTTTTAATGTGCTTCAGTTATATATACAGTATTTTTACACGTACAAGGTATAGTTGGGTGTGTGGTGGCATAAGTACAGGAGTGAGGAGTGCTGGAGTATGGAGTAGAACTAATATTGTTAAGCTATTCTACAATATATCGGTTAAGAAAACAAATTATTGAAATATATGAAAGATGTACAATTTAAAGGTAGTCACACTGCAGATCCTGCCGTAAAGGAATGAAGTGTTAGAGACTTACACTAGGTCTCAGCTTTATGAGGTGGGATAACTGGTTCCTTTCCTTGATGTCTTTGTTGTCCCTAACTGAGAGCAGATTCAGATACCCATTATTTTATAGCTGGTTAGACTGGAGCGTGATGCAGCCTGGTTTTGAACCTTGTAACTGTGTCTCGAGAAGCAAGGTCTCTACCTACTGTCAATCGGACGCTGCAACTGTATGTTTATATTAAAACAGGTCAGGTTTGCTTGACGCGATCGTAATCTGGACAGATCAGTATAATTATTTTCTTAATTTATGCATTATTGGTTTTACAGCTTTGTCGTAGTTAACCATTCTTAGTTCGTCGACGAAACGCAAAAACGACAAATGTTTCTACCTATAGGCCAGCGTCAGTGAAAGAGTCTATGAAGTTTAAAGGAAGGTATTAATGTACATTTCCTGGCACCGCCTGTGGTCAGTCGAAGTCAAAGGGGAAACCCAGACCTCGTGTGAAATATGTGCACGTCCAGTGTTGTCAGGTAGAGTTAAAAATCTCTCTTCAGGCTCACTTATTTTTGAATTTCAGGAAGCTTTCACTGGACAGTTATACGCATTGAGGGATCAGTTTTAAATCGATCAGCAAAATGTCTGTTTCGCCACTGCTGTCTTTAAAGTTTACAACCCTGCTTCTGTATGTTTATTAGATTAGCAGCAATCAGAACAGGGTACTTCGAGAGGTCGAACATTTCTGAGGTGTGTGTGTGTGTTTTTTTTTTTTAATCGGTGTTGGTAGAGAAACAAGCATGTTCACACTGACCTACCTACCCATGATTAGGATCCAGTTTCTGGCTCTCGTAAATACACACTTAACCTGTCCCTAGTCGTTTGACATTCACTTCATCAAAGTGTTCTGTAAAGTAAATTTGTCATTTTCACATTTACATAGAGCTATCGCTCCGGCAAATACGCCGTTCTGACAACCACCACCTATGTTTAACTTCTTGAATGCTTCTGTCACAATACGCCACTCAAGACTAACTATAAGCTGGCTTAGTAACATGTACATTATATGTGAGGTATTTCTCTTGCGTAGAAAACCAGGTTCCTGTCAACGTGGGTTAAAATGTGTGTATATAGTATTCTTTATTCTGTATAGCATAATATATTCATTGTTTTTGTCACAGAGAGTATTATGATCTAAAAATTTTCTATATTCTCTTTTTTTTTCCTACCAGTGTCCTCTATTTTATTATCACTCTTTATCCTTTTCCTGTAATTTTCGCATTCGTTCGTTTGCGAAAAATATTTATTTTTCCATTCTAACATTTACCTGTTTCTTTCTCTTACTGAGAACGCATTTATGACATAACGTGTCAATCTCTGCACGAGATGAGAGAGCGTTAAAATGCATTCTATTGCATCAGATGTCAGTAGCGCAGCAGACGATATACTATGAATTTCGTCCAGTAAGACAGGGGAAAGCAGACAACTGTCTACATTTTCCATCTGCACGGCGCGTAATTGAGACTTATCGTCTAGCATTTTCACCTGTCACAGCGGTTCTCAGTCTGAGTTTCTCGGGGAGATGTGAAAACTGCCTCAGCATTGGAGATGGGTCGTCTGAGATTCGCATCTGACACGCGCGCTCTCGGTCAGTTTGGCGGAAGGTGCGAAGATGCACGTTTTGGCAGTTACGGCATGCGTCTAAGTTAACGTAGGTGTTAGGAGAGGGGAGAGATCGGGTTTTTGGAAACAGTAGGAGCCTTTGTCTGGTTTAAGATATTAACCAGAGTTTGAAACTTGATTGCACTCATTCTCCATTTTGCAGTAGACGTGGTCACTTCGTTCTAGATACTTAAACTTATAAGTGAAATCTCTTAGTTTCGTTGTGATACCGTAGTTCTGTGTTGAGGTAAATATTATATTTAATATATCTAAATTTTGCGAGTGATTAAGTGTTAAATCCCCTATATTATCCTACTAGTTTCTTTTGTGCAGAGTGAATAATTTATAAGTCTGTTAGATTCTCTAGCTGATGAGTTACAGTGGAAAAACAGAATAAATTATAATTTCTAGCTTAAAAATCATGTAGCTATAATGAATTTAATTTAACTGCTAAATACTCAGTCAATATTTTTTCTAAACTAACTTATAAATTCTAGATGCCTCATGAGTGTTGACGGAATACGTATGTATTCCTAATTCATGATGATTGATTTTTATATATAACTTATTTCACGGGAAAGTTTAAACGTCAAGTCAAGCTCTACGCTTGCAGTTCAAAATGTAAGTTATATTGAGTACATAATATGTAAAATATTTCATATGTGTTTTTTTCTTTATTCAGTGAATACTGGGGTAACCCAACTTTGCCGGCGTTTAGTACAGAGACATACCTGTGAGAAACATAAACATTTCATATCTTTAACCACGTGGGTTTTTCAAGTAACAACTGTCTGACAGGGCGTGTGCCTTCAGAGATAGACAGAATACCAATCCCACTAACGGGTTTTTTTCTTAAAGAATAAATGCTTATACTGGGCTTTTGAGCCAGATCATATTTCTTCACTAACTCTAATGTACATGCTGCCTTATGGCGAGAATAATTACAGAAAAAAAATATTAACTTTTCCGACATTATTTGACCAAGTGTGTGGTGAACCAAGATTATCTGTTGAGAGAAGTTGTCCACCGGTCATCTTCCTAATTAAGGGAAACCTCGTGTTCTGACACTGTGTACCCGCTGAAACCCTAACTCTTACCTCGTGCATAAGTGACATTAACTTAAAATCTGTAAAGAAAGAACGATCGCCTGAAGAGGACGCTCCCCGGACACGGTGAATGAAACCAATATCTGCAGAGCTGGGTATCCACTTCATCCACAGATAGACAGATTAAACGAAGTGTACACTAAGGCTTGCGCCAGACGGCGAACCACAGCACGATTGTAGGTAAGGTTGTGTGTGTGTCAGGGCCCTGATGAAAGAACCGAGTGAAAGTAGACTGAAGGATGTTCTTCGTTTGATTCACTCACTTTGTAACTTTCCTTATGCAAGATTTTGTTGCTAAACTATATTTTTCCTTAGAATAGATACTGCTATCAAAGTCAGTTCATACCTTCAAAAGGGGAAAATATTAGACCCAAATCATATGTATCTGTGACTCTTTGGGCTATCATCGTTCTCCTAACGGGACTGTGGGCTAAACATCGAGGGAAGATCATAACTGTGGATCTATCACTTCTTGTAGAAATTCCTTGATTTTTTTCTATGACTATTTGTATATGCTTTGATGTAATTTTATGTGTTGTGGTGGAAGTTTATATTGATAATTAAACTGCCTTTCAACTTAATCAGCGTGTTGGTCAGCTCGTTCTAAAATATCTATATAATCATTGTTATAGTTTTCCCACGTCTGTGTGTCTCATTGTCGTCAATTGGGTGTGTGCACGTAAGTGGTAATATATATATATTAATATATGTAGAGGTGTTAGACTGTCTGACTACTCTAAATCTGTCGTAGAAGATAGGTGAGAGAGAGAGAAGATTTCTCGATCTCAGAAACAGCCTCTATCACATTCTACCATCTCACTCGTGGAAATCTATTTCTTCCATCATCTCTCACTGTGACTATCACTTATTCTAATCTATTCTGAAGGGACCAACCCAAGTCTTAATTCTCCTATCAAAAATCTACGACAGTTTTGCTTTCGTTGTTTTTTTCCAGGGAGCTATTACTGACGTTGTTATTATGGCGTTTCCTAGTGTGTGTAGTGTAAGTGGAGTATCACTTTACATGCTTAGACAATACTCACTTACAAGTCTGGCTCAGACAGACAGGAAATGGCCAAAAGGTTCAAGGTGGTTTGATTACGGCATGTATGGAAAATGTACATATAAGCTTCGAATCTGCTGGAGCTGGTGTGGATCTACTGTCCAGGTCATGCATGGGGTACGTGGTTATGAGAGAGCTGATAGGCTAGCTTCAAGCAGGCAAATAGAAGGTGCCTTGGATACGGATAAGAGAGAGGTACTGAGGGCAATTAATGGTCGCCTATTAGAGAATGTCATTGCAATCGATGAATCATAAAGACTACGATTGCTGGAGTCTGGCATCAAACGTAAGACCAGAGATGGACGTACGAGAGGGTGCATCCGGCGTGTATGCAACCGGCGCGCAACATGAACAATTATATATATATGCAGCAACATAGACGAATTTTTTTAGTTGTGTTTTAGTATTTTTTTTAAGGGGGGGGGGGGGGGGGGGGGGTTGGGTGGGGATAATGATATTAAAATAAGAATTTGAAAGAACTAATGCCGTGGTCTTTAGGGCTGCCAGATTTCAGTTACACTTTTGTATGGTTAGATCAATGTGGTACTTGTATACAATTGCATTTAGAGACATGGAAATCTGTTTGATATTTGGCCATATCATTTAAAACTATGTGTAGCAGTAGAGAGTTTTACAGTGATATACTGCCATATATTGCGTTAATAATGGTGTCTTGGACAGTTAAAAAGAGCAAAGGAAGAAAGAGGAAATATAGATATCGTTCTTTATAGGGATGCAGCGTATATTGTCGATAGTGGGAGAAACACACGAGGAAGTTCTTAATCAGAAGAAAGGATGTCATTAATCAACAAGATAAACAACAGACAATATATATATATGTTTTGGCAGCTGGTAAGGAGTTAACGATTAGAGAACATGTTGTTATCTGATAAACCTAATTAGATAATGAGGTCAAATGTTTATCTGAGATGTTACTGATGTTGGTGTCACGAGTGGTGGTAGAGAATCTGTCAGTGACAAGACAAAAGTCTGAGTGAGGAGTAGAAAATAGAGGAAGTCTGAAATAGCGAATGTGAATGTTGAGCGGGAGTGTGACAGTCAGGCGTACAAAGATGATAAACACTCTTTTACCCTGCCACTTGGACTATTTTAGATGTCAACTCCACTCACCCTCTCTTTCTCTTCTATCGACAAATGAATAGATATACGAAGTAAAGGACTGATACACCAAGTGGTTTTCACATTCAACAATCACAGATAGACAGGTAGAAAACAACTGTGATTAGCAGAAAATTAGTTTTCTATGGTTATTAAGATATATATATATATATATATATATATATATATATATATATATATATATATATATATATATATATATATATATATATATATATATATATATATATATATATATTACTATATCTGCGCTATGGCAGGAATTAGAAAAATCAATCCAAACCAAAAGTGTAAATTCACTAACAATAACCACAAGAATAACACCCTACAACCCAAACCAGAGTTTTGTTAATAACCCGAATTGGCAACCAAGTTGTACACACAAAAAACTCCAAGAATTAAACCAATAGAAAAAGACACACAATGGGTACTATAAATAATAACCACCAAATTATAATCTGTGTCCCCGTCTTACAATCCCCAGCCTCAAATAGAGGCGACTGCGACTAGGCTACGCAAACACACACAAAGTAAACACCCCACAGCAAAAGAACACACCACTCAAAAATTCCCAACAATAATTCTTCTCTGATCCTTAGCCGCCGACCGTCAAAGCAGTCAGTGGCCATCACGCCTGGTGGCGTCTTGTAGGGCAACAACAAATTGATTCCACTTTTCTCGGTCGGTGGCCATCCTTCGTACAGTGCCCCAACTCTAGTTCATTCTTTGCATCTCAGCCTCCACAAATCTCCGCCAAGTTGTTTTTGGTCGGCCTCTCTTTCGTTTTTCTTCAGGGGTCCATAGCATAGCTGTTCTTGTGATGGCATCGGGGTCTCTTCTGAGGACATGGCCAACCCAGCTCCAGCGTCTGCCAGCTATTATGGTGTGCATGTCCTCTTGCTTGCTCAGAGTAAGCAGATCTTGGTTGGTGATGGTATTCGACCAAAAGATTCGGAGAATTTTTCTTAGGCATGTTGTGTGAAAAGAGGACAATTTCGACATTTCCTTCTCTGTAACTCTCCAGCATTCCGCACCATAGAGAAGCACAAAAAGCACACAGCTCTGATATAATCTTAATTTTGTGCTTGTGCTGTACTGAGAGGACTTCCAGATGTTGTTTAGACTAAAAAAGGCTGTTCTTGCTTTGTTCATTCTGTTATTGATGTCTTTGCTTGCTCCGCCGTCTGATGTTGAAATGTATCCTAGGTATGTGAAGGTGTCTGTCAGTTCCAGTTGCTGATTCCTTACTGATATGGGCTCAGGGTTGCTCACATCAGCACATCCAGGAAAAAACTGATAGACTTAATAAATATAGCCAACAGGTGGGCTTGAACATCAATCTAAAGAAGACAGAGGTCATGACGCCAACAATAATGTAGAGAAGAAAACACCCTCTTCTAGCCCTACCAGTACTTAAACAATTTATTAATGTCCGCTACACGTCTTTAAGATGCTGTAGCCAAAGGAAATATGAGAGAACTGTATAGCAGCACATAGAAGCTAACAGGGAAATACAAGCAAACAAGTCGCCTCATAAAAGACAAGAATGGAAAACTGCTCAGCAATATACAAGAGCAAATGAAGAGGTGGACAGAATATTTTGAGGACCTTCTCAACAGACCAGCTCCACAAAACCCCCGGACATCCAGCCAGCAGAAGAAGAGCTACAAATTAACGGTGAAAGACCAACGAAGGAAGAAATAAAGAAAGCCATAAAGCTTCTAAGAGATGGAAAAGCGTCTGGACCTGATGGCATTCCAGCAGAGGCCATCAAAGCAGATATCGATACGGCTACAGAGATGTTATATAAATTACTTGGTAAAGTCTGGGAAAAGAAAGAGATACCAGCAGAATGGAAGGAAGGATATCTGGTTAAGTTGCCTAAGAAGGGAAATTTACAAGAGTGCACAAATTATAGAGGAATAATGTTACTTTCAGTGCCAGGAAAAGTATTAAACAGGATTATCCTTGAGAGATTAAAAGAGTCCATAGACAAGAAACTGAGAGATGAACAAGCAGGTTTTCGACAAAACAGATCATGTACAGACCAGATAGCCACTTTGAGAATAATAGTTGAACAAAGTCTGGAATGGAATTCACCACTATATATCGGATTTGTGGACTACGAAAAGGCATTTGACAGTGTAGACAAAGAATCACTTTGGAAATTGATAAGGCATTATGCAGTTCCCCTGAAGATCATTAATTTAATAAAGAAAACATATGAAGACATGACATGCAGAGTTCTTCACGAAGGACAGCTTACAGAACCGTTTGGAATAAGAACAGGAGTGCGACACGGATGCCTCTTGTCTCCATTTCTTTTCTTATTAGCAATAGACTGGGTTATGAGATCATCGACAACACACAACAGAAATGGAATCCAGTGGACTCTGACTAAGCAGTTGGATGATCTGGATTTTGCTGATGACTTGGCTCTTCTGTCCCATAACCGTAATCAGATGCAGGACAGATTGAAAACACTCGATGAGAGGTCACAGCAATTGGGTCTGAAAATACACAGGGAAAAGACAAAAATAATGAGAATAAATGCAGGTAATGATAACAGGGTTGAACTGGAAGAAACACCAATACAAGATGTAGAATCGTACACATATCTTGGCAGTAATATAGACAAAGTTGGAGGGACATACAGCGATATCAAAATAAGAATACAAAAGGCAAGAGGAGCTTTCATTGCATTGGGAAATATATGGAGATCAAGAGAAATCGGATCCAACACGAAAATAAGAATCTTCAACTCAAATGTGAAGTCTTCTTCTTCTTCTTCTTCTTCTTCTCGTTCGCTGTTGTTTAGAAATGTCTACACAAGAAGTCCGGTTTTCTGGATGTATGTTGCTGTGGTTGAAAGTTCTTCAAGACTCCCAAACAGCTTTGTGTGGATGTGCGTCTCTGTGGGCCAATGTTCAGTTCGCAATTGACTAAGCATGTGGCAGTCTTGCAGGATGTGTTCGGCTGTCTGTGCTGCCTGTCCACACGTACATAGGGGTGATGGGACCAATCTCAGTCTGTATAAGTGACTGTTCAGTCTGTTGTGTCCTGTTCTCATACGGAACAGGATCACCTGTTTTGCTCGATCAAGATATTGATAGTTGTCTCTTTGTTGATCAATTTTCCTGATGGCCTTGATAAGGGTCTTCTTTTCCTGGAATGTGATTGTTTGTTCTTTTTGTTCCTGTGTTGCTCCCTCTTTTGCTAACATATCTGCTCTCTCATTTCCTGGTATGCCACAGTGTGATGGTATCCACTGTAGCACTACCCTTCTTTTGATATTTACTTCGCATAGGACTTTGTTTAATTCTGGCAGTTTATCACTGTTGAGGGCTTGCAGAACTGACATTGCATCGGTAAGGAATACAACCTGCTGACATTGGCTTATTGTGTTATTTATTATTCCTGCAGCAATGCTTATGGCCTGTACTTCAGCAGCATAGTTTGAACAGAATATTCCAGTAGGTGAACAGGTGGATTCATTTTCTTTGTCTGGATAGACCACATAAACTCCTGCGCCTCCGTTCTTCACTGCTCTGGTTGCAGATCCATCAGTATATACTTGGATCCATGCTTCTCTGGGGTATAGTTCTTCAATCATGTCACATGCTGCTATTTTCCTTTGGAGAGTATTTAGCTCTCCCATGGGGCAGGTGGTAGTTATGGAGGTCTTAATACTGAAATTTTGATGTTGTTCCCATGGGGTTGGGAGGAGTGTGGGAGTTATTTCCTTAGTGATGTCTGGTAGTTCATCCTTGTATGTTCTAATTAGTTTTTTGGACCGATGCACAAAACTGCTTCTCTTCAACCTCCCACTGGCTAAATCTCCAAATCTAGTTTTCATTGGATGTGCGGGCATGTTCTTGTACTTTTCTGCTTGGATCAGGGTCTTAGTGTCTCGTCTGTATAATAAAGGTGGAATGCCTGTGATTTTTTCCATTTCATTTATTGGTGTGGTCTTCATGGCACCCGTGATCAACCTAAGCGCTTGATTTTGTACTTTATCTAAGGCTTGTAGGTGTGATTTGGCTGCTGTAGACCATGCTGCTGATCCGTACTCTAATATAGGTCTTATTGCACCTGTATACACTTTCTTTAGTGTTGTTTCGTTAGCTCCCCAACTTGATCCAGCTATTTTCCTCAGTATGGAAAGTTTTCTTCTCGCTTTAGCCTCTGTTCTCTCGATGTGGTGCCTCCATGTCATTCTCTTATCTAATGTAATGCCCAACTACACCGGTTCCTCATCTGTTTGGACATGTATATTTCCAAGTCGTATCTCTCCTGCTTTGTCTTTGTTGGAGAGCGTGAAAAGTGTTGTTGATGATTTTTCAGCGTTGATCTGCACCATCCATTTCTCTGCCCATGCTGCTATGTTGTCTGCTGCCCTTTGTATTCGCTTATTAGCGATAGTTAGATGTTCTTCTACACACCACACCACCAAGTCGTCAGCGTATAGGGCAGCTCTCACACCTTGTGGCAGATCGTGGATGAGGTCATTGATGAATACAAGGAACAGGGTGGGAGACAATACCGAGCCTTGAGGAACTCCATGTTTTAGGAGGATTTTCTTGCTGTTGTAACCTTCCATAGTGACTCTTGCTTTCCGATTGTGTAGGAACGACTGGATCCATTTTCTCATATTACCCTTGATTCCGTTCCTTTGCAGTTTTACTATTAACCCGTCTTTCCATACTTTGTCAAAAGCTTTTTGGAGATCTATCCATAGGGTAAAGACTTTTCTCTTTTCTTGGAAGGCATCTTCAACGATCTGTGACAGGTATGTGATTTGGTCTTCTGTGCTGCTGCACTCTCTAAACCCTGCTTGTTCTGGCACTAAAATTTTCTCGGATTCCAAGTACCATTTCAATCTTCTGTTGATCATCCTCTCCATTGTCTTACATACACAGCTTGTTAGGCTTATTGGTCTGTAGCTGGTGGCCTTCCTGTTGTCTTTTCCTTTCCTTATGATGGGACACATGAGCGCCTCTTTCCATATCTGTGGCACACTGCCTGTCATCCAACTGTAGTTGTATATTTGCAACAGTTTGCTCATTGCTGTATATCCTAGGTGTTTTAGCATTTCGTTGGTTATACCATCCGGGCCTGGTGATTTCCTGTCTTTAAGTTTCCACACGGCTGTTTTTAACTCGTCCATATTGAAAGGTTTGGACATAACGTCCGGACTGTTTCCATTAGTTCTAGTGTGGATTATTTCTTGACGAATGTCTCGTTGTCTGCGTAAATTGACGGAGATGTTACTTTCATTTCTGTAGGATTCTGCAAATATGTCTGCTGCTTGTTTGCCGGTATATAGTTTCCCTGCATCGTCTAGTGTAATGGTTTGTCGTTGAGAATTGTTATCGTCATTCAATTGTTTAGTGAGTTTCCACAACTTTCTCCCTTCCTTTTCAAGGTTTAGTTTATATGTTTTTTCCCTCCAGCTTCTCCTCTGGGCTTCTAGCTTTCCTTTAATGAATTTTGCTTTTGCCTTTTGTAGCATGATATGGTTCTGTTGGGATGGTTGTACCTCTGCAGTGTGCCTTGCTTCATTCATATCTTCATGTAGGTTTTGTAGTGTGTTGGACCAATATGGTACATAGTTCTTCCTCGCTCCTCTCGGTATTGTCTCCTTTGCTGCCTTGAGTACTCCATTATTAAAATCCCAGATGACTCTGTTAATGTCTCTGTCTAGTACCTTAATATCTTTTGTAAGCAGATTTGCTCTGTGTTGATAAATGGAAATGTGAAGTCAGTCCTATTGTATGGCTCTGAGACATGGAGAACAACAAAGACAACAACCAAAAAGCTACAGACTTTCATAAATGGGTGCTTGCGTAGAATAGAGGGATTGAAATGGTATGACAAGGTTACCAATGTGGAACTGAGAACAAGAACTAGACAAGTGCCAGTGAAACAAGAGATGAGAAGAAGACGATGGGGATGGATTGGACACACACTGAGGAGACCTGTTGATAGCATTACAAGGCAGTCCTTGTTCTGGAACCCCCAGGGCAAGAGAGGCAGAGGTAGACCAAGAAGCACATGGAGAAGAGAGCTGGAAACAGAGGTGAAAATGATAGGAGAACGTGGAAAGAACTTGAGATGATGGCACGTGACAGGAGGACTTGGCATGTGTTTGTTGAAGGCCTTTGCACCTTTGGGAGTGGAGGGTTATGAATGAATGACACGTCTTTAAGATAACATCCCCTGTCTGTCGGTGCGGTAGTATCCTGCACGCTTGACCCAATTACTTGCAAATTCTGTGCCTTTCCGACGAGGTGAGAATTTAATAAATCCACGATTGACAAGGTCAGAGGGAAATATCCTTTTAGTGTGACTCGATGATAATGAATCCTGACATCTTGTTGGTTAAATGAGTCCAAACTCGGGTTTGCGCAAGCGATGTGCCTTAATATACCAGAGAGACGCGGCCAGTTCAAGTGTGACTGGGCGCATACAGAAAGGGCCCATCGGTCTATAACTTAAATCGGGGTGGGCGAGCTATTCTGAAGATTGGTGAGCTTGAATATTAATGGTGTCAGAGGTTAATCAGCTCCAGGAGCATGGGATACCTGCAGCTGGGTACCGAATGATGCCTTCCGGGAACTGGGTTTTAGGATTTAACCACTAGTCCCCACTCGAGAACTCGATCCAAATGATGATATCAGACCTGTGACTAAATGCTGGGTCCAGGTTTCTCCTCGGTAGCGTGTGTAAATTTGCCTTCTCTGCTGTGAAGATACAATAAATACAATCCATAAGCTAGTCGCCTAAATTATAGCTAGTAATACATATACACAAACACATCGAGACAGGAATGTTTACAAACAATCAACGACCGCACTCCCCTATTTGAAGTATCGTGGGGCGTCAACCGGTTTGTGCCGGCTGATCAAGCACATTCCCCTGCCTCTCCGTCTCATGGTATCAGCAGCTGGTATATAATCAGCGCTCACACACAAGTTGCGTAACGGTCTAAGGCATGAATATAAACCACTTGCTGCTCCGTATCGCTGGGGTCTGTGCAGGCCAGCGAAACAAAATACTGTTCTGCCCGTGAGGTGATTATCCTTCAAAAACCGACATCGGGTTACGCACAACAATAAACCAATATTTACAAGCATGGTCCCTGGTAATAACTTATCAGGAAACTCCCAAATATCCCGTTATACAAATGGTTTGAATAAGTCATTCAATGAGTACAATTTATACACATCTCTAGGGAAAAACACCAAACCCGCATCTCTTAAGGAATTCGTAGCAAAATAAATGAGGTTTACATTTGTATTAACAAAATTGATATAACCACACATTCATTGTCCCTTGAATATAATTATTAAAGGTCCCACCTATTGAGTTGTATTGGTACATAGCGAACTTAAACTTTATTCACTTTACCGTTATGAAAGATGAGATAGAAAATTACTGCTATAAGCGTTTCCCCCTGGGGATTGATGAGTGGTAGATTCTACCTACATATACTATCTAAATAAAATTAGCGCACTTACCGAGAAGCAAGAAAATTTACTAGCACCAACAGTAGATGGGCGAATCTGCCAAATAAAGATGACACGTCCACTCTACTAGAATTTCTGGAGCATTAAGTGCCAGACAACTAAAGAGTACAGATTATATAGTGACTCTCAGGCCCCAGGTGTCCGGTACACCTGCGTTTTCGAGTGACTCTTTCGCCGGGGTTATGACATAACGTGATGCAACCACTACGGAACTCTGAGACGTGTTCCGCGGACGAAAACCGAGCTAAATGAGAGAGACCGCCATTTCCAGCGTAATTGGTTCTACCCGTGGGCACACGAAAGGCGAGGGCATTCCTTGGTGTCAAAGGCCAGGGAAAGTTTGCCGCTCGTCTCCCAGAAACCGATTGCCAGGTTTTAGCTCGTGGTCAAAGAACGTTGAGAAAGATGCCTCCTACCGCGACAGAGAGTCCTGGACGCGACAGTTATTTCTCCTGTCAACATTAAAGAACAAGGGGAGTGAACCTGTCCGATTTAAACTGACAGGCCAGTTACCCACTTTACAACTACAGGAGACCGAAAAGAAATGAGATGGACGGGCCCAAAAAATCCAAAAGAATTTAGGGGGTGACCTAACTCCACCCTCGGGCCAAAGTTTTAAACCCAGCGTCACAGTTTGTGTGTATGATGATCCTGCGTTTATGGTTCTATGTCTGGCTTCAGCATTTGTTGTTGTTGTCGAGGTTTCTGCCTTCTTGTGGCGAGACAGGTCCTTTCAACCTAGACTTAAGTCCGTCGGTTATATCAGAGCGCAATGACCATTCAAAAGTAAGTAAACCTTGTCACCTAAAGTATAGTTTTGATAAAAACTCAGCCTTGAAAAAAGACTACTAGCTTCCTTCCGCTAGCATGAAGAAGCCCTTAATTAAAAGGTATAGTCTTGACAATGCGTCACTATAGTACTGCTTTACTCCATCTCCACTTCCTGCTAAAATTGACCTCAGGTCATAAATCGACATCATATAGTTTAATCTATCATCCTACACAATAGTGTACAGTTAACAGTTTCGATCATTATGAAAAATGTCATTTGAACGTGATACGTCATTCTTTTCAACCAGTAACCCGAAAACTTTGAACGTGTTTTTTTCTAAAAACCAGCTACAGTGGAGATGGAATGCAGCAGTACTACGTCCGCTGCTAGCCCTTGCGACGTTGATAAATACCAAGTTCTGAAAGAAATTAATTGTGTCTATCTGCTAGTATGGTTAGGGTGACCTATCATATTTAAGAGAACATTTTCCGACTTTTAGGCCTTAAAAAAGAGCACAATATACGACAAAAACTAGAACACAAAAAAGGATTTATTAATTTCAATCTATTAATGCATGATTATGATGACAAGGGCCAGCTCTAGTTTTATAAAGGTTAAAAGGGAAAAAAAACTGAAATGAAAGGTCTTTTAAAATGCATGCTTTAAAATCATTTAAACATAAAAAAATTATACATGGGCATGGAGGCATATCTGGACTCATCCTTATAAGACCACCAGCTATGCACAATGCTATAGTATGTAGATTTGGATGTGAACCTCTGTCTGTGAGGCTAATTACACCCTCATTGACTCTTGAAATCATGCACACACTTCCAGGGATTCTTCCTGTGGTGAAACATGTTGAGAACCCAGCATTGCACACTAAGCTTGGAGGAGTCACTTGAGCCCCAGATGTAACTCTGGCTTTTACCTGGTTGCCAGCATGTAGGAGGATCTCACTTTGACCCCGTGATAGGCAGGGGAAGCTGAGAAGTGGCTCTGTGAAGGACGTGACGATTCCTTGGGAGAGCCCAGAACTAGAGCTCATTATTTTACCTCTGCATATTTGGAGAGCCCCCATGGATGGCAGGGAATGCACAGTATGCCACACGTTTCTTCCCTCCTAGCTTAGGACCAGATATGATGATCCTTTAAATGCAAGCCAAGTGTGCGGAACTGGAGCTCATGACTTCAACTCAACATGTATCAGAATGGCAGAAAAGTCACCGGAAAAGTCTAGATCTACAGTGAAGCTAATACCAAGGACTCTTCATCTAGGTATTGGCTGCAAAACATCGAAAAGCTCAGCAGCCTTAGTTAAACAACAACAACAGCATCAAACATTAACTTTCCACATGTTAATCAGTATTGATAACATTATTATTATGATTATTTTATTTTATTTATTTATTTGTCGGCGGACATTATCTTCTTTAACAATTCATTATTTTCTTGCAAAGTGTTCCACAAGTACGACGCTTCTTTAAACTTATATTGTATTAGGAAAGTTCTGTCTGTTGGTGGAATTCACATTGAACATGTTTGTCTGTCATTTGTCCAACCACTTTCCTTCAATGGAAAAAAGTCTGTCCACATTTACATTGCGACCATGCACCGCAAACAAATATTGTGCGATCATTATACGTTCAGGATGAAATTGAGCATTTACTGAACCTAAATCGAACTATATTCCTATGCGGAACGTTCAATATTTACTTTAAAAATACACATTAAGGAACATACTTGCATAAGATTAGGGTTCCCATAATGTTTTGTTTAAAAACCGGGACATTTCCAAATTTTTACCTAAAAACCCGGGACATTTTGTAAAAAAAACGGGACATGTTAAAAATTAAGGTAAAGCACAAATAAATCTATTATACATTATATGTTGCACTTAAAATAAGATACTGGTATAAAAATACACACATTAACTAACACAACTTCCACTTTAAAAAAGAATTCTAAATTACAAACATACTTAATCAGAAAAATCGCACCTTTAAAAAATACACCATAGTCAAGTTTATATTTCAGATTCATAAGAATATTTATCAGATTTATGGGCCTGTTCAAGAAGTTTTTTTTCTTCTGATATTTGGACATAGAACTCAGCACAAGAGAAATCCTTAAAATGGGTCTTTATAATGGTTAAAGCTTTCACTGTCTCAATTTTAAGTCTGTTTTTTTCGTCTGTCCAAAGCGCATTTATTAATGAAAAAACATGTTCAACAGCTGCATTGGATCCTGGCAGTGCCAAATAAAAACTATAAAAACTAGGCATTTCAGGTTCTCAGCATTTATATCCTGCTTTGTAAAATGAGCGAACATCTCACACCATTTTTCACTGACACTTTGATCCTTCAGTTCACTCCACACATCAAATTTGCTTTCACAATATTTTTTCACACATGCAAACTCATCAAATAAGTCCTCTTCATTCACAGTAAAATTTAGTGACACTGTCTTCATGAATATGTAGCTTTCTTGGATGTTCTTCCAAGTCACAGACTCCTTACCCTTCAAATTGATCCAATCCATAGACTGAAGAGGCGTAAGAAATGGTGTACACCACTCCTGAATATATTCAATGCAGGTGTCATAGAAATCTACTGCATAGCTTTGAAACTTTTCAACTGTTATGTGTCTTTTTTCTAATTCTTGCAACTGATTTCTCACAGTAGTGGTAAGAAACTTTTCTGCCTTCCTGTAGTTTAATTTTCCACCAGTTTGTTTACTTCATTCTTCTTCTTTCTTCTTTGATCCTTAGCCATCGACCGTCAAAGCAGTCAGTGGCCATCACGCCTAGTGGCGTCTTGTAGGGCAACAACAAAATGATTCCATTTTGCTCGGTCGATGGCCATCCTTCGTACAGTGCCCCAACTCTGGTTCATTCTTTGCATCTCAGCCTCCACAGTCCTCCGCCAGGTTGTTTTTGGTCGGCCTCTCTTTCGTTTTCCTTCAGGGGTCCAAAGCATAGCTGTTCTTGTGATGGCATCGGGGTCTCTTCTGAGGACATGACCAACCCAGCTCCAGCGTCTGCCAGCTATGATGGTGTGCATGTCCTCTTGCTTGCTCCGAGTAAGCAGATCTTGTTTGGTGATGGTATTCGGCCAAAAAATTCGGTGAATTTTTCTTAGGCAAGTTGTGTGAAAAGAGGACAATTTCGACATTTCCTTCTCTGTAACTCTCCAGCATTCCGCACCATAGAGAAGCACAGAAAGCACACAGCTCTGATATAATCTTAATTTTGTGCTTGTTCTGTATTGAGAGGACTTCCAGATGTCGTTTAGGCTAAAAATGGCTGTTCTTGCCTTATTCATTCTGATGTTGATGTCTTTGCCTGCCCCGCCGTCTGGTGTTACAATGCATCCTAGGAATGTGAAGGTGTCTGTCTGTACCAGTTGCTGATTCCTTACTGATATGGGCTCAGGGTTGCTCACATTGAGCGTCATGACCTCTGACTTCTTTAAATTGATGTTCAAGCCCACCTGCTGGCTAAACTTATTAAGTCTATCCGTTTTTTCCTGGATGTGTTGATGTGAATGTGCTAGTAGTGCAATGTCATCTGCATATTCCAGATCTTCCAATGTAGAAAATGTAGTCCATCTTATTCCTCTTGGACTGCCCTCTGTTGTCTGGCGCATCACCCAGTCTATGACTGTTAAAAATAGAGTGGTTGATAAGGGACATCCCTGTCGTACTCCTGTCTTCACCTCAAAGGTTAGGTTGCTCTGCCCAACACTACACGTAAAGTTTGCATACAGGCTTTTTATGATTGACACTATGCAGCTTGGAATTCCATAAGCCCTCAGTATTTTCCATAAATTGTCCCTATGTATGCTGTCAAAAGCCTTTTCAAAATCAACGAAATTGATGTACAGCTGTCTTTGCCATTCTGAGCACTGCTCTATAATTTTCCTGAGAGTGAATATATGATCTACACATCTGTTCTTTCTAAATCCTGCTTGTTCTTTCCTCAGTTTGTGGTGTACTGCTTTTGAAATTCTCTGTATAATTATCCTGTCTAGTATTTTGATGGGAACTGAGAGAAGAGTGATTCCTCTCCAATTATTGCAGTCTGCAAGATCTCCCTTCTTGGGCAATTTGACAATTATTCCTTTGTTCCACTCTGATGGTGTTGTCCCCGTTTTCCAGACTTGTGCAAATAGTGGTTCTAATAGTTCTGCTGCTAGCTCAGGGTCTGTCTTAAATAGCTCTGCATTTAAGTTATCATGGCCAGGAGCTTTTCCGTTCTTTAACCCTTTGAATGCTGTGATGATTTCTTCTTTTCGTGGAATGTCTGTATTTACATCTAGATCGTTTTCAGCCTCAGGAACATTCAATTGTGTCTCTGGTGGTTCCTTGTTTAGAGTTTCTCTGAAGTGCTCTGCCCATCTTGTTTCCTGTCCCTCTGCTGTCGTGATGATATTTCCTTGCTTATCTCTTACTAATGTAATATTGTTTGCACCTCGTTTTCCGCTGATGAATTTAGTTATTTTGTATACTGTGCTTTGTTCATTTCTCAGTGCTGCCTCTTCTGCCTGTCTTGCAAGATCGTCTAGGAAATTCCTTTTGTTGGCTCGTGTTTGGCGTTTAACTTCCTTGTCCAGCTGACTATACTGTTCGCTATATAATTGCTTTAACCTGGGGGACTTCGCTTCTGTTCTCTTTCTTTTCATTTCCTTTCTCAGTGTTATGGTGTTTAATGTTTCTGGTGTTATCCAGTCTTGCTTCTTCCTTTCCTGGAATCCCAAGCATAATTTGCTACTTTCTTTATATATTGTTGAAATGGTGTTGAATTTCTGGTCTACATCATCAGTCAATGTCTTTTCCTGACTTTTGGCAAATTGATATCCTTTCTTTGTGTCAGCCGCAAAAGCTTTTCTGGTAAGGGGGTCCTTCAATTTGCTGATGTCAAACCTTTTCTGTGCAGTTACAGTTGGTCCAGCCCTTCTTATTTCACTTTCAGTTTTGCTACTACTAAATGGTGATCACTTCCCACATCTGCACCTCTTCTTACCTTCACTTCTTGTAATGCATGTCTCCATCTACCGTTAATCATGATGTGGTCTATCTGGTTTCTGTCCCGACCATTTGGTGATTCCCATGTTAATTTGTGGATTTCTTTATGTGGGAAAAGTGTTCCTCCAATAACCAGGTTGTTAATACTACAGAAACTTATTAATTTATCCCCATTTTCGTTTGCTGTTCCGCTGCCGCATTTCCCCATTACTCTTTCATTATATGTATTTGTTACGGTATATGTTATTAACGCCGTCTGCTAAAGGTTAGCAGACGTGCAATTGTAAAGGTTAAGACATTTAATATATTGCGATAGATGTTTCAATTATTGAACGCTCCATACACGATCGATTATGACGTGTCTAGCGTTGTTTGGGTCACAGTCGGTAACTAGGAGACGCTACCCTTTGTTACTTGACCGTCAAGCTGAATAGCTGCGTTTTTCTAGCCTTCCAAATTAATGGCATGATATAGCCATTTATATGTGTATTTATGCAGGACCAGGGTCAGTCCTAGAACTCTACGAGAGAGGAAACTTATGGAGGTTAGTGATTAACTAAATCCTTGGAAGGAGAAAGATAATCGTCTACTTTATACGAAGTAATTAGACTCACAGTCTCACTGTCGGCAGGTAGCCATTCTATCTGCGCGTGCATATAGCTGTGATGTTCTGACGACAATTACTGCATTGTATCCTTAAACGGACATTGACACGTAAAACAGCAGTCTACGCTATTGATTGATTGATGCATGTACCTCATGTGTGAATTGAACTGTTTATGTATGTGTGTAATCCATATTAAATTGTGAAGGACTCGAACCGGAGGCATTATTCGTTGAATCACGTTACACCATTCAACCTTATGAATTACGTATTTTTATGTCAAGTTGCTGAGTTAATAAGATGAACAGTTGTTTACATCTTGATGCCAAGTTCAGGCATTACGACAAACCGAAGGTGAGGTTCACCCCATTCGCGTAAGAACATTAGCACGATCAGAATTCAGGCAACACAACCAGTAACCCCACACGAAAGTCTTTCAACAAAACTGGCGGCCAGTGTGGGGATCGACAGAAGAGAAAAAAAAATTTTCTGTGTTCCACACGCCTCCACGATATTTACGTTTGAATGAAAATCACATGACCATTACGAAGCTGACGTGACGCACGTGATCATGAATAGCAACATGACGTCACTGTTGCATTGTCGCCGTGAAGAAGACATCTTTTCAACGCCTTTCTAGTTCGCTTCAAATTTATCAAGATGCACAAGATGAACTACCGTTGCCTGCCCATCAGGAGCAGACAGTCAAAGGCACAGGCCTAGCCGTCGACGACAACGAGCATCAAGTGAAGCAGCAAATAAAGATAAGTTTAGCTCAATAACTATTGTCGTTAACGTGACAGTGCTAACTGAGTCCATGCCTTCTGCCTACATAGGCATGTTTTTACCTATGTTTAATGTACTTTTTGTTGTTTTAAGGTGTTGTTAACTAGTGGGCGGTAGGGAGGATGAACCGAAATTAGATTCTGTGGCTCTCACGATGCCTGAATTGATTTCGGTTGTTTCTTAGGGCAGTTAAACGATCGCACTTTTTGGGAGCTCCATCGAAGATTCTGCCGAATGGACTGCCTGTCCAAATCTGCTGTCGTTTGACGATTGTGTTAACTGTACCGTTCCGTAGATAACTGGTGTATTTTATTTGTACTAAGTTCACATTTTTATTCAGTTTTGTATCATGTTCGTTAACTATTTCGTCCAGTCTACTCTTACTATCATTTATTTGATGATTGTTAAATGTTCGTCCGTTATGAGTCCTGTGATGTCATCATTTTTTGCAGTCATTTTTTTTGGTGTACTTTGCATATTCAGTTGACCTCGGGTCAATCTTTGACCCTTCGTTTTCCGTGTGACACTTCCGCTTGTTTTATTTAGTTCATAAATTCATTTTTAATTGTGAAAATGTCTTGTTTGCGTCTTGACATTGTTTGTACCCTTTAGTTGCATCATTGTTTTGTTTTGTACTCATGATATATATTAAATACTACATTAATAATATGACATTATATTCAATAATACACTTGTAATTTAATTTAATTAATTTTTTCTGACATTTAAGGTTAATATGGGACATTGCATAATTATGCAGTGATAGTCCAAGAAATTAGCACTACAATTTATAAGAGATGCCTAGGGCATAATAATAATAATAATAATATAATATATATATATATTGACCAAATAAAATAATCTTATAGTCTACCTTTGAGGTGACAGACCCATTGTATATTATTTAATATACTTTTCTGGTACTAAGAGAGTGACTTAGTACATTGAACAATATAATTACTAGGAATCATACCCAACATTATTGGATATTAAGATTAATTGTGTGATGTAATTACATTATAGTTAACAGATATCATAACTATTTATGATATAGTTAGTACTTAGATACAATATTGTTACAAAATATTGTCTATTAGTTGAACTTAGACATAAGAGTTCAGTACTATTGTGATTATTTATATTGAATATTCCTAAGTTGAGTAAGTATAATAATTACACTGAAGCTACTATTGACTATTTTAATCAGTAATTATCAATAATTACTTACAGATAAAAGTCAAAATGCTTACTATAGACCATTTCGTTAAAATTGGTAAAGAATATGGTTATAAATCCCAAGAACTTCGTCAGTTTGCTGAGGCAGAACTGGAAAAACATAAAGCAGAAATGGAGGAACAAAAGGCTGCATTAAAGAAAGAGGAAGCAGAACGTGAGATGAAGCAAATTGCCAAGGAAAATAGATTAAGAGAAATTGCTCAACAGGAAGAAGAGAATAAATTGAAACGAGAGGAAATTATTTTACAACAAGAAATGGAATTGGCGCGTATTAAATTGGAGACAGCAAGATTACAAGCACAAAGTACTGATGCAAACCAGAATAATAACGCACAAAATGGATCGTCATCCAGCCAAACTAAACATTTCTACAACTTTAAATTACCCACTTTCAACTTAAACGTGGACGACCTTTCATCGTTCCTGTCACGTTTTGAACAGACTTGCAAAACAAATCATTTGCCCGAAGAGTCATGGGTACTCAAGTTAAATGAATTCTTGGTTGGAGAACCATTGACGGCTTCTCAAAATGCTGACCCATCAATAGCAAATAACTACGGTGCTATTAAGTCCTTGCTTTTACGAAGGTTTCACCTGGACGAGGAACACTGTAGGTTGAAATTTAAGGGAATTTTACCTGAATCTCCAAAAGATTTTGCAGGATTCATTGCGAACATACGCAATACATTTAATAGATGGGTTGAACTGGCAGAAGTCAACAAATCGTACGACAAATTAGTTGATTTGCTACTACGGGATAAGGTATTATCTTCGGTTAGCCAGCCATTCTTTGCATATTTGCAGGAGCGTAAACCAGGTACTATTGACGAGTTGGAAAAAATTTCTTTAAACTACTGTTCGGCACATCCGAATGCAACCATTTCTAACTCCTCATTAAGAGAACCTCTACCTGTGGCGTCTAATATGGCCTACAATCATAATAACAAACAAAGACATCACAGTGTAGACAGAAGTAGGTTCCAAAGAAATCACAATGTTGTTGCGGGGCTTTATACGATTCACTTCTTTTATTGTTGTTGCGGCCCCGTCTTCTATTTCAGTGGTCGTTGTGGAAAGCCACCGTTCTCATTGATTCAATAAGCTTCTTAGTTCTGGTCATTTGATTCATTAATTCTTGATCGTGCTATTGTTGGAATAGTTACGCGAATGTGAGTTAATACTTTCTGTCTGTCACAAGGTTTGAACTCAGTATCATAATTGTTGAATTTGTAACTTCAATGAACGTGATAAGTCTCTTCTCGAGTCCACACAATTTTTAATATACATTTCAAACAGTAGACAGTCCATGGAGGTTGATTATGAAAACATTATATATTAGAATTGAATCATACATCATAAATGCTATCCATGCATTATAGTCCTGGTCCAATAATATGCAACACTATAGTCAGAACGTCGTAACTATATGTACGCGCGGTTGGGACATCCAACGGCCGACAATGAGATTAGACGTCTGGCGATATAAAACGAATGTGGACCATAATTTCATCCTTCCTTGACTTTAGTTAAAATTACTAACCTCGATACATTCCTCTCTTCATAAGAATATCGGACTGACCCATGTCCGTACTGCAATAACATATGTGCGGCTATATCATGCCTACCACTGGAAGGATTATAGGACACGTCTTATCCGTTTGACGGTCATCTAAGAAAAAGGGTGTGGTAACCTAGTCACGGTGCGTGACATACCAACGCATACACGTCATAATCAATCGTGTGTATCGCGTACACTAACTAACAATTATTTACATTATATTAAACGTAGTCACCTATTAATCTTATGCTGTTAACCTCTAGCAGACCATGCCAATAAAATACCTTAACAATTCCCTGTCCACTGGGGGAAAAAAAAAATCTATTAGATAGATTTTTTTTTAACAAAAACCCATCTGAAAAAAATACCAATATGTTAACAATATCAACAAAAAAAAAAATTTAACGAGATTGCGGCATATGGCCTACGACGTTCTGTCTAGAACCAATGTCGTGGTCATGTCGACTAACCAATAGTCATGTAATATATTCATTATTTATATCATAAATAAATATAAATGGTAATAAGAACTAAAAGAGAATGGTAATGTCGATCTCTAATTAAATAATTAATTAACTTAAAATATGTCGTGATAAAATGTCATGTCAGACTAATTTAAAGTGTTAAAATTAAACTAAATAACTATACTAGGTATGGAATAAGAATAAGTTGTTGAAAATCTAATGTAAGAAAAATGAGAGGATCTGTTAAAGAAAGACATAATAACGAATAAAGAATAAATTAGAGAAAGAAAAAAAATGATGTATAAATTTAACTAAGTTATGTGTGTTGAACATCAAGTAAGTGTAGTATTAAGTTATTAATACCTTTCTAACTAATTTAAACAATAGTATGCAATATAATCATGTAATTCTAAGAATATAATCAAAGAATTATGTGAGTTTTCTTTTCTTTCTTTCATTTTTTTAAGTTTCATTCATTTTTTTAAAATTCAACTCACTTGTCATTTTAATGTGGATTAGTTTTAAAGAATAAATTAAAGTAATTAACATTGGATATGAAGATCCATTCGTAGTCTTGATCCTTGAATTTCCATTAGACAAAATGTTCAAGTATTCTGAATCACGTTATATAACGAATTAGTTCGACTGGAATGTCATTTATTTTCTCCGAAGTGTTTTGAAACAATGTTGTGACAAATGTAAACCAGGAAAGTCCCGGTGTAAAGACGAATATAGTGTCAATTGATTGCAGTCACTTTGCGTATAATTTGCCTATAGAAAGCAGCTGAGTAAATGGTTCATTCATGTGTCAAAAAGCAACGATGGTGCTATGTTCTTTGATTAAGTTTCTCTGTACATGGTATTGTCTTTGCGACAAACAACGTAAATTAGGAATCGACATCATTAGGATTTCGAGATAATGTATCTGCCAAGATGTTGTCGGATCCTGTGATGTACTCGATTGAAAACTCGAAGGGTTGGAGGAGTATAGCAAATCTGGTCAATTTTGGACTCTTGTGATTTGCTCGTTGTAGTGATGCTACGGCCCTTTGATCGGTTTGTACTACAAAAGGGGCTCCCAGTAGGAATTTTTCTAGTTTGGTTATCGCCCACACGACGGCTAAGAGTTCGCGATCAACCGTAGAGTACTTCACTTCTGGTGGTTTCAGTTTTCGTGACACGTACAAGTTTGGATGGAGGATGTCGTCATGGTATTGGAGCAAACATGCGCCAATTCCGTAGTTACTCGCATCTGTACGAAGAATGAACTTTTTAGAAGCATCAATTAATCTCAAAATAGGTGGATTTGAAAATATAGAAATTATTTGCCGAAAAATTCTGTCACATTCGTCAGTCCATGTCACTTTCACTGGCATGTTCTTCTTTAGTAATGAGGACAATACAGCAGTGATGGATGACAAGTTAGGTACGAATCTACTGTAATATTGGACTAGACCTAACAAGCTTCTCACTTGTTTCTTCGTTTGAGGAACGGAAATGTTTAAATTTTTGAAACTGTACTGGGTAATGTTCGGATATATCCAGCTCCAATAATGTGACCCAAAAAAGTGATCTCATGAAATGCTACCTGTAATTTTGTAGGTTTAGCAGTTAACTTGTACCTTCTCAAGGTATCAAAAACGTATCCAAGACCCAAAAAATGTTCCTCAAAAGATGAACTAAACAAGCATATGTCATCTATATATGTAATAATGTCTGGTCTACCTGAAAAAATGTGTCGCATCATGCGAACAAAGGTAGCTGGAGCGTTAACCAGCCCAAAAGGCATCACGTTCCACTGGTATAGACCTAGCGGAGTTGAAAACGCTGTGTAGTATTTTGCTTTTTCGGTTAGTGGTATCTGCCAATAACCTTTAGTTAAGTCTATCTTAGTAAATATAGTTGCTGTCGATAGACGTGGCAGTAAGTCATCGAGAAGTGGATGTGGTTCGCTATCAACTATCGTTTGTGCATTTAATTTTCTATAGTCGACGCATAGTCTAATGTTATTGTCCTTCTTTCGGACAATAACTAATGGAGAAGAAAATGGGGAATTACTAGTTTCGATAATTCCTAAAGATAACATCTGTTCAAGTTCCTTAGTAGTTTTAGTAAGAAAGTGTATAGGAACAGAATAAGGATGTACCCGAATTGGAGTATCCTCGTTAAGAGTGATGTCATGATTAATGACTGATGTGCGACCTGGAACATCGGTCAACACATCTGGATAAGATTGTAGCAGATCAGCAATCTTTTGATGCTGTTGCGGTGTAACCGACGAAGAGATGGTTACGTCCCGCCAAGATTCGCTAGATTGTACTACAGGTACAGGTAAAGCTAACTGTACCTCAGGAAAAGAAGATTCTTCTTCCTGGATAACGGATAAATTAGAATAGTGACATGTAGGTCTGAAAGTGTCATCTAATTCATGAAAAATAGCTTGTAGATGTTCAGGTCGAGTATGAAATTGCTTGAGCATATTTATGTGAAATATTTTGTGATGTCCCTTAATGTCCAGGACATAATCAACATCAGAAATCTTATTGATAACCTGGTAAGGACCATTCCACGAGATTAGTAGTCTATTATTGTTATGTGGCAATAACACATAAGCTTGATCTCCTGGAAATAATTGACGTAATCGTCTATTACTGTTTTGGAAAGTTCTAGCTTTCTCTTTCGCAGCCTCAGATGAAGCTGTTGCCATTTGACAGGCATCAATAATGTTATTCCGGAGATTAATTACATATTCATAGGATGACTGAGTGTCCTGAGTCATCTCAGAATCGATTAATAAATCTTTTATCAGTCCCATAGGACCTCTTGGAGGAGCGCCAAAGACTAAATGAAACGGAGAGAAGCCAGTTTGTTCATTTGGCACCTCTCGATAAGCGAATAACACCGCTGGTAGCACTCTGTCCCAGTCCTGTGGATGGTTAACTGTAACTTTATGTAGCATTTGTTTGAGTGTACGGTTAAGTCTTTCTACAGCACCATTACTCATTGGGTGATAAATGCTGCTGAGGTTTCTATCTATTTGCCAAGTCTTCATTACCTCCGTCATAGTCTCAGATATAAATTGAGAACCATGATCTGACAAAAGTTTTCTAGGAAAACCTACTCTAGAAAAGATCAAGTGTAGTGCATCAGCTACATCTGTTGTGGTGGTTGTTTTTAATGGGATGGCTTCTGGCCATCGTGTGCATAAATCGATGCAAGTGAGAATAAACCTATGTCCTCTGGCTGATGGTAAAAGTGGGCCAATGATATCAATGGCCATTTTGTCGAAAGGTCTCACCGATATATCACAAGCCTGAATAGGCGCCGTGTGAAAGGCTCCCCGTGCTTTCACTTCTTGGCATATCGTACAGGAGCGTACGTACTGTGAAATATCTCGTGATACTCCCGGCCAAAAAAAAAGAAGATAATACTCGTGAACGTGTACGAGTATAACCCATGTGACCTGCACACTTAGAATCATGTGCATGTTGAAGTATGTACCGCCTAAAAGCAAAAGGTACCATGACTTGTTGTCTTATCTGAGTTTTATCCATAAAACATCTTAATAAAATGTCATTTTTTAATACTAAACCACTGACTATAATTTATGTTCCTAGAAAGATTGTCATCTTTGTTGACCAGCGTAAAAAATTTTGTTAGTGACCTGTCTTCCCTCTGTTTTGCAGCAAATGATACTCGGTCAATAGCAGAATGAATCTCGATATTTTCATGATCATTTGTTTCCTTGTTTTCCGTGTCTATAGTCTCTAATTGTTTTGTATGTGCTCTGGTTATTGCTGCATTTCCGATGTATAGATTATTTTTTTCCCATTGAATAATCTCATCTGGTGTGCAATCTTTACTCCCGTGTATGCATCCCACCATAAGGTCGGCAATTGGGTTTCTTAACATGCATGCTTTAACATTGCCTGTGAAGAAAGGTGTGTCAATGTAAATAATAGCTGTTGGATAATATTCTATGGTTCCCCCAAAAGTCATGCACCTGACATGTTCTCCAGTTGCACAATTTGGATGAACAAGTGTCTGACGGATTCCGATCGTGGTCGATCCCGATTCTCTTAAGACTGAGACGATGGATCCATTAACTTTTCCTCTGTTGAAGATCAGTGATCCTGTTCCGTCATTGACTGCTAGACTGACTTCTGGTAGAATATGACCGCAGTTCAGAACTGTCTCTTTTGCTTTCTGAAATATAAGATTACATGTTGGGCAACTATTTGCCACGTTATAATTCATTGCAAAACAAGTAGACGATGACTGTATTTTGTTATCAGTAGTTGAACTCTGAACCCTAGGGGTTGTAGCAGTAGTAACAGCTGCCCCTGTATTATGGTTATAAGTTGTCGATCTACGAGAATGAGAACGATGACGAGAATAATTAGATGAATTATCCCGTTGTCCTCTATTGTAACTGTTATCTCGATGTCTCGAGTTATAATTATCGCTATTGTTCCACTTGTAATCATTATTATAGTTATATGATCGATTATAACTTGAGTTACGTGGATTACTGTTATTTCTTGACTGAGGTGAATAGTTTCTGGTTTGTTGTCGTCCTCTATTAAAGTTATTGTTAAAGTTATTCTGTCCCTTATGAAAATTAATGTCATAGTTTCCTTTGAACCTACCCCTGTCTACACTGTGTGTTCTAGGTTTGTTATGATTATGATATGCCATATTGGAGGCTACAGGAAGTGGTTCTCTTATCAATGTGCCAGAAATATTAGCATTCGGATGAGCTGTGCAGTAATTTAAAGAAATTTTTTCTAACTCATCAATAGATTCTGGTTTTCTTTCTTGCAGATAAGCAAAGAATGGTGGGCTGACAGACGATAATACTTTATCCCTCAATAACAAATCGACTAACTTGTCGTAGGATTTGTTGACACCTGCCAGTTCAACCCATCTGTTAAAAGTATTGCGTATGTTAGCAATAAAACCTGTGAAATCTCTATTGTTATCTGGCAACAAACTTTTAAAACGCAATCTACATGCCTCTTCGTTCAAGTGGAAACGACGTAGTAACAACGTCTTAATGGCCTCATAGTCTGTTGATAGTGTTGGATCTATATTTTGTGCTGCACTTGCAGGTTCGCCATCTAGAAATTCCTTAAGTTTCAGTGCCCATGCCGCTTTGTCAAGGTTATTCACCTTACATATGTCCTCAAAGCGCGCGAGCCACGATGAAAGGTCATCTACGTGTAACTTGAATGGAGGCAGCTTAAAGTAATAATTACCTTTAAGTCGTGTGGATGAAGATCCAGATTGAGCAGTATCATTTTGGGTTGCTGCAGCGCCCTGTGAATTAAGTTTTGCTGTTTCTAATTTAAGTCGTTGCAATTCCATTTCTTGCTGCAGTATGATTTCTTGTCGTTTCAATTTATTCTCTTCTTCAATCCGTAGGATTTCATCTCTTGCTATCTTTCTTTCTTCTTCTTGTCTTAATTCTGCCTTCTTTTCCGCCTGTTTTCTTTCAAGTTCTTCCATCTCTGCTTTAGCAATGGCTTTCTTTTCCTCCTCTTCTGCCTTATATTTTGCAAATTCAGCCAATGCATAAGCCTCGAGAAGTTCTCCTTTTTTCCCAAAATCTTTACCATTTTTAATAAAATAGTCTAAGTTAAGCATCTTGACGTTAATATTGTACGTAATGGTTATGTAATAATCACCAATAAATTTTAAGTAATTATTATACTTATTCAATTTATGAATAGTCGATATAAACAATCATAATATTATTGAACTTAATCTGGGAATGTTCAATTTAATTAATTGTAATATTATCTAACTATTATTTGTAGATTCCATACATAGACATACTATGTTGGGAAAATATTACATATATACTCGTTAATATATCATAAATAGTTATGATATTTATCTATTTCGGGTGCTGAATTACTATCATGCACCTAATAATAAATAGTATTATTCCTCAAGTATTATATCATTCAGTCAGTGATATGTGCTAAGTAAATCATTTAGTAATGGAAAAAATGTACCAAATAATATACACTATGTCCTTTATATGCAGGACAGACTAAAAAGTCAAATTTTTTTTATAAATATATATTATTATTATATTATGCCTTAATCATGAGCTATAAAGTGCATCGCCCATTTCTTGGACTACCACTGCAAATTGGTGCAAAGTCCCTAATTCTCCTTAAAAGTCATTAAATTTTAATTATATTCATATACACTCTTATTAAGCAAGAAATTATATTATTAGTGTTAAATCATGAACAGATGAAATGAGGACATACGATACGATGGGTAAACCAAGGATAAACAAACCATATTATCACGAAACAAGACGTTTCTACAATAAAAATTGATATTATGAAACCAAATCTGCAAACCGGAAATATAGAGTAGGGTGAAGGTTAACTGAATATAGAGTTAAATCTGCGTACACAAAAATTAATGACGCAAACATGGACTCATTGACGGTTATACAAAAAAAAAAATGAACTGAATAATAGCAAGATCAGAAAGAACAAGATAGATTACTAACATTGTTACCAAACTAAATAGAATTTAAACTGAATACGATAAAATACACCGATTATTTCACCAAACTAGACATCTAACATATACTGTGAATTAAATGCAGTCCCGAACGAAACAAGCCCCGGAAATGTCATCGACGCGTTCTCCGCGAAATGCGATTTAATTCACTACCCTAAAGACCGTTCAGAATGAATATCGGCAATCCGTAGAGCCATAATTTATTCATTCTGAATCTCCACTCCAACCTCCCACAAATTAGGCACAGCACAAACAATGAAAACAAATATAACGTGCATATAAAATATATAGAACGGACATGCCTGCAAAATGTGAATTAGACTCAGTGATGTTTCTTATGAATGACAACAGTCACGAACTGAGACTTATCTTTTAACCCGTCGTCCGATGCGATCTTCACCAACGGCCTAGACTAGAGGATAGGACTGTTTGCTCCTTGTTGGTAAATAATGTCTTTTCAATCCTATGATCTACTGAGAAGTTGTATTCTTGAATGAAACATTAGGTGAGCTGGCATCGTCCTTCGATCGTTGGCTTGTACACGGAATATTGTGACGTCACTGATTTTTGCATAGTTACACAAGCCACGTCATGTTCGGAATCATGTGACTTGAACGTTTTCTTGTAATCGTAAACAGTCCGTGAAAGTATGTAAACAAGAAAAATTTCTTTCTTCCTTCGTTCCCCAGCAATGGCAACCACTCTGTTGCGGGGCTTTATACGATTCACTTCTTTTATTGTTGTTGCGGCCCCGTCTTCTATTTCAGTGGTCGTTGTGGAAAGCCACCGTTCTCATTGATTCAATAAGCTTCTTAGTTCTGGTCATTTGATTCATTAATTCTTGATCGTGCTATTGTTGGAATAGTTACGCGAATGTGAGTTAATACTTTCTGTCTGTCACAAGGTTTGAACTCAGTATCATAATTGTTGAATTTGTAACTTCAATGAACGTGATAAGTCTCTTCTCGAGTCCACACAATTTTTAATATACATTTCAAACAGTAGACAGTCCATGGAGGTTGATTATGAAAACATTATATATTAGAATTGAATCATACATCATAAATGCTATCCATGCATTATAGTCCTGGTCCAATAATATGCAACACTATAGTCAGAACGTCGTAACTATATGTACGCGCGGTTGGGACATCCAACGGCCGACAATGAGATTAGACGTCTGGCGATATAAAACGAATGTGGACCATAATTTCATCCTTCCTTGACTTTAGTTAAAATTACTAACCTCGATACATTCCTCTCTTCATAAGAATATCGGACTGACCCATGTCCGTACTGCAATAACATATGTGCGGCAATATCATGCCTACCACTGGAAGGATTATAGGACACGTCTTATCCGTTTGACGGTCATCTAAGAAAAGGGTGTGGTAACCTAGTCACGGTGCGTGACATACCAACGCATACACGTCATAATCAATCGTGTGTATCGCGTACACTAACTAACAATTATTTACATTATATTAAACGTAGTCACCTATTAATCTTATGCTGTTAACCTCTAGCAGACCATGCCAATAAAATACCTTAACAAATGTTAACTTTCAGAAGGGACATAATAATGATTTCAACAATAAAAATGAGTTCAACAGAGGTAGATCACGAGATAGAAATTATTCACCTCAAACAAACTACCACAATAGTCAACATAACACTAATTATAATCGATCACATACCCCGAAAAATAACAATAACTGGAATGGTAATAATCATGGCTCGAGACATCGAGATAATAGTTACTATAGAGGACGACGAGATAATTCTAACAATTATACTCGGAATCGATCTCATTCTCGGGGATCATCTCATTACAACCATAATACAGGGGCGGCAGTTACAAATAATACTACCCCTATAGCTCAGGTCCCACTTGACAATAATACAACACAGTCTTCTGCTGCATGTTTTGTTATTAATTATAATGTGGCAAATAGTTGCCAACAATGCAATCTTATTTTTCAGAAGGCGAAAGAAACAGTGCTTAACTGCGGACATATTACACCAGAGGTAGGTCTTGCAGTCAACGATGGAACAGGCTTACTAATTTTTAACAGGGGAATCGTTAATGGATCCGTCGTCTCAGTGCTGAGAGATTCAGGATCCACGACGATTGGTGTACGTCAGTCGCTGGTACATCCTAGCTGTGCGACAGGAGAATGCGTCCGCTGCATGACATTTGGTGGAACTATTGAGTTTTACCCCACAGCTATTGTTCATATTAGAACACCCTTTTTCACAGGGAATGTAAAAGTATGTATGCTAAAAAAGCCTATTGCTGATCTGATGGTTGGTCGTATACACGGCAGTAAAGATTGTACTCCAGATGAGATCATAGAATGGGAGAAACATAACCTATGCACTGGAAACGCCGTGACGACTAGAGCGCAGACTCAACTCATGGAGAAAGTTGGTGATAATAAAATGGATGTAGACAACCAAGAGGAATTTGTAGTCAATTCACCTATTGACAGGGAAACATTTGCAACCAAACAAAAAGAGGATAAATCTTTAAAAAAAATTTTTAAGCTGGTTGATAAAGTTGACAATCTATCCTCAGGTAATAATAACAAACATTGGTTTGTTATTAAAAATGACCTATTGATTAGATGTTTTAATGACAAATCACAAATGAAACAACAAGTTATGGTCCCGTATACTTTTAGACGGTACATTCTTCAACATGCGCATGACTCACAGTGTGCTGGACATATGGGATATACTCGAACACGATCTCGAGTACTGTCTTCATTCTTTTGGCCAGGAGTGTCAAGAGATATTTCGCAGTATGTACGTTCCTGTACTACATGCCAAGAAGTGAAAGCACGTGGAGCTTTTCACACGGCGCCTATTCAGGCTTGCGATATCTCAGTAAGACCGTTTGACAAGATGGCCATAGATATTATTGGTCCATTGCTACCATCGGCCAGAGGACATAGATTCGTCCTTACGTGCATTGATTTGTGCACACGATGGCCAGAAGCTATCCCATTAAAGACCACCACTACCACAGATGTAGCTGATGCACTACATCTCATCTTTTCTAGAATAGGGTTTCCTAGAAAACTTTTATCAGACCATGGGTCACAGTTCATATCTGACACCATGAAGGAAGTCATGAAAAATTGGAACATTGATAGGAATTTAAGTAGTATTTATCATCCTATGAGTAATGGTGCAGTTGAAAGACTTAACCGTACACTTAAACAACTACTACATAAGGTTACTGTTAAGCACCCTCATGACTGGGACAGAGCACTCCCAGCTGTTCTATTTGCTTATCGGGAGGTACCGCATGAACAATCTGGCTTCTCTCCCTTTGAATTAGTTTTTGGTGCTCCCCCAAGAGGTCCTATGGGACTAATAAAAGACTTATTAATTGACGCGGAGATGACTCAGGACACTCAGTCATCTTACGAGTATGTGATTAATCTTCGGAAGAACATTATTGAGTCTTGCCAGTTGGCAACAGCTTCTTCTGAGGCTGCAAAAGCTAAGGCTCGATCTCTACAAAATAGGTCTCGACGATTACGCCAATTATTCCCAGGCGATGAGGCTTATGTGTTACTTCCTCACAACAACAATAAATTATTGATATCTTGGAATGGTCCTTACAAAGTCATTGATAAAATGTCCGACGTTGATTACGTCTTAGATATCAAGGGACACAAAAAGATATTTCATATTAACATGCTCAAGCAATTTCATACACGTCCTGAACACTTACAGTCAATTTTTCATGAACTAGATGACAACACAGTATCTACTTGTTATTATTCTAACTTATCCGTCATCCAGGAAGAAGAATCTTCTTTTCCTGAGGTACAGTTACCGTTACCGATACCAGTAGTTCAACCTACTGAATCTTGGCGGGATGTAACCATCTCTTCAACGGTTACACCGCAACAGCGTCTACAGATTGCTAATCTCTTACAATCTTATCCAGATGTGTTGACCGACGTCCCGGGTCGCACATCGGCTATCAGTCATGACATTACTCTCAATGACGATACACCTATTCGTGTACATCCCTATTCGGTTCCTTTACATTTCCTTGCTAAAACTACTAAGGAACTTGAACAGATGTTGTCTCTGGGAATCATTGAGACTAGTAATTCGCCATTCTCTTCTCCATTAGTGATTGTCCGGAAGAAGGACAATAACATCAGACTATGTGTTGACTATAGAAAATTAAATGCTAAGACTATAGTTGACAGCGAACCACATCCACTTATCGACGACTTACTGCCACGTCTATCCAACGCAACTATATTTAGTAAGATAGACTTAACTAAAGGTTATTGGCAGATACCACTGACCGAAAAGGCTAAGTACTACACCGCATTTTCCACTCCACAAGGTCTATACCAGTGGAATGTGATGCCTTTTGGGCTTGTTAATGCGCCAGCTACCTTCATTCGCCTGATGCGACAAATTTTATCAGGTAGATTAGACGTTATTACGTATATTGACGACATATGCTTGTTTAGTTCGTCGTTTGAGGAACATGTTTCGGGACTTAGATATGTTTTCGACACTCTAAGGAATTATCATCTAACTGCTAAACCTACAAAGGTGCAGATCGCGTGTAATGAGATAACCTTTTTGGGACATATCATTGGAGTGGGATATATCCGATCGTTACCTAGTACGGTCTCCAAATTTCTAAACATAGCAGTTCCTCAGACGAAGAAACAGGTCAGGAGTTTGTTAGGACTTGTTCAATATTACAGTAGATTCATACCAAACTTGTCATCCATCACGGCTGTATTGTCTTCATTGTTAAAAAAAGACATGCCGGTGAAGGTGACATGGACTGGTATATGCAATGAAACTTTCAACAAAATTATAAATTTGTTTTCGCATGAACCAATTTTAAGACTTCCCGATGCTTCCAAAAGATTTTTCTTACGAACAGATGCTAGTAACTACGGCATCGGTGCATGCCTGCTCCAGAACCATGATGGCGTTCTACATCCTACATTATATATTTCAAGAAAGCTAAAGCCGGCAGAAACAAAGTATTCCACAGTGGACAAGGAACTTTTGTCAGTTATATGGGCAATCACAAAACTGGAAAAGTTCTTGCTTGGTGCTCCATTCACCATTCAGACTGACCAGCGTGCTGTAGCATCTTTGCGTAGATCAAACCACAAAAGTCCAAAACTCGCCAGATACGCGATCATCCTGCAGCCATTTGAATTCTCCATTGAACATATTCCTGGCACTGAAAACATTGTGGCGGATGCATTGTCACGTAATCCTATTGACGACGAATAATCAACATTGACATTCCTAAACTACGTCAATCATCACTACATTGGATAGAACGAAGTATCAACTATAAGGGAACTAACCTTGACTTCAATTTAATAATTATAAACACTATATGCATCACAGAATTGAACTAAAGACAATCAAGGTATACATATTGACATTGAAACTTCGTCTAACGTCCATACACAATATATGAATATTCGTTCAACAATCATGGAACAATATCTGACGACAAGTCGAACTTATTATCCTATGTGCACTTAATTCTTGGATCCTAGGATAATTGACATTTCTGTCCGACGTAAATGCTTCAACACTTTGTCTAAAAGAATTCATCAGGATCAGGACTACGGATGGATCATCATATCCTATACTAATTAATTAGTTAACTTAACTTCTTAATTGAATTAATATCAATAAAATGAAATGTGAGAAAAAAATGAAATGAAAAAAAAACAAAAAAGAGAACGAAATATAAAAAGAAGAAATTATGAAAAGAGAAAAAATAAATCTCACACAAGTATTAGATTAATATTTTTTTTAATGTACCTATACGTTATTTAGTTAGTTAAATTAGATAGTTATTATTCACTAACACTTAACACACACAATTAAGTTAAACTTATATTCGAATTTCTTTCTATTTCTTCTCACTTATTTGTCTTTTCTTCTCTCATAACATCGTGTTACATTAGAATCTTAATAATTTAACTCTTAGTTTAATTAATTAATTTAATTTTAATTAGTCAAATTAATTCCTATATGACATACTAATACGACAGACCTTACTTTAATTTAATTCTATCATTCACTATTGACATTACACATTTTATTTAGTTGATATAATAATATGCATAATATTGATATATAATATGATTAATGTTAGATGACTATGACAAATAGTTAGTTGACATGACCGCGACACGGTTCTACTCAGAACATCGTCGGCCATATGTCACAATTGTGTTAAATTTTTTGAAAAATTGTTAAGTCGGATAGATCTTGAAAAAAAAAAATCTATCGATTTTTTTTCCCCGGTGTACAGGGAATTGTTACGGTATATGTTATTAACGCCCTCTGCTAAAGGTTAGCAGACGTGCAATTGTAAAGGTTAAGACATTTAATATATTGCGATAGATGTTTCAATTATTGAACGCTCCATACACGATCGATTATGACGTGTCTAGCGTTGTTTGGGTCACAGTCGGTAACTAGGAGACGCTACCCTTTGTTACTTGACCGTCAAGCTGAATAGCTGCGTTTTTCTAGCCTTCCAAATTAATGGCATGATATAGCCATTTATATGTGTATTTATGCAGGACCAGGGTCAGTCCTAGAACTCTACGAGAGAGGAAACTTATGGAGGTTAGTGATTAACTAAATCCTTGGAAGGAGAAAGATAATCGTCTACTTTATACGAAGTAATTAGACTCACAGTCTCACTGTCGGCAGGTAGCCATTCTATCTGCGCGTGCATATAGCTGTGATGTTCTGACGACAATTACTGCATTGTATCCTTAAACGGACATTGACACGTAAAACAGCAGTCTACGCTATTGATTGATTGATGCATGTACCTCATGTGTGAATTGAACTGTTTATGTATGTGTGTAATCCATATTAAATTGTGAAGGACTCGAACCGGAGGCATTATTCGTTGAATCACGTTACACCATTCAACCTTATGAATTACGTATTTTATGTCAAGTTGCTGAGTTAATAAGATGAACAGTTGTTTACATCTTGATGCCAAGTTCAGGCATTACGACAAACCGAAGGTGAGGTTCACCCCATTCGCGTAAGAACTAGAGGTGGGCAAATTGACACACTCAACTGTTTCGAAACAGTTAGCGCAGTGATTTAAACTGTTTCGAAACAGTGAGTCGACACAACGACACAACGACACAATTGCCCGTATCGGGGAGAAAGAAGTCTCTTATAGACAGTACCGGCGCGAGTATACATGAACTGTTTTTACTGTCGTGTGTGAAAATCTATGGCGTTTCGTGTGACCACAATTCAATATTTTTACACAAGTCTTCATTATGATGTAATAAAACGTAGATATGATGATAGCTGCAGTATATGGGAAAATAATAAAAAACAACAATAATAATAACAGTAATAATAACACATGATATCAAACTAGAGTAAGCTAGATTTGGTAGACAATGATTCAAATCCACACCGAGTACACATATCAGCAGAGCTAATAAAGTGTATATTACATTTATACGAACACACTGACACTTTCAACTTTAACATAGCGCCTAAAACATTGACAACTGCAACACTGACACAATTTCCAGTGTCTGTAACTTCTCAGCAAAAATAATATCACTTGTAAAATCAAGTCATCATAATACATCCCTGAAAAATATGACATGTTTGATATTCCATACTAATGTTCCGAACGGTTGATTCAAATTTTACATAGGCTCAGACAGTGTGTCGCTGCAAAACAGCGAGGCAGACGAAAGAAACAAGCAGGAAGTGTCGAATCGCTCGCTGTTTCGAAGCATTGTTTCGACACATACCGTCATACACACACTAGCCATCTCTAGTGCCTAGTCATACTTGAAGTTGACGAACCCTTGAATAATAAAATACCAGAACACACGTTACATTTTACTTTGTTGTCTTTGATCTTTACAAAATAATCCCAAACAGGGCTTCTCCCCGCCATAAATGAAGATTAAATGAGGTTGAACACAAGTTTTAAACACTATTTTATGTATAAACAAAACACGTTTTCTTACGAGAGCGCCTGAAGTCAGGAATCAAGAGTACCGTAACATGCGTATAATTAGCGCTTGGATGAAAAAGAACTATGGAACTGTTTCGAAACAGCAGACTACAAGTAAATTAACTGAAACAATGAGACATGAGTCGTGACACCCTAGTATGCAGATTTACTTATTCTCGTTAGTACAAATCTATGGTATTTTTCGTGTGACCACTGTTAAGAATTTTACACAGTCGTTTTCATTATGATGATATGCAAGGGGAACATGCTGACAGCTGCAGTAAAAGTGAAAAAAATTATAATAATAACAGTAATAATGACACATTATATAAAACTAGAATAGGTACAGTCAGCGACAATGATTCAACTCAAACCGAGCAGACACCTAATAGTAGTAAGCCTCTTTCAGTCCTGAGGAATTATTTAAAAAAAAATTATGACTTGTTTGATTTTCCATACTATCTATGAACGCCATATGTAGCGCACGCTTGACACATGAGACAATGATACAGTGTGCCTTTTGCAAAACAGCGAAGCAGACGGGAACTGAAGCTGCTGTTCGAAGCAGGCTATGTGTCGAATCTGCGTGAGACAATGTGTCTCTGCAAAACAGACAGGACGTGACACTGTTTCGACACCGCAAAAATCTGCGCATCGAATCGTTCGGGTACGACGCAGTTTCGACACATTGTTTCGACACATAAACACAGTAGCCATCTCTAGTAAGAACATTAGCACGATCAGAATTCAGGCAACACAACCAGTAACCCCACACGAAAGTCTTTCAACAGTATTGTGTGTACCAACTTTCGCATTGAGGTCTCCCATTACTATAATAAGATCATATCTAGGTGTGTCTTCCATTTCTTTCTGCAGTTGTTGATAGAATTCATCCTTGACCTCTTCATCGCTGTCATTCGTTGGTGTGTAGCATTGTATTACAGTAGTATTGGTGAATCTACCTCTCAATCTTAATCTTATCAGTCTGTTGTTGATGGGTTTCCATTCCAGTAATGTCCTTTCTATTCCTTTCTGTAGAATAATGGCTACACCTTCATTGTGCTGTCCATCCTCTCTTCCAGAGTAAAGTACTGTTTCTCCTGTTGCTGTTTTAACTGTTCCTGCCCCTGTCCATCTGCTCTCGCTTATCCCTAGAATGTGTAAACTATAGTTTCTCATTTCTACCGTGACCTGTTTTAGTTTACCCGTCTCATTCATTGTCCTGACATTCCAAAATCCTATTCTTGTATCATGTTTTGCGGTCAGGACGTCCGTTCTCATGTCAGTGGCTTCCTTTCGGCTTTCACCACTGACAGTCATATGAGCCTCAGACTCCGGATGTCCGTCCCGCAGCAAAGTTTGTTTATTCGTTGTTGTTTCCGTAACTTCAAATTTTTTTTTACATAGACAGGGGTGTCAGCCCTATGCTAAAACCCCCAACCTGGAGGACCAGGGGTCTGCTTTCGTCTGACCCCTGTGTCACAGAGAGATTTATGATTAATACATTTTCTATATTCTCTTCTTTTCTACCCGTGTCCTCTACTTTATTATCGCTCTTGTATCCTTTTCCTGTTTTTCGCATTCGTTCGTTTGCGACAAAATATTACTTTCCCATTCAAACTTTCGCCTGTTTCTTTTCTCATTTAGAAACGTATTTTATTGCGTAATATGTCAGTCCCTGGATGTGAACGAAATAGTGTGAGAATTCGTCTAGTCAGACATAGAGAGCAGACATTTGTCTACATTTTCATCTGACACGAGTTTTTCTTCGGCTAGTTTCTCGGCGTGAGGTGTGGAAGGCGCCAATCTGCATAGCTCAGAAATGAGACATGTCGCAGGAGGTGTGAAGATGCACTTTTAGCAGTTATGGCCACCGTCTAAAGTTAATGAGAAGTGTTAAGAGAGAGAAGGGGGGGAGAGCGAGAGAGACCGGCGCTATTTCGGGTTTTCGTAATAGCGTGGGATCCTTTGTCCGTTTTCATATATCTACCCGAGTAGCTTAGACTATTCATTCAGTTCTCCAAATTTTGCAGTAGACAGGTTATTCGTGCTAAGGAAATAAGCTTGCATAGCGAAGTTTTTAGTTTGACTCGACATTTTGCCGAACTTCTAGACTAACTATATGAGTGAATAAATTCTAAGTTTGTGCGATTGCCTGTAGTTCTGTCTGGAGGTAAATATATTATATATCTAGTAGTGTTGAGTGATTCAGTGATAATTGCTTATTTCATTTCACTAGCTAGATTTCTGTGCAGAAGAAGTTAAATTTATAAGTCTGTTATATTCGCTAGCTGACATGTTACAGTGGAAAGCAAAGTAAATTATAATTTCTAGCTTAAACTCATGCAGCTATAAATAAATTTAATTAAATTGCTAGTAATCAGTCGAGAATATTTTAAACTAACTTATAACTGCACTGATTCATCATTGAGTATTGACGAAATACGTCAGTATTTCTAATTCATGATGACTGATTTTAGAAATATAACTTATTTCACGGGAATTTTAAACGATAAGTCAAGCTCTCCGCTTGCAGTTTATAATGTAAGTTATCACCGAAGTAAATAGTATGTATAAGTATTCTATATGTTGTTTTTCTTTATTCAGTGAAACTGGGGTAGCTCAACTTTACCAACGGTTTTAGTACTGAGAAACATCTGTGAAGAACAAACATTTTTTTCTTAAAGACTTGGGTGTATAAAGTAAAACCTGTCTGGCATTGCGCTGGCATCCAGAACGACAGAGTACCCATTACATGAACTTTAAGATTAAATAAAGTAACGGGCCTATCGCGCCAGATTTAATTCTTCCTGCGAAAAACCTCAAGTACATTTTCAGCCCTTGTGGCAAGTAAAATATTACTATCAGTAACATTCCGACGGAGTTCTGACTAGTTGTGGTGTGACCAAATAAAGTCCTATACTGCGAGAAGGCTCCTACCTGACATTCCTTGTTACTAGAAATCTAAGCTATTGACACTTTGCTCGCGGTTAACGTTCGTGCCTGCACAATTTTAATGTGACAGAACCAGATATCCTAAAATAAGAATAACCAAGGAAACGTTCCCTGAAGTAGTGAATTCAACCTATCTTTGTGGGACTGGGGTTCCCTTGGCCAAGACTACCACTGGAGATTCTGTATGTGCATGTCCTAAAAATTGTTTTTCCAGAAGTTGCTACCAAAGCTGTAAGTACGAATGCAAGCTAGTGATCACGGCTGACTGAATAGAGTGAATGCAGGACTGAGAGATTCCTTTATTGTTGTATTTTGGCACCCATTTTGCTGTCTTAAATTTCTTTATGCAAGTTTTTGTTGCTAACAATATTTTCCTTAGGATAGATCAGAGTATCCAAGTCTGTTCATACCTTTAAAGGGAAATCTTAGACTATAGCATATGTATCCGTGACTCTTTGGGACTATCACTTTTCTTCTAACAGGACTGTGGGCTATACATCGAGGGAAAAGATCATACCAATGGGTCTATCATTCTTGTAGCAATTCATTGACTTTATGACTATTTGTATATGCTTGATTTAATTTTTATGTGTTGTGATGGAATTTTCTTATGATAATTAAAAATTCACTTAAACTTAATCAGCGTGTCGGTCAGCTCGTTCCAAAATATCTATATAATCATTGTTATAGTTTTTCCACGTCTGTGCGTCTAACTGTCGTCACTTGTGTGTGTGCACGTGAGTGGTATATATATATATATATATATATATATATATATATATATATATATATATATATATATATATATATATATATATTTTATAGACTGTCTGACTCCTCTAGACCTGTTGTAGAAGATAGGCTGAAAAAGAGAAGAGTCTCGATTTCAGGGACAGCCTTTATTAATTTCTATCATCTCACTCGTGGAAATCTATTTCTATTATTATCTCTCACTGTGGCTATCACTTATTCTAATCTATTCAGAAGGGACCAACCCAAGTCTTAATTCCCCTATCAAAAATCTACGACAGAATGGTGGCTCGTTTTTTCCGGGAATTGAACTCTAGTCCTGAGCAAATACGAATATCAGCTCGCCTGCAGGATTAATTTTCTTTATTCTGATATAGAGTAAGAGTGTGATGTCTTGTGAGTTTTTATATCTTTAAAAATAACTATTCCCCTAAACTAACGATCTGTTTATGGGCGTGCTGGCCACACAATTAATAATTGGGTTTTCCACAGCATTTGTGAGTAATATACATTTGAGTTACAGGCACACCGAGCCTAAACGCATCGGATGCTTGCTAACAGTCTCGCAAGGCGGAATTATTGACAGTGATTCCCAACCTGTAGAGGGAGAGAGTACGCGAGGTACTGTTATATTGAACGGTTCTCAAACTTTTTGTTTATTTGACACGGGGCTTTCTTATGATTGCATTGTTGCCAGACACCTGGTTAAACCCGGTCAAGAGACAGGAGAGACCGTCAAACTTTGTGGAGTTTCTAAGAGTGAGGCACCTACAGCTCTTCCCATCGCATTGGTGGAGATCCACTCTGAGTTTGTCAGAGGTGTGATCAAAGCGGCTGTTATGGATGACCCCATCTACCCAGTCATACTTGGCGGTAGATACGTGTTTATTGGGAAACCGGAAGAGCCGATTGTGGCAGCAGTAACTACAAGAGGGCAAACCAAGAAGGAACGGGAGCCTGCGCCTAATTTGTTACCTATGGAACTTAAAGAAGCACAACAAAAGGACCCTACTTTGGCACCCTGCTTTAGGAAACTGCCCATGGCTAAGGAACCCAGACAGCACGGGGACATTTTTTCTAAGGATGGCGTACTTTATCGCAGAACGGGCAAGCCTGACCAAGGTTACAACCAGCTCCTAGTACCGAAACAGTACAGAAGCCAAATCCTAGAAATGGGTCACTCTCTTCCCTTCAGCGGACATATGGGACAGAATGCCACAAACCAACGGATAACTACTCATTATTGGTGGCCAGGAGTAAATACTGATATTATCAGGTATGTCAAATCCTGTGCCCAGTGCCAACGTGTACCACCCAAGCAACGGACACCCCCAGTCCACATGGGTGAAATGCCAATAATGGGAACACCATTCGAACGGGTTGTGATCGACATTTTAGGACCCTTAGAAAGGACTAAAAGAAGGAACAGGTTTATCATGACCTTAGTCGACACATGCACTTTATGGGAAGAAGCTATCCCGCTTACATGAGCGGATGTGTTGCCATGGGTTCGGTTCGTGTTCGTTGGGTCTTTCATTCTATTAGTATTATTTAAATATGTATGCTTAGTTATTCATCATTATCTCAGTTAATGTCCAGACATAGGTTTTCATTGATTACTGAGTGTCCAAGGAAACATTGGTTCCGTACGAACCTCATTATCATTATTATAAACTTCATATGAAAAAGAGTTCATCAGGTCAAACAACAATCAATACTCAAGTTGAAGCAACCAAGCGTAACCGAAGTAATGTGGGTAAGTTCTTGCTTGAGTCCAAAAACGTTTATTGAAGAAACAACGGATGAAGACATGACATATATTATTCATTAATAGCATACATCCATACTTGAGTACATTGTGAATCCATATCATATTCTCAGTCCGTGTCCAGTAAAAATTGAATCAACATCGCCAGAACAGCATAGCTGTGTGCACGCGTAGTTGGGGTTTCCAACGACCGACAATGAGCGTATGCGTCTGATAAATCTAATCATATGGACTGAAATAATCTTCCTAGAAGTTGGTTATATACTAACCTATGATATTATTTATTCACATACATTTGGACTGACCCTGAGTCCCTACTTCGAAGTACTTATATAAATATTTGGCAATACAATGCCTAACACTGGACGAATATAGGACGCGTCTTCATAGCTTGACGGTCAACGTAAAAAGGGTCTCGTATCCCAGTCACGATGCGTGACCTAACAACGCTAACACGTCATAAATCGATCGTGTACATAGCGTTCAATAGACCGCGAATTCTTAATCTCAAATTATATTAAACGCTGTGACCCTAGAAATAGCACACTGCCAAACATAGCAGACGGCTTCAATAAAATACCGTAACAGGATGCCAAGCATGTCGCAGAAGCCCTCGTGCAGATTTTTACTCGGTTGGGATTCCCTCAACAAGTGTTGACGGATAACGGATCTCCATACCGAAACCTGTTGATGGATGAGATCGTTAAGATCTTGAGGGACCAGCACATCTACACTAAGCCTTACACTCTGGGCAGAAGTGGGTTAGTAGAACGTGTTAATGGAAACCTCAACATGATGCTAAGTAAACTGGCTCACAAGTGAAACGTGACGATTTGGGATCTTTCTATCCCTGCAGCTCTATTTGGCTACAGAGAAACCACACATACGTCCACAGAATTTCCGCCAGCCACGCTTTTATTCGGCAGACCCATTAAGGGCCCGCTTGAAGCCTTACTCAGGTCGCTGACAGACCAGAAGGCTGATGAGACAGTTGTCTCAGCAAGTAAATGTGTGTCGGATTTAAAGGAAAGGTTGAAACTAGGATGGGATCTAGCAACGACTAACTTTAAGCGAGCACGCGCAAAGCACGCTAACCGATACAGGAAAGTCGCGAAAGAGAGAGAACTACAAGCAGGAGAGGAAGTTTTGATGTTACTCCGTACCGGGAACAACAAACTGAGGATCGGATGGCAAGGGCCGTTTACCGTCCTGAAAAAAGATTTCTAAGGCTAACTACCAGATCTCTATTAAAGGAAAGGAGAAGGTTTTCCATTTAAATCTGTTAAAGAAATTCTTGGAAAGACCGGTGCCGACCTCCGAACATCTCATGACGATCGCCAAAATTGACACAGATGACGATAGTTGCAGGGAAATTCCACTGCACACACACGAAATCTTTCAAAAATGTCAAAAGCGGCGACGCTCTTTCAAGCGCACACGGAAGACATTCCAGAGAAAGGAAACTTTAGGAGTTGACTTGAGTAGGAATTGGAGAGAGAAGGAGGGGGGAGATGAGAGGGAAGAGGACAGTCACCCTGAAGCTAGGGATATAGGAAATTTATTTCCATAACGTAGACATGGAGTGGTTCCATATCTTAAAGGGGGGACGTCTGTCGCAGAAAGATTTATGATTAATAAATTTTCTATATTTTCTTCTTTTCTACCCGTGTCCTCTACTTTATTATCGCTCTTGTATCCTTTTCCTGTTTTTCGCATTCGTTCGTTTGCGACAAAATATTACTTTCCCATTCAAACTTTTGCCTGTTTCTTTTCTCATTTAGAAACGCATTTTATTGCGTAATATGTCAGTCCCTGGATGTGAACGAGATAGTGTGAGAATTCGTCTAGTCAGACATGGAGAGCAGACATTTGTCTACATTTTCATCTGACACGAGTTTTTCTTCGGCTAGTTTCTCGGCGTGAGGTGTGGAAGGCGTCAATCTGCATAGCTCAGAAATGAGACATGTCGCAGTAGGTGTGAAGATGCACTTTTGGCAGTTATGGCCAGCGTCTAACGTTAATGGGAAGTGTTAAGAGAGAGAGAGGGGGGAGAGAGACCGGCGCTATTTCGGGTTTTCGTAATAGCGTGGGATCCTTTGTCCGTTTTCATATATCTACCCGAGTAGCTTAGACTATTCATTCAGTTCTCCAAATTTTGCAGTAGACAGGTTGTTCGTGCTAAGGAAATAAGCTTGCATAGCGAAGTTCATAGTTTGACTCGACATTTTGCCGAGCTTCTAGACTAACTATATGAGTGAATAAATTCTAAGTTTGTGCGATCGGCTGTAGTTCTGTCTGGGGGTAAATATATTGTATATCAAGTAGTGCTGAGTGATTCAGTGATAATCGCTTATTTCATTTCACTAGCTAGATTTCTGTGCAGAAGAAATTAAATTTATAAGTCTGTTATATTCGCTAGCTGACATGTTACAGTGGAAAGCAAAATAAATTATAATTTCTAGCTTAAACTCATCAGCTATAAATAAATTTAATTAAATTGCTAGTAATCAGTCGAGAATATTTTAAACTAACTTATAACTGCACTGATTCATCATTGAGTATTGACAAAATATGTAAGTATTTCTCAGTCATGATGACTGATTTTAGAAATATAACTTATTTCACGGGAATTTTAAACGATAAGTCAAGCTCTCCGCTTGCAGTTTATAATGTAAGTTATCACCGAAGTAAATAGTATGTATAAGTATTCTATATGTTGTTTTTCTTTATTCAGTGAAACTGGGGTAGCCCAACTTTACCAACTATTTTAGTACTGAGAAACATCTGTGAAGAACATAAACATTTTTTTCTTAAAGACTTGGGTGTATAATGTAAAACCTATCTGGCATTGCGCTGGCATCCAGAACGACAGAGTACCCATTACATGTACTTTAAGATTAAATGAAGTAACGGGCCTATCGCGCCAGATTTAATTCTTCCTGAGAAAAACCTCAAGTACATTTTCAGCCCTTGTGGCAAGTAAAATATTACTATCAGTAACATTCCGACGGAGTTCTGACTAGTTGTGGTGTGACCAAATAAAGTCCTATACTGCGAGAAGGCTCCGACCTGACATTCCTTGTTACTAGAAATCTAAGCTATTGACACTTTGCTTGCGGTTAACGTTCGTGCCTGGACAATTTAATGTGACAGAACCAGATATCCTAAAATAAGAATAACCAGGGAAACGTTCCTTGAATTAGTGAATTCAACCTATCTTTGCGGGACTGGGGTTCCCTTGGCCAAGACTACCACTGGAGATTCTGTATGTGCATGTCCTAAAAATTGTTTTTCCAGAAGTTGCTACCAAAGCTGTAAGTACGAATGCAAGCTAGTGATCACGGCTGACTGAATAGAGTGAATGCAGGACTGAGTGATTAATTTATTGTTGTATTTTGGCACCCATTTTGCTGTCTTAAATTTCTTTATGCAAGTTTTTGTTGCTAACAATATTTTCCTTAGGATAGATCAGAGTATCCAAGTCTGTTCATACCTTTAAAGGGAAATCTTAGACTATAGCATATGTATCCGTGACTCTTTGGGGCTACCACTTTTCTTCTAACAGGACTGTGGGCTATACATCGAGGGAAAAGATCATTCTTGTAGCAATTCATTGACTTTATGACTATTTGTATATGCTTGATGTAATTTTTATGTGTTGTGATGGAATTTTCACATGATAATTAAAATTCACTTAAACTTAATCAGCGGGTCGGTCAGCTCGTTCCAAAATATCTATATAATCATTGTTATAGTTTTTCCACGTCTGTGCGTCTAACTGTCGTCACTTGTGTGTGTGTGTGCACGTGAGTGGTGTATATATATATATATATATATATATATATATATATATATATATATATATATATATATATATATATATATATATATTCAATATATATTTTATAGACTGTCTGACTCCTCTAGACCTGTTGTAGAAGATAGGCTGAAAGAGAGAATATTCTCGATTTCAGGGACAGCCTCTATTAATTTCTATTATCTCACTCGTGGAAATCTATTTCTATTATTATCTCTCACTGTGGCTATCACTTATTCTAATCTATTCAGAAGGGACCAACCCAAGTCTTAATTCCCCTATAAAAAATCTGCGACACCCTGCCCGCGCAAACCTGTCCAGCTTGGTAGAACCTTCCAGGAGTAAAACTCCCGCTGACATAGCTCTGGGGGTAATCAGGGTACGCAAGCCGCCATAACTCGACAAGGTATTGACACCGGTGATGGCAGTTGTTTACTTCATCCTTCACTTCAATTACTGTTGTCTCTTGCTGTTCAACACATTTGATGGTATCAGAAAAGGTTTTTAACTGGCTGGCAATGAAATGCAGGAGTGTAATTGAAAGTGGATTTTCAAAGAAATTTGTGAGACTGGTAGGACATTTGTGAATGGAAAGGAAATATGACTTCAAAGCAGGGAAAATGTCAATAACTCTCTGGACTGCAGGCAAGAGAGAGAGCCATCTTGTCTTGCTGTTACCCAAAACAGTTTTATATTCTGTATTGGTGAATTCGCAAAATGATTTGAGTTCCTCAACTCGTACACAATAAATGTGGAAATGCTGGTAAATCTTGTTAATTATTAACTGAAGATCAATAGGAAAGCAATCCGCAGCAATCTGCACAGCATTATGTATCACATGTGCAGGACAACCAATACCAATTAAATTGTTCACAGTGTTTTCTTGCATTTTGAAGTACAGATTATTCTGTCCCTTTCTTTTCTTTCCACCAAAGTTTGTATTTGTATTATCTGCTGATATAGCAATAACCTTTTTAAGGAGATCTGACTTCTGTAACACTTCCAACACATAAGAAAATAACAGTTCTGAAGTTTCACCGCCTAAATTAACTAACTCCAACACCTTCACCTTCACACCTTTTGCTGCATGATAATACTGTATCTCACGACCAGAGGGAGGCACTAAATTCTTGTCCAAGTGGTTTGATGAGTTGATTAATACTGATATGAAACGAGCTTCTTTTAGCTCTTTGTGGTAAAGTGGGATGTTATAAATATTTATAGGGGACTTAGTGTACTGACTGAGATCAGCTGTGAAGGTATCTGTATCTAATAGGTGTAGTGTTTTACAGATAACCTTACTTGCTACCACATTTATACCTCAGTCAGAATTATTCTGGAATATTGTGATGACTACGTTAAATGTCTAGGGTTATGTAAATGATGAAGTGTAAGTCACAACAACAACAGACAGATAAACAATTTAATTTATTCCACCACACTTGACAACACTGTGACACTCACACACATTTAACACTCTATAAGACTATCTTAAATGAGTCACTGGTAAAGTTTCAAATATATATGTATTAATTACTTTCACTAATATATATCCTGATTCAACTACAAAGTGAACCAGGAATCACAATTAATTGTAATCACAATTTATATATACATAATTTATAAACATGAACCTTGTAGTGACATATTTTATTAATATTATCCTATGTGTGTCAGTCGTGTAGTAGTACTATGAGGTAATACTGGTTTTGTTTTTTCAAGCTATGTTATTATTTGTCATCATGACTTCAAGTGTTTGTTTATCTGGGAAATAGTATGGGGGAAAAGTTCACAGTTCCTGTCAATTTAAACAAGGTATTGTCCCTCTTTTTTACTAAAATGTCAATTTTTGAGGGGACACATAATGTTGAGCTCCACTGGCCACAGAGGCTTAACTTTCGTGATGGCGGCAGGAAAAGACTCCTCTGCTCGATTGCTCCCCTGTGTTCTGAAGACACCTCACTAGTCGCTATCTGGACCCAGGAGTATGCTGTCAGCCTCCAGATTCAGCAAAGCTCAGACCAGGTGCTGCTCAATAACTTTAGGACCACAGTCCCTGAAACAAGAAGGTTGTACCTCCTACTTCATAACTAATTTATAATCTAATTCCAGACTGAACACAATACATAACAAACACTGAGTTCAGAGCGGTAGGCCAACTGCTATCTTCATCTGAAACAATTGATATCAGTATACTCCTCCCTAATGGTTACTACGCCTCTGCAATTCCAGCATTATTTCTTTCGAGTCAATAAGATAGGTGTCAGTGTACTGTTTGGCAATTCCATGTAGTTTTACTTTCCTCCGACACCTTCTGTTCAGGTTGGAGCACTATATAGGCTTTGCCTCATGTTCGCTACTGAACCACACACACATATACAGACATAAATTATCAATTTACATTCAATTTTCATTAAAAAGATATCAAATATTTCAAGCTTACCACAATTCATGGAAATAATACAGAATTACGTTGACTGGCAATGAATAGGCACAAAATCCGACCTGCCACTGTCTCAGGCTTTTATTTAGAAAAATATAAGCTGAATCTCAACGCACTGTTGCTATAGAAAGTTTATTTGAAAATGTGGTGCTGACCTGACGCTCCTAATTGCCTATATTGGCGGGTCTAACCAATCGAGCCATGTTTACACAGTTTTTCCAAAAAAAAAAGTACTCCTACTCACGTTTCCCTAACAACAAAGAATTAGTATTTATAGCCCGACTAATCGTGTTTAGCCTTACATTTACTTCTATCCAATCAAATAGGGTTTAACATGGGGACCTATTTCCCGTACAATGGTGGTGTCAAAATCTGCCACTGAGCGATTCTGATTTTGGGGTTGTCTGACACCCTCACTATTTCTTTTGGCTATAATTTATTAATTCCTAGACTATTTGCGTAACGTTTAACATATTCTTTGTCAGCAAGTCCTAAGGAACCCAAATATACAAATTTAAAGGAGCTAAGTGGCTGCGTTCAAAATATGCATTTTCTTCTAGGATAGTCGTGCTGTTGCCACCTCCTCACTTCCAAACTTTATGGTGTCTGCTGTACTGTCATACTAATGTCAGGATTTCAGACATAAAACAGTAGAATGTCATGTTTCCTAATAAGCGTTTTGTAAGTTTTTTAAACCTAACTCTCGTATGGGTAGTGTTTTTTATCACTGTCGATTTGAAAAAAGCTAGTGCTTGTGGCCTTACACGCGTGATGGTTTTAATTGTATAGCGAGACGCGTGTTTAGTGTTGTATGCGTTCCTGCTTTCAGCCCTCCCTTCTCTCTATCCTAATTCCATCTGTCTTTCGTTTATGATAACTTAGTGTATAAAATGACATGAATGGAATATTAAATATAGGTCAGCTTGCGTATCTCAAGGTTTTTCTTAGAAATGCAGTACACGTTTTATCATAGAAAGCGTGTATGCTGCAGTAGGCTTTTACTATCAACGTGACACGTTACAATTTGCAGACGAAGTAGAAAACAAGGGGGATTTCGAGTACAGTCATTGTGACAGCACTGTTCTTTACCATTCTTCTTTCCTTTTATGGAAGTTATTTGTTAGGCTTTACATTTACTTTTTAATTTATATATGTGGATTAGAATTTCACACGACAAATTCTCCCCACTTAAAACAGAAGTTATATGTCAGTCTATAATTCTATATACACATAGAGAAATTTATTATTATTTCTGGGGCTTACGGTGATTCTCATCACACGGATGGCGGCTTAAAAAATCCGCTCCCAGATTTGTTTTTCCACTTATATACTCTATGCTAAACTCAAATGGCTGCATCAGTAATGACCAACGGAGTAATCTAGAATTTTCATGTCTAGCCTGCGCTAGAAACGACAAGGGTTTGTGATCCGTTTGCAACTTAAATGCCTTCCCATACAGATAAATATTGAATTTCTTTATCGCCCATATTACTGCAAGACATTCTTTTTCGCTAGTTGAGTAGTTGGTTTCAGCTTTATTCAACTTTCTGCTAGCATATGCCACTGGGCTTAATTCCCCATCCAATGCATCTGATTTCTGTAGCAGAGTCGCACCTAACCCGATATTACTGGCATCTGTTCTTACTATGAATTCTTGACTTAAGTCAGGTAATTTCAAAATAGGTTTACTTGTGAGCTTTTCCTTCAATTCTTGGTAAGCCATTTCACATTGTGGTGTCCATGTAATTCGATCTGGATTTCCCTTACGTGTCAAATCAGTTAACGGTGCACATATGGAATTAAAGTTTTTGATATACTTTTGGTAGAAACCACATAATGAGACAAAGGATCTCACGTCTTTCTTGGTTTGTGGTCTCGGGGTTTTCTTTAGTTTCTCTAAATTCTTTGGGTCAGGGGTCATGTTTCCCTGATAAACTGTGTGTCCCAAGAATTCTAATTCTTTACATCCAACGCAACATTTGGTTGGTCGGGCTGTTAAATTCGCTTCCCTAAGTCGATTAAACAGTATGTTCAGAGAGTCAATGTGTTCCTCAAATGTTTCTGTGGCTATAAGGATATCATCCATGAAATTTGTGATACATGGATTATTCAGAGGGTCCAATAATTTTCTCATCATTCTAGAGAAGACACTAGGCGCATTCTTTAATCCAAATGGCAATCTATTAAACTCATAGTGTCCTTCTGAGGTACTAAAAGCTAGGTATGGTCTAACCTCAGGCTTTACTGGAATCTGATAGTATCCTTTACTCAGGTCCACTTTTGAGAAATATTTAGCTTTATTTAGCCTGGCAAACAACTGATTTGTATCCGGCAATGGATCCACCTGTCCTTCTGTAATAGCATTCAGTCTCCTGTAATCTATACAGAGTCTATGTTCTCCAGAGGGTTTCCTTAAAAGTACAACACTGGAACTATACGAAGATTCACTGTGTGAAATAATTCCTTCCTTCAACAAATAGTCTATCTCTTCCTTCAAAGCTTTCTCCTTAGCAAAAGGAATCGAATAGGGTTTCATACATACAGGTGTGGGGTCTATCAGCTTCATATCATATTCCAATAGGTTTGTATGCCCTGGTCGGTCTTTTAACACCTCTGTATGAGTATCTAGAACCTGTTGTACTCTCTTCTTTTGCTCTTTCGTTAAATGTGTACTTATTTTCACCTGTGCCGCTGTCTCACAGGGGTGTAATGGATATTCAAATGATGAAAGTGGTTCCTTTTTCATCTCCATGGCAATGGACAAGGTCAACAAGTGTGTCTCTTCCTGATGTTCTCTTTCCAAATATTTCTTCAGGAGATTCACATGATAGATTTTTTTCTTTCCCCTTCTTATCTATCTTATAATTGGTTCTAGACACCTTCTCTAGAACTGTATATGGACCTTGCCATCCAATTTGTAACTTATTCTGGCTACCGGGTAGAAGAAGCAGTACCTTCTCTCCCACAGCCAAATCTCTGTCTTTAGCTTTCCTGTTATAATAGGCAGCATGTTTCTTCCTGGCTCGTTTCAAATTTTCATTGGCAAGTTTCCAGCCAGTTTTTAAACGAGTGGTCAGCTCATTCACATATTGGTATGAGGATGTAATATTTTCCTCTGCCTTTTCATCAGTCCACGTTCTTAACAGAGCTACATATGGACCTTTAATTTTGTGGACCTATTTGTCCCTGCACCGGTATGGTCTCTTCCACTCGAAGCTCTATAGTGATGATTTTTCTTCCCATAATTATCATTCACAAAACGACCGCTACCAATTCTTCTTTTGGGGCTTTCTCCCCCCTTAAAATTCTTGATGAGAGATTTCCTCTCTACATCCTCTTCCTCCAGTTTGTTTAAGTCCGATTGAGGGATTTTCGGCTTATCCTGGGGTAAGACATCTTTTTGCACTCTCCGCATAGTGGCCATTGTAAAACAGTTAATTGAAGCTTGTCCGTGAAAAGGGGCTTCCCATTCCATTTGGTCCACTTTATCAAATTTATTTTTCTTTTCCGTGTCAGGCCTTCGTTTGCCCCGTGGCGTGTGGAGGTCCTGATCAATGTTCCCACTTGTGGGTGTTCCCTCATGTGCTATGCTACACCTTTCTACAAAATTCTCAATGTTCTACCTTACCTTGGGCCAATAATAATTGTGAGCCACCTTTTGGATGATGGTACCTATTTTCTCATGGTCCCCATCTTGTTTCACATGTAGGCTCCTTATTAAGTCTGCCCTATATCTCTTTGGAAGAACCAGCTGTCCGTGACCATGGGATCTAGTTCCGGCCTTCCTATACATCAACTTGTTTTTCATGTAAAAATCTCCCTTGCCTGGAGTTGTATGACAAGTTGACAATTTCCTGAAACAAGGCTTGAGGGTCTTATCCCCAGCCTGTGCTTTCCTCATCTCTTTTGGAGTGGTATCTAACATAATATCCTCCTCCTTTCTTGAGGTCGACCTGACCTGAAGGGTGGCCATAACTATAGGGTTCCTTCTGCAACGGTCAGTGTCATGATTGTTCATCTTACAATTTTTACACCATCTCTTTCCTTGGTTGTAAGATTTTCTTTCATCATATTTCCTTTCATCGAATTGTGGGGTTTTATTTTTATTGTCATAGCGTGGCCTATCAAATTGGTGCTTACCTTTGTTTTGATCTCTAGGATCAAATTTATTAAAGTTCTGTGGTGCCCTAAAATTTTCTACCTGTTTCTTTTTGTTACCTGATACCTCTGCCTGAGCCGCTTGATACCTTTCTGCAACATTTAGCAACTCACCCAGCCTCTCTGCACCTTGTTCCATGAGAAACTTTCTCAGGTCTGGAGCCATGGACTCTCTTAGTTGTTCTATAAGGACCATTTCCTTAAGATCTTGGGTTTTCCCCAGAGAAGTCCATTTCTCCAAGTATGTCTCTAACCGTGCAGAGAACTGGTGATAGGTTTCACCTGACAGTAGTTTAGCATTCCTAAATTTTTTCCTATAAAATTCTGCGTTCTTTTCATATCTTAACAAAAGAGCCTGCTTTAGCATGTCATAATTTTCCTGATCACCTCTGCTCATTTTAGCAAAAACTTCATAAGCTGCCCCACGAAGCCTTTGAGATAACTTTAAGCTCCACCTTTCTCTCTCTAACCCATATGTGGTAGCTAATAGTTCATATCTATTTAGATAGCTCTCAATATCATCGTCTTTCTCAACAAAATGATCTAAATGAAAATTCATAGCTGAGGTTGAGGCTCCCTGACTAGCAGTGGCATCAGAGGTAAAGGGACTGGCACCATTTTCAGGAGCATGGCCTTGAAACTCAAACTCCCTTAGTCGTAACTCATGTTCCCTTTGTAATCTCTTCTCCTCCTTTTCTGCTTCCCTCTCTGCAGTCTGTCTTCTTTCCTCGGCTTCCCTTTCTGCAGCTAATCTCTTGTCTTCCCTTTCTGCAGCTAATTTCTTCTCTTCTCTTTCTGCCTCCAATTTCTTAGCCTCAGCCTCAATCTGTAACTTCTTAATTTCCTTTTCAGCCTCTAACTTTCTTTCGGCCTCTTTTTCTAATCTTCTTTCTTCCCGTTCAATATATTTGTCACATTCAGTAGTGACATAAGCAATCATAATTTGCCCGTCTATTCCTAACTCTTTCGCAGTCTGTACAGCAGCAGATCAAAATTTGGCCAGGTCCGCCATTTTCTAACAGGTAAATTTATGTAATGTCTAACTAAACAATACAATCTGATATTACTTATCCAAAGACACCACAGGCACTGAGAGCTCAACGTTATTTATTTTCACCCAAGGATACCTTTTTAATTTCTATTATTCCCTGAAGTGAATTACCCCCAATATTTTTAATAGGGAAAGATTCTAAATCCCGGGAGCGAGACCCCAATATATGTGGTAAAGTGGGATGTTATAAATATTTATAGGGGACTTAGTGTACTGACTGAGATCAGCTGTGAAGGTATCTGTATCTAATAGGTGTAGTGTTTTACAGATAACCTTACTTGCTACCACATTTATACCTCAGTCAGAATTATTCTGGAATATTGTGATGACTACGTTAAATGTCTAGGGTTATGTAAATGATGAAGTGTAAGTCACAACAACAACAGACAGATAAACAATTTAATTTATTCCACCATACTTGACAACACTGTGACACTCACACACATTTAACACTCTATAAGACTATCTTAAATGAGTCACTGGTAAAGTTGCAAATATATATGTATTAATTACTTTCACTAATATATATCCTGATTCAACTACAAAGTGAACCAGGAATCACAATTAATTGTAATCACAATTTATATATACATAATTTATAAACATGAACCTTGTAGTGACATATTTTATTAATATTATCCTATGTGTGTCAGTCGTGTAGTAGTACTATGAGGTAATACTGGTTTTGTTTTTTCAAGCTATGTTATTATTTGTCATCATGACTTCAAGTGTTTGTTTATCTGGGAAATAGTATGGGGGAAAAGTTCACAGTTCCTGTCAATTTAAACAAGGTATTGTCCCTCTTTTTTACTAAAATGTCAATTTTTGAGGGGACACATAATGTTGAGCTCCACTGGCCACAGAGGCTTAACTTTCGTGATGGCGGCAGGAAAAGACTCCTCTGCTCGATTGCTCCCCTGTGTTCTGGAGACACCTCACTAGTCGCTATCTGGACCCAGGAGTATGCTGTCAGCCTCCAGATTCAGCAAAGCTCAGACCAGGTGCTGCTCAATAACTTTAGGACCACAGTCCCTGAAACAAGAAGGTTGTACCTCCTACTTCATAACTAATTTATAATCTAATTCCAGACTGAACACAATACATAACAAACACTGAGTTCAGAGCGGTAGGCCAACTGCTATCTTCATCTGAAACAATTGACATCAGTATACTCCTCCCTAATGGTTACTACGCCTCTGCAATTCCAGCATTATTTCTTTCGAGTCAATAAGATAGGTGTCAGTGTACTGTTTGGCAATTCCATGTAGTTTTACTTTCCTCCGACACCTTCTGTTCAGGTTGGAGCACTATATAGGCTTTGCCTCATGTTCGCTACTGAACCACACACATATACAGACATAAATTATCAATTTACATTCAATTTTCATTAAAAAGATATCAAATATTTCAAGCTTACCACAATTCATGGAAATAATACAGAATTACGTTGACTGGCAATGAATAGGCACAAAATCCGACCTGCCACTGTCTCAGGCTTTTATTTAGAAAAATATAAGCTGATTCTCAACGCACTGTTGCTTTAGAAAGTTTATTTGAAAATGTGGTGCTGACCTGACGCTCCTAATTGCCTATATTGGCGGGTCTAACCAATCGAGCCATGTTTACACAGTTTTTCAAAAAAAAAAGTACTCCTACTCACGTTTCCCTAACAACAAAGAATTAGTATTTATAGCCCGACTAATCGTGTTTAGCCTTACATTTACTTCTATCCAATCAAATAGGATTTAACATGGGGACCTATTTCCCGTACAATGGTGGTGTCAAAATCTGCCACTGAGCGATTCTGATTTTGGGGTTGTCTGACACCCTCACTATTTCTTTTGGCTATAATTTATTAATTCCTAGACTATTTGCGTAACGTTTAACATATTCTTTGTCAGCAAGTCCTAAGGAACCCAAATATACAAATTTAAAGGAGCTAAGTGGCTGCGTTCAAAATATGCATTTTCTTCTAGGATAGTCGTGCTGTTGCCACCTCCTCACTTCCAAACTTTATGGTGTCTGCTGTACTGTCATACTAATGTCAGGATTTCAGACATAAAACAGTAGAATGTCATGTTTCCTAATAAGCGTTTTGTAAGTTTTTTAAACCTAACTCTCGTATGGGTAGTGTTTTTTATCACTGTCGATTTGAAAAAAGCTAGTGCTTGTGGCCTTACACGCGTGATGGTTTTAATTGTATAGCGAGACGCGTGTTTAGTGTTGTATGCGTTCCTGCTTTCAGCCCTCCCTTCTCTCTATCCTAATTCCATCTGTCTTTCGTTTATGATAACTTAGTGTATAAAATGACATGAATGGAATATTAAATATAGGTCAGCTTGCGTATCTCAAGGTTTTTCTTAGAAATGCAGTACACGTTTTATCGTAGAAAGCGTGTATGCTGCAGTAGGCTTTTACTATCAACGTGAAACGTTACAATTTGCAGACGAAGTAGAAAACAAGGGGGATTTCGAGTACAGTCATTGTGACAGCACTGTTCTTTACCATTCTTCTTTCCTTTTATGGAAGTTATTTGTTAGGCTTTACATTTACTTTTTAATTTATATATGTGGATTAGAATTTCACACGACACTCTTCATCAATCTTCTTTGTCGCAAATGGCGCAATAACATTGGTGATTATTGCCTTGCACTTTGTTTGCGAACATCTGAATTTATCGTTGAAAAGTTTTTTCACGATGGCTGTTGTGCAGTCCATGGACTTAAAGCTGTGGTTATGCACCGCCGTGTGATAAGCGAAGGTTGCTTCCTGTGCTGCCAATGATAACTGTTTTTCCATTTCCTTTTCACTCTGGGTTTTCGCATTTAAGAAATGACTTATACTGCTGTTGGAAGCCTTACTTTCAACAGCACCTTTATGTTTTTTCGTTTTCACGTGGTTGACTACGTCCGACCGACCACCATGTGAAATGCAAAATTTAGAGCTGCATAAAGTACATTCCACATTTTCATCTACACCTTTAATGAAGGGAAATTATCTTGTAATGTTATCATTTATACTGCACTTACGTTTCGGCATTATGCGGATGAAAAACGATAAAAATACTGTATAATAATGCTAATACGCATTAAATCATTTGGTAGATGCTCACTGAACACTGTTTTGGTCGACTTTCGAATTTTTGTTCGAGATTCAAACCGAGGGTCCACTGTAACCGGAAATTAATAAAGTAACACTACTAAAACACGAAATAAAATCCGTTACCCAAAGATTTTTTTTTCAGGAAGGACCCTTAAAAAGCGGGACATTTGGAATAAATTCGGGACACCGGGACATTTTTAAAAAACGGGACTGTCCTGGGAAAAACGGGACGAATGGGAACCCTAATAAGATATATTTTTTCGAAGTCATGTTCAGTCTGCGAGAGAAAAACGCCGGACAAATTGCAATTTTGAAAAAAAAGCCGCCCCAGCGCCCAATCTTAAGGTGAAAAGGAGGACCTATCCGGACAAAAGAGGGCAGATGGTCACTCTAAGCATGGTGAAGCCCTGAAAGGGACCTGTCCTGAAAAGGACTGCCAGCTACGTCAACGCTGCCCGAACTCCATCAATGCGAACAGCTGGTTTTAGTGTGGGGATTATTATGACTTATTTCCACGCTGTAGTTGAAAAAAACTGTTTGATTTTCCAAATAGTATTAGATAAATTGATAATTATATTAATTATAGCCAGTTCCGAATGTCATGAGGTAAAATGTCTTGTCCGGATGCCAACTTTACTCATTCACGTCGCATACATTACCCACCCCACGTGTCCCACGTCCGACAGATCCAAGTTTTAAAATAAATCCTTGTTACTTCCCTTTCTTTGTCGTAAACAACGTGGATGTACCAAGTCACATGACCAATACAAAGTTGGGTTAGTTTACTATTCGGGAATCCCAAATCTTATGCGCCAATGTACTAGTGTCAGCTGACAAGTCATAACTTCTTTCTTAGATTTAATAAACTCATGTCACGTGTGTGGACTTTTTCTCAAAAAGTATGACGTCCCCATTGCTCAGACCTCAAATTTCGCACAAATTTGGATTATTTATTGGTTTAAATGTAGTCAGCTGTGCACGAGAGGGAACGTTAATGAAACAATCTATCGTCAAAAAATAACTCTCAAGTATTTCTCCAGTACAACTTTGCCCATTAGTGTAGTCCCTCTCGCGCTATATTCATAAAGCAGTAGCCCACGCCGAGAGAGTGTTGCCAATAATCTTGGCTTCCGAAAGTCTCAGATCTGAGAAAGTGACGGCCGTGGTTTGGATTAGTTGGATAATTTAATCGGACGTCCTGTCGTACCCCAAGACCTCAGCTACAACTAACACAGTCTCAAATTTGCTACCCGTTTACTGTAGTGCCCCATTTGGGAAGGAAATTAATTAAATACTTCCTAGAATCACTGAGCTTCCCTTAAAAAGCAGTTTGTATAATTTCCTCTCTGTATCCCGCCAAATTGATTTTTACCCCGTTTAGAGACAGCGCCGAATTTCGCAGGGCTCTATTTGCATAGGACGCATTCTTACGAACCCGATAACATGAGAGAAGAACTGAACGAGCATAAATCCCTTCTGATTAATCTTATATTATCGAGCAATAAAGAAAGACAATTATTCATCAAGCGCACATTTGCCCAAGAGTAGTTCTATCACGTGCACTGGCAGTCTCGCACTCAGTGTCAATATCTGGACATGGGGCTCCCAGACCGGACACAAACTATGCAAATGGGCTCTTTAATAAAACGGTATGGAAGTGCGATTGTTTCAATATGGCAGCACAGACAGCAGAAGTGAGATTTAATGAAAAGTTATCTCAGAGAAGAAACGGAACGAAGCAGAGAAAGTGGACCTGGATTTGAAAATCTTGAGCGAGCAATAGGCGGAGAGCTGGCCGAGTGTTTCTGGCATATTGGAAACGTTTATTGACTGGCAACGAGGGATAATATTGCTCCAATCGATTTGCGTTGGCCTGTCATGAGCATGCTTGATTCTATAGGCAGATGATATGTGATACCCGCCGCACTTTCCCTTGTCATCTCCAGTGTCCCGAGTGAGTGGGAGAGGTGAAGATTTCCTGAAGAGGTCAATGCGTGAATGAGGTTTGGAGATTCGTGGGGATAGAAGGTGGGAGAGGCTTTTTAAGATGATTAAGGAATGTAGCAGATTTAGTGATAGAGTAGATTTAGTGATGATATACTGAATGACAGAGTAGTGACTCTTACGGATTGGCTGAGAAAAGACTAGCTGTTAATAAACTTGTATTAATAATACATAGATCGGATGAGAAAAGGCTAGCTACGATATTGTCATGAATACTGTACGTGGACTGGCCGAAATAAGATTAGCTGACAATAGAAAGTCATTAATGCATAGATTGGCTAAGAAAAGATTAGTTGATGATGAACTTTCAATAATAATACATATTTTTAATGAGAAAAGGCTGGCTGACGATATTTTCATTAATACTGTCCGTGGACTGGCTGAGATTAGATGTCAATAGAAAGTCATTAATGCATAGATTGGCTGAGAAAAGACTAGCTGGCAATAGATTTTTGTTAACATATTGATTGGCTGAGAAAAGACGTGCTGAAAATAGACTTTCATTACTACGCAGATTGACTGTTATAAGACTAGCTGACAGTAGACTTTCATTAGTACGTTAGACTAGTATATAGATTTTCATTAATACATATATTGGGTGAGAAAAGACTACTTGACAACAGAATTTTATTAATACGTAAATTAGCTGAGAAAAGACATTTTGACAATAGGCTTTCATTATACATAGGTTGGCTGAGAAAAGACTAGCTGGCAATAGACATTTATTAATTCGTAAACTTGACTGACTTAAGATTAACGATAACTGACATGTATTAATAAGTAGAATGGTTGAGAAAAGACAATAGACTTTCATTAATAAACTGATTGGCTGAGATGAGATTAGCTGACAACAGACTTCCATTAATGCTTGGGTTAGCTGACAATAGACTTCCATTAACACACTGCTTGGAGCCGCGGTAGCATAGTGGTTAGGCTGGAGCGCAGTGAGTTTCAATCCCCAGATGAGCTGACAACTGGGAAGGTTAAGACTTCCATGGGCCTAACACCATTTGTACTTGTAACACACTGCTTCTGCTACTGACTTACAATATATTGACTTACAAAAGCCTGAAAGAGTAGCCCACAACAATATCCAAGACAGTGTAAATAGAATGGCTGATGTAGTATTGACCTACATTACATTGTTCAGTAATTACAAACAAAAGTCTGTCTCACATTCGTTTGGTTACTAATGGATGGATGGATGTACGAATGAACGTCACTTTTTGATGTACGAATGAACGTCCCATGGCGGCAGTTATCTCCCATGCGCGAAGCCTGCTCTAAGCACGTCACGTGACATTGCTGTGATGGTTTCTATCTCAGTTTGTTCTACATGATGAGGCTGTCAACGCCAGGCACAACCCCATTTTTTTTCGCGTTTTTCGGACATGCTTGATGGCAGCACAGGTCTTGTTCTTACTTTGTCTCCTCACCTAAATCCTCACTAGAATTTGTGTAATATAGATGAAGACCTCATTGGAGAAACCTGACATGTCACAAAAATGAAGTGCGAGAAAACAGAATTTTAAAATTTGAAACGCTATGACACAAGGAAAGGTGGCCTGTTTTTATGCTTCATTTTCTGACTGGCTAAGCGACTATGTAAAGTTACTGGGTTCCAAGATCGCAGCTTGGTAGCATGACGCTCCAGTGCACCCAGTTCTAAATGGGTACCCGACTCCGCTCTTGAGTGAGAGAAGTCAGAGGCAGCGAGGAAGGTCACTGGTCACCCCAGCTAATAAAGCTGGACCAATTATAGTGAAGTCTCTAACACTTGACTCCTATAATACACAGCGCTGGAATGTGGGTTGCGCGTCGTTTTCGGTTTGACTCTGTCGTGGAATATTCTAATCCACATATATAAATTATCAAGTAAATATAAAGCCTAATAAATACATATAATAAATAAAGGAAGAAGAATGGTAAAGAACAGTGCTGTCACAATGACTGTACTCGAAATCCCCTTGTTTTCTACTGCGTATGCAAATTGTAACGTTTCACGTTGATATTAAAGGCCTTCTGCAACATACACGCGTTTCCCAAACACACGATAAAATGTGCTGCCTTTCTAAGAAAAACCTTGAAATATGCAAGTTGACCTAAATTTTAAATTCCATTCATGTCTTTTTCTACACTATGTTACCAAAACGAACGAACAGATGGACAAAAGGATAAAGAGAGAGGGAGGGCTGAAAATCAGGAACGCATGCAACACGCGTCGCACGATACACAAATGCTGCCATCACGCGTGTAAGACTACATGCACTAACTTTTTTCAGACGGACAGTGATAAAATACATATTTTGAACGCAGCCACTTAGCGCTTTTAAATTTGGATATTTGGGTTCCTTAGGGTTTGCTGACAAAGAATATGTACAACGTTATGCAAATAGTCTAGGAATTAACAAGTTATAACCAAAATAAAATAGTGGGGATGCCTGACAGCATGGAATCATTTCTGCTCATAAAATTTTTTTATAACGTGTTTGAAAAAAATCTTACGTTACAGAATTAGCCTACCATGTAAACTCCAAATTGATTGGAGCGCAACAAATGAAAGACTAACCACGATTGGTCGGGCTATAAATACTATCTTGGTTGTTAGGGAGACGTAGAAAGGTAACATTTTTTCAAACACTTGTCGAAACGGGGCCTCATTGGCTAGACTCGCTGATATAATCACTTAGGAGCGTTAGTTCGAAACCACTTGTTTAAATAAGCTTGATAAAGCGACAGTGCGTTGAAGCCAGCTCACATTTTTGCTAAAATAAAAGCCTGGAACATAAGCAGATGGGAATTTGTGCCAGTAAATGTGCCAGAATTCATTGCTAATCAACGTATCTGTGTTTATTTCCATGAAATTGTGGTAAGCTTCTCCAGCCTGAACAGAGGGTGTCGGAGGGAAGTAAAACGGCATGGAATGGCCAAATAGTACACTGACACCTGGATGATTGATTAGACAGAAATAATGCTGGAAGTGCAGAGGCGTGGTAACCATTAAGGAGGTAAATACTGGTATAAAGTATTTCAGATGAAGCTGACAGTTGGCCTAACGCTCTGAACTCAATGTTTGTGTTGTCTTGTGCTCAGTGTAGAACTAGAGTATCAATTAGTTATGAAGTAGAAGGTACATCCTTCTTGTTTTCAGGGACCGTGGTCTTGATGGTACTGAGCAGCACCTGGTCAGAGCTTTGCTGAATCCAGAGTCGGACAGCATACTCCTTGGTCCATTTAGCTATCAGTGAGGTGTCTCCAGAGCCCAGAGGAGAATTCGAGCAGAGGAGTCCTTTCCTGCCGCCATCACGCAAGATAAGCTGATTTGGCCAGCTGAGCTCAACATTATGTCCCCTCATCTTGAAATGACTTTATAAAAATAACATTCAGAGGGGAATTTAATTGTCTTAATATCAGGAACTGAGAACATCTCCAATACTAGTCCCTAAAGACAAACTATTGAAGTCATGATGACAAATACCAACAGAGCTTGAACAAAACAAAACCAGTATTACCTCATTTTACTACTACACAACTGACACACATAGGATATTTGTAATAATATATGTCACTACTATATTCATATTGGTAAATTCTGTACATATAACTTGTAATTTAAATTGATTGTGATTCCTGGTTCCCTTGTAGTTGAATCAGGACACATATTCATTCATGCCAGTAATGAATACATATTGTTATTTGAAAAGTTATCAGTGACTCTTTTAAGATATCCTTGTAGAGTGTTATATGTATGTGAGTGTCACAGTGTTGTCAAGTGTAGTGGAATAAATTAAATTGTTTATCCGTCTGTTGTTGTTATGACTTACACTTCATCATACACATACCCTAGACACATAACGTAGTCATCACACTATTCCAGAATAATTCTGACTGAGATATATAGATATGTGGTAGCAAGTAAGGTTATCTATAATACACTACTCTTCTTAGATATAGATACCTTCACAGCTGATCTCAGTCAGTACACTAAGTCCCCTATAAATATTTATACCATCCCACTTCACCACATATATTGGGGTCTCGCTCTTGGGATTTTGAATCTTTCCCTATTAAAAATATTGGGGGTAATTCACTTCAGGGAATATAAGAATTAAAAGGTATCCTTGGGTGGAATTAAATAAGGTTGAGCTCACGGTGCCTGTGTTGTCCATTAAATATATTTAGAGATTAAATTGTTGGTTAGACATTGTAGAAATTTACCTGATAGACAATGGCGGACCTGGCCAAGTTTCGATCTGCTGCTGTTCAGACTGCAAAGGAGTTAGGATTAGATGGGCAAGTTATGGTTGCCTATGTTACTACGGAATGTGACAAATTTATTGAACGCGAAGAAAGAAGGTTTGAAGCCGAAAGAAAGTTAGAGGCTGAAAGGGAAATTAAGAAGTTACAATTTGAAGCTGAGGCTGAGACTAAGAGGTTGCAGATTGAGGCTGACAAAGAGGCTAAGAAATTGGAAGCAGAAAGAGAAGACAAGAAATTAGCTGCAGAAAGGGAAGAGAAGAAATTAGCTGCAGAAAAGGGAAGCAGAAGAAAGAAGATTGACTGCAGAGAGGGAAGCAGAAAAGGAGGAGAAGAGATTACAAAGGGAACATGAGTTACGACTAAGGGAGTTTGAGTTTCAAGGCCATGCTCCTGAAAATGGTGCCAGTCCCTTTGCCTCTGATGCTACGGTTACTCAAGGAGCCTCAACCTCAGCTATGAACTTTCATTTAGATCATTTTGTTGAGAAAGACGATGATATTGAGAGCTATATAAATAGATATGAACTATTAGCTACCACGTATGGGTTAGAGAGAGAAAGGTGGAGCTTAAAGTTATCTCAGGGACTTCGTGGGGCAGCTTATGAAGTTTTTGCAAAAATGAGCAGAGGTGATCAGGAAAATTATGACATGCTAAAGCAGGCTCTTTTGTTAAGATATGAAAAGAATGCAGAATTTTATAGGAAAAAATTTAGGAATGCTAAAACTACTGTCAGGTGAAACCTATCACCAGTTCTCTGCACGAATAGAGACATACTTGGAGAAATGGACTTCTCTGGGGAAAACCCAAGATCTTAAGGAAATGGTCCTTATAGAGCAATTAAGAGAGTCCATGGCTCCAGACCTGAGAAAGTTTCTCATGGAACAAGGTGCAGAGAGGCTGGGTGAGTTGCTAAATGTTGCTGAAAGGTATCAAGCAGCTCAAGCAGAGGTAACAGGTAATAAAAAGAAACAAGTGGATAACTTTAGGGCACCACAGAACTTTAATAAATTTGATCCTAAGGATCAAAACAAAGGTAAGCACCAGTTTGATAGGCCACGGTATGAAAATAAAAATAAATTCCCACAATTCGATGAAAGGAAATATGATGAAAGAAAATCTTTCAACCAAGAAAAAGGTGGTGTAAAAATTGTCAGATGGACAATCATGACACTGACCGTTGCAGAAGGAAACCTGTGTATATGGCAACCCTTCAGGTCAGGTCGACCTCAAGACAGGAGGAGGATATTATGTTAGATACCACTCCAGAAGAGATGAGGAAGGCACAGGCTGGGGATAAAACACTCAAGCCTTGTTTCAGAAAATTGTCAACTTGTCATACAACTCCAGGCAAGGGAGATTTTTACATGAAAAACAAGTTGATGTATAGGAAGACTGGAGCTAGATCCAAAGGTCAGGGACAACTGGTTCTTCCTAAAAGATATAGGGCAGACTTAATAAGGAGCCTACATGTGAAACCAGATGGGGACCATGAGAAATAGGTACCATCATTCAAAAGGTGGCTCACAATTATTATTGGCCCAAAGCAAGATGGGACATTGAGAATTTTGTAGAAAGGTGTAGCATAGCACATGAGGGAACACCCACAAGTGGGAACATGGATCAGGACCTGGACACGCCCCGGGGCAAAATTAGGCCTGACAATAAAAAGAAATATAGATTTGATAAAGTGGACCAAATGGAATGGGAAGCCCCTTTTCACGGACAAGCTTCACTTAACTGTTTTACAATGGCCACTATGCGGAGAGTGCAAAAAGATGTCTTACCCCAGGATAAGCCGACAATCCCTCAATCGGACTTAAACAAACTGGAGGAAGAGGATGTAGGGAGGAAATCTCTCATCAAGAATTTTAAGTGGGGAGACAGCCCCAAAAGAAAAATTGGTAGCGGTCGTTTTGTGAATGATAATTCTGGGAGGAAAAATCATCACTATAGAGCTTCGAGTGGAAGAGACCATACCGGTGCATGGACAAATAGGTCCACACAATTAAAGGTCCATATGTAGCTATGTTAAGAACGTGGACTGATGAAAAGGCAGAGGAAAACATTACATCTTCATACCAATATGTGAATGAGCTGACCACTCGGTTAAAAACTGGCTGGAAACTTGCCAATGAAAATTTGAAACAAGCCAGGAAGAAACATGCTGCCTATTATAACAGGAAGGCGAAAGACAGAAATTAGGCTGTGGGAGAGAAAGTACTACTTCTTTTGCCCGAGAGTCCGAATAAGTTACAAATTGGATGGCAGGGTCCATATACAGTTTTAGAGAAGGTGTCTAGAACAAATTATAAGATAGATAAGAAGGGGAAAGAAAAAAATCTATCATGTGAATCTCCTGAAGAAATATTTGGAAAGAGAACATCAGGAAGAGACACACTTGTTGACCTTGTCCATCGCCATGGAGATGAAAAAGGAACCACTTTCATCATTTGAATATCCATTACACCCCTGTGAGACAGCAGCACAGGTGAAAATCAGTACACATTTAACGAAAACTCAGAAAGAGAGAGTGCAACAGGTTCTAAATAATCATGCAGAGGTGTTAACAGACCGACCAGGGCATACAAACCTATTGGAATATGATATGAAACTAATAGACTCCACACCTGTCTGTATGAAACCATATTCGATTCCGTTTGCTAAGGAGAAAGCTTTGAAGGAAGAGATAGACTATCTATTGAAGGAAGGAATTATTTCGCACAGTGAGTCTTCGTATAGTTCCGGTGTGGTACTCTTAAGGAAGCCCTCTGGAGAACATAGACTCTGTATAGATTACAGGAGACTGAATGCTATTACAGAAGGACAGGTGGATCCATTGCCGGATACAAATCAGCTGTTTGCCAGGACTAAATAAAGCTAAATATTTCTCAAAAGTGGATCTGAGTAAAGGATACTATCAGATTCCAGTAAAGCCTGAGGTTAGACCATACCTAGCTTTTAGTACCTCAGAAGGACACTATGAGTTTAATAGATTGCCATTTGGATTGAAGAATGCGCCTAGTGTCTTCTCTAGAATGATGAGAAAATTATTGGATCCTCTGAATAATCCCTGTATAACAAATTTTATGGATGATATCCTTATAGCAACAGAAACATTTGAGGAACACATTGACTCTCTGAACATGCTGTTTGATCGACTTAGGGAGGCAAATTTAACAGCCCGACCAACCAAATGTTGCGTTGGATGTAAAGAATTGGAATTTTTGGGACACACAGTTTATCAGGGAAACATGACCCCTGACCCAAAGAATTTAGAGAAACTACAGAAAGCCCCGAGACCACAAACCAAGAAGGACGTGAGATCCTTTGTCTCATTATGTGGTTTCTACCAGAAGTATATCAAAAACTTTAATTCCATATGTGCACCGTTAACTGAATTGACACGTAAAGGACATCCAGATCGCATTACATGGACACCACAATGTGAAATGACTTACCAAGAATTGAAGGAAAAGCTCACAAGTAAACCCATTTTAAAATTACCTGACTTAAGTCAAGAATTCATAGTAAGGACGGATGCAAGTAATATTGGGTTAGGTGCAACTCTACTACAGAGATCTGATGCATTGGAGGGGGAATTAAGCCCAGTGGCATATGCTAGCAGAAAGTTGAATAAAGCTGAAATCAACTACTCAACTAGCGAAAAAGAATGTCTTGCAGTAATATGGGCGATAAAGAAATTCAATATTTATCTATATGGGAAGGCATTTAAGTTGCAAACAGACCACAAACCGTTATCGTTTCTAGCACAGGCTAGGCATGAGAACTCTAGGTTACTCCGATGGTCTTTACTTCTGGCTCCATATAATTTTAGCATTGAGTATATATCTGGAAAAACCAATTTGGGAGCGGATTTTTTAAGCCGCCATCCGTGTGATGAGAATCACCGTAAACCTCAGAAATAATAATAAATTTCTCTATGTGAATATAGAATAAAGGACTGACATATAATGTCTGTTTTAAGAGGGGAGGTGTCGTGGAATATTCTAATCCACATATATAAATTATCAAGTAAATATAAAGCCTAATAAATACATATAATAAATAAAGGAAGAAGAATGGTAAAGAACAGTGCTGTCACAATGACTGTACTCGAAATCCCCTTGTTTTCTACTGCGTATGCAAATTGTAACGTTTCACGTTGATATTAAAGGCCTTCTGCAACATACACGCGTTTCCCAAACACACGATAAAATGTGCTGCCTTTCTAAGAAAAACCTTGAAATATGCAAGTTGACCTAAATTTTAAATTCCATTCATGTCTTTTTCTACACTATGTTACCAAAACGAACGAACAGATGGACAAAAGGATAAAGAGAGAGAGGGAGGGCTGAAAATCAGGAACGCATGCAACACGCGTCGCACGATACACAAATGCTGCCATCACGCGTGTAAGACTACATGCACTAACTTTTTTCAGACGGACAGTGATAAAATACATATTTTGAACGCAGCCACTTAGCGCTTTTAAATTTGGATATTTGGGTTCCTTAGGGTTTGCTGACAAAGAATATGTACAACGTTATGCAAATAGTCTAGGAATTAACAAGTTATAACCAAAATAAAATAGTGGGGATGCCTGACAGCATGGAATCATTTCTGCTCATAAAATTTTTTTTATAACGTGTTTGAAAAAAATCTTACGTTACAGAATTAGCCTACCATGTAAACTCCAAATTGATTGGAGCGCAACAAATGAAAGACTAACCACGATTGGTCGGGCTATAAATACTATCTTGGTTGTTAGGGAGACGTAGAAAGGTAACATTTTTTCAAACACTTGTCGAAACGGGGCCTCATTGGCTAGACTCGCTGATATAATCACTTAGGAGCGTTAGTTCGAAACCACTTGTTTAAATAAGCTTGATAAAGCGACAGTGCGTTGAAGCCAGCTCACATTTTTGCTAAAATAAAAGCCTGGAACATAAGCAGATGGGAATTTGTGCCAGTAAATGTGCCAGAATTCATTGCTAATCAACGTATCTGTGTTTATTTCCATGAAATTGTGGTAAGCTTGAACCATTCAGTATCTTTTAATGAAAATTGAATGTAAATTGTTAATTTATGCCTGTATATATATGTGTAGTTCAGTGGCAAACAGGAGATAAAGCCTATAATGCTCCAGCCTGAACAGAGGGTGTCGGAGGGAAGTAAAACGGCATGGAATGGCCAAATAGTACACTGACACCTGGATGATTGATTAGACAGAAATAATGCTGGAAGTGCAGAGGCGTGGTAACCATTAAGGAGGTAAATACTGGTATAAAGTATTTCAGATGAAGCTGACAGTTGGCCTAACGCTCTGAACTCAATGTTTGTGTTGTCTTGTGCTCAGTGTAGAACTAGAGTATCAATTAGTTATGAAGTAGAAGGTACATCCTTCTTGTTTTCAGGGACCGTGGTCTTGATGGTACTGAGCAGCACCTGGTCAGAGCTTTGCTGAATCCAGAGTCGGACAGCATACTCCTTGGTCCATTTAGCTATCAGTGAGGTGTCTCCAGAGCCCAGAGGAGAATTCGAGCAGAGGAGTCCTTTCCTGCCGCCATCACGCAAGATAAGCTGATTTGGCCAGCTGAGCTCAACATTATGTCCCCTCATCTTGAAATGACTTTATAAAAATAACATTCAGAGGGGAATTTAATTGTCTTAATATCAGGAACTGAGAACATCTCCAATACTAGTCCCTAAAGACAAACTATTGAAGTCATGATGACAAATACCAACAGAGCTTGAACAAAACAAAACCAGTATTACCTCATTTTACTACTACACAACTGACACACATAGGATATTTGTAATAATATATGTCACTACTATATTCATATTGGTAAATTCTGTACATATAACTTGTAATTTAAATTGATTGTGATTCCTGGTTCCCTTGTAGTTGAATCAGGACACATATTCATTCATGCCAGTAATGAATACATATTGTTATTTGAAAAGTTATCAGTGACTCTTTTAAGATATCCTTGTAGAGTGTTATATGTATGTGAGTGTCACAGTGTTGTCAAGTGTAGTGGAATAAATTAAATTGTTTATCCGTCTGTTGTTGTTATGACTTACACTTCATCATACACATACCCTAGACACATAACGTAGTCATCACACTATTCCAGAATAATTCTGACTGAGATATATAGATATGTGGTAGCAAGTAAGGTTATCTATAATACACTACTCTTCTTAGATATAGATACCTTCACAGCTGATCTCAGTCAGTACACTAAGTCCCCTATAAATATTTATACCATCCCACTTCACCACATACTCCTTCACAAAAGGTCATGGGTGTTGCATTGTAAATCTTCCTACCTACATGCAGAAGTAGAGGAAAAGGTAGTCCAGTAGCAAATACTGCCGTAATGGAGTGGAGTGTTAGAGACTTCACTATACTAGGTTCAGCTTCGAGAGGCAGTGTTACCAGTTTCCTTCCTCGCTGCCTTTGCCTTCCCTAACTCAAGAGCAGAATCATGTATCCATTCAAACTGGGTAGACTGGAGCGTGAAGCCACCGTGTTTCGATCCCGGTACATTTGCCGCGAGAGGCCAAGCTCTAACAACTCTACTAATCGGACGCTGGCAGAGGGATTAACGATATATTTTACAGGTGACACTAAATCTGCATTGAGCCGGTAAATCTGCAGTTTTACTGTGATCTGTTTCTTTTGGAGATATTTTTATTTCCAGCATCAGAGAGGATGAAATAACAAAAGGTGAAAACCCTTCTTCTAAGTGTAATTTTGTGGTTTTACGAAAGATTTTCAAACAGGCCACAAGGTCTTTTATATTTGGTCATGCGCCCTAATATAACCGACGATCCTGTGTCTAGGTTGAACGCGGCGCACCTCGCCAAAACGAGACAAAATTTTTTTTTTTTTAAACTCTCCGAAGTCAATCATTTTTTAAGTGAAATAGAAAGAGGATTGCAAAATTAAAAACAAGAAATAAAGCTAAAAATCTGGCACCTACAAAATTGATTTCCATTCCGTTATCATCAACAATCGTAACAGAAAGTGAACAAATGAAACGAAAACCATATTGTCAACAAGGTGACCACAAAAAAAAATAAAAAAAACTCAGATATGGAAAGTGCGCGACACAAATAAATAAATAAATGGAAGATAAATAAACCTTTTACAAACAAATAAATAAATGAAAGATAAATAAACCTTTTACAAACAAATAAATAAATGAAAGATAAATAAAACTTTTACAAACAAATAAATAAATGAAAGATAAATAATTATTTTACAAACAAATTAATAAATGAAAGATAAATAAACTTTTTACAAAAAATAAAAACATGAAAGATAAATAAACCTTTTACAAACAAATAAGTAAATGAAATAAAAATAAACCTTTTACAAACAAACAAATAAATCAAAGATAAATAAACCTTTTACAAACAAATAAGTAAATGAAATAAAAATAAACCTTTTACAAACAAACAAATAAATCAAAGATAAATAAACCTTTTACAAACAAAAAAATCAAAGATAAATAAACATTTTACAAACAAATAAATAAATGAAAGATAAATAAACATTTTACAAACAGACAAATACTTACTTACTTACTTAGTCGTTCCCCTTCTACCGTGAGGTGTAGAGGTTTGGAAGAGAGAGCGCCAGACTATCCTATCGGCTGTCTTCCAGTTCGTCGCCTTTAGAATCAGTCCGGTTTTCTCTCTTGTAGTTCGCGTAATCATGTTTTAAAGCAAACAGGTGATTGGCCTGTTGTGCCTTTGCATGGTGGAGGGGCTGCCTCTGTACGGCCTCCATGCAGGCCGCCCTCCTCCTTTTTCAGCCGGGCTTGGGACCGGCCTAGGCGGAGTTACAGACAAATACATGATAGATAAATAAAACTTCCTTCATCGTCGGACTCGATCTCACACCATTTTATGACAAGCCAGACATCTTATCAACTTTAAGCAGTCAAATTAGTTAACATAAATACTGTGAAAGCATAAATCATAATTTTCCAGTACTTCATAAGCGTGGCATTTACTTCTTTTTTTTTTTTTTATCTTCAATATGCCACACAAATGAAGGCAGAAAAACGTAATAATGATCATAATAATAATAAAAAGACAAGCAGCAAATATTTCCAAATGGAACCTTAGTTTTTTTTTTTAAATTTTGCTGTGATCAGCGTCAAAACTGACAATGCTTATGTTTGAAACTGCATGCTAGTTATATAGAATTGTGTGAACATTTAGACACATATAAACACTCGGACGTACAACGGGGTAGTTTTATTTATGAATTTCGATATTAATCATCACTTTACTATAACTAGAATTTCAAATTGCAATGTTTGCCTGCATATATATGTGTGTGTGAATGTATATACATATGATTGTGTTGTACTTGTTTGCCTGTATATATATATGTGTGTGTGTGAATGTATATACATATGATTGTGTTGTACTTGTTTGCCTGTATATATATATGTGTGTGTGTGAATGTATATACATATGATTGTGTTGTACTTGTTTGTCTGTATATATATATGTGTGTGTGTGAATGTATATACATATGATTGTGTTGTACTTGTTTGCCTGTATATATATATATGTGTGTGTGTGTGAATGTATATACATATGATTGTGTTGTACTTGTTTGCCTGTATATATATATGTGTGTGTGAATGTATATACATATGATTGTGTTGTACTTGTTTGTCTGTATATATATGTGTGTGTGTGAATGTATATACATATGATTGTGTTGTACTTGTTTGCCTGTATATATATATGTGTGTGTGTGAATGTATATACATATGATTGTGTTGTACTTGTTTGTCTGTATATATATATGTGTGTGTGAATGTATATACATATGATTGTGTTGTACTTGTTTGCCTGTATATATATGTGTGTGTGAATGTATATACATATGATTGTGTTGTACTTGTTTGCCTGTATATATATATATATATATGTGTGTGTGTAAATGTATATACATATGATTGTGTTGTACTTGTTTGCCTGTATATATATATATATGTGTGTGTGTGAATGTATATACATATGATTGTGTTGTACTTGTTTGCCTGTATATATATATATATGTGTGTGTGAATGTATATACATATGATTGTGTTGTACTTGTTTGCCTGTATATATATATATGTGTGTGTGAATGTATATACATATGATTGTGTTGTACTTGTTTGTCTGTATATATATGTGTGTGTGTGAATGTATATACATATGATTGTGTTGTACTTGTTTGCCTGTATATATATATATGTGTGTGTGTGAATGTATATACATATGATTGTGTTGTACTTGTTTGTCTGTATATATATGTGTGTGTGTGAATGTATATACATATGATTGTGTTGTACTTGTTTGCCTGTATATATATATATATGTGTGTGTGAATGTATATACATATGATTGTGTTGTACTTGTTTGCCTGTATATATATATATGTGTGTGTGAATGTATATACATATGATTGTGTTGTACTTGTTTGCCTGTATATATATGTGTGTGTGTGAATGTATATACATATGATTGTGTTGTACTTGTTTGCCTGTATATATATATATGTGTGTGTGTGAATGTATATACATATGATTGTGTTGTACTTGTTTGTCTGTATATATATATATGTGTGTGTGAATGTATATACATATGATTGTGTTGTACTTGTTTGCCTGTATATATATATATATGTGTGTGTGAATGTATATACATATGATTGTGTTGTACTTGTTTGCCTGTATATATATATGTGTGTGTGAATGTATATACATATGATTGTGTTGTACTTGTTTGCCTGTATATATATATGTGTGTGTGTGAATGTATATACATATGATTGTGTTGTACTTGTTTGTCTGGAGATGAAAGAAATGATTAAGACGTGGAACTACTGGCACAAGAAAGGAGGACTTGCCATAAGTTTGTTAAAGGCCTATGTGCTTCGAGCTGAAATGTAATAATGATAGATAATAATTTTATCGCTGCCTTTGCATTCCCTAACTTAAGAGCAAAATGAAGTACCCATTTACAGCAGGGTAGACCGGAGCATTATTTTGTCTCATATCAAGTGCGTTAACCTTTCTTCCGTTCGACACTCTTTATTGGATAACTATACGTTTTACAGCGGGAATGGTCAGGTTTTTCTTTTGTATCTTCAGTGGTCGACAAAAATTTACTCCTGCTGTACTGGTTCATATTTATAGATAGTTCCATTGTGGTGCACTTTTCAGAAGTGACCATGTTGTATTCGAGGTTATGTTTTGGCCCGGAGAAATGATTTTATTTTGTTTTTAAATTATAAATTAGAAAGTTCAGAGATCCATTTTTGTTGCTTATAAAGTACAATCCAAATTTTATGAAAACATAAAAATGACTGATACCCCTCATGTATTGCGAGTAGAGAAGTTATAACACCTGTCATTTTTCTTAACACTTGAAATTTGTTTGTTTAATGAGTGTTTCAGTCTTCTTCTTCTTCCGTCCTCAGCCACCGACCGTCAAAGCAGTCAGTGGCCATCACGCCCAGTGGCGTCCTAGGGCAACAGCAGATAGGTTTTCTTTGCCACTGTTTCCCATCACGCCTATTGGCGTCTTTAGGGCAATGGCAAATCAATCCATCTGCCGTTGTTTCCGTAATCGAAGTGACTGGCAAACGGGTGATCAGCCCGTTGGTGAGTGTTTCAGTATTTTATCAAAATGGGGGCGGAGTGGCTAAGAGGTTTGGCGTCCGCCTCGAATCTGGGGTACCAGGTTCGATTCCCAGTAAGGGAATATAATTTATGGAAATTTTTGTTCAGAACCAGTGGTCCTAATAATGTCATACTCCCCCCTGGTCTCCTGGGTAGTGAGATCGGATACCTAGCCTTCTTGGATAAGGGCGAGAAAAATAGGAGGTCCCGTGTGCAAGTTGCGCTCGTTAAAAATCCAACAGCAGTCGGAAATCGTAAAGAGTAGGCTGTGGCAAAATTTAAAAAATTAGAAACTTACCCACCACAGAAATATGTATAGAATGTGTGATTCCTATATACATACACTGGGATTCTTGCCGGTGCTATGAAGTTCGTGCACTGTGCTGAAATCCGCCTTGTGTGATCTAAGGGAGGAGATCGGAGCACACTGATGGAGTTGTCCGTGTGCAATGAAGATAGTCCTTAAAAACCAAACCAAACCAAACGAATGTGGGATTATAGACAGACATAAGAGCCGCGCTGTTGTAATGGTTGTAGTGGGTTTGATGGTATTGTATGATGGTGATATTACTAAATGTAATGTATGAGGCCAGCTGTGAAGGCTCCTGAGATAAAATGTAGTTGTGAATTGTCAGAAGGCCTTTCTTGCTACCACTACGACCTCACACTCAATTTTTTTTTTTTTTGTAATGAATGTAGCTATGTAAAATGTCTAGGGTAATGATATGTAATGTGGTGTGATAGTTATGGATACACCCACAGATATTTAAGCAGACCAATAATATTTAACAAATATTATAATACACTGAACTAACTCAAGAGTGTAAAATGTTTGATAGAATTATATTACATTTATTTGTTCTGGATCAAGTTTTATGTTGACCAGAACTTTTTTTAAAAAAAAAGGATTTAAAAATTTTGAAAGAAATGCATGGAATGTTACATAATAAATGCAAGAGTGTACATATATAAGTACTAGACTAGTTAGTTTTATTAAAATGTTCTAGTAGTCATCTACTTGGGAGGATAGTTAATGCTTGTGCTGTTGGGGTGGCCTCATCACACCTGTCTATATTGACTACACAGTGTCCAGTAAATTACAGGAATTGTATGGGGTATTAGTAACTAAAAGGCGTTGGTGAACTTCCAGCAGACCAGAGGCTCACTCAACTTGCATATGTAGCTCTGGTGCTGAAATCTGGTGGTCCCACCTCTCCGTGCTGGCGGGCAATAATAGTGGTCTCTGTCACAACGTACTGCACAGATACACTCGAGTACAATCACCAACTGAATGGACACCGCCTTGTTGACAACTGAAACTCACAGCTCTGCAATCAAAGTATTGGCTATGTGTCAAAATTCTATTCTCTACCCACGTCTGGACACAACACGGACACAACAACCACATCATACAGACAGGTCAGATCTCTCTGACCAAACAGCACATTTACCATGGTGGTTTTACATCAGATAGGTCCTCCCAGACTATAGATTCTGAAAAATATTTATTAGTTTCCTTCCCTAAAAGTGGATAGGTAATATGTTTCATTATTCTCAACACTTGATCTGTCTTTCCTAACCCTTGCTGGAGTTTATGTATATTGTTGGTCCCTAGACCCTGACTTGGGCGGGGGGTCTAGAGCAAATCCCTACTTGTTTGTAAGGCTAGATTATGATATGGCAGTATCAAATCACTCGAACATTAAACAATATTCAAAATATACAAAGAAATAATTTCAATCTTACCAGATTATGAATAAAGAACACAGAAATGCTAGCAAAACTCAGCTGAGCTGCTGGCTATAGTATGGCGTCCCTGAACTTATTTCACTTTCTTTCATTTGGAAATCACCACACTTTAAAATACTGTGTCTATCATCGAACAACTATTGAGGAATGGCCCCACTTGCGCGTCTGAGCGCCGATAAAATGATTGTCTGTGGCCAATCACTGCCTAGGTTTATTTCAAATTCAAATTTCCTACCCTAAAGTCATTTCAGTCATGCTTCAGTCAAGTATGGATGTTTATCTGTTAGTCTGTCCGTCTCTACTTGTTTTTTTCAAAAACGTACTTGATTTTTGAACCAACCTTTCTCTCCCCTCCAAAATTTTGTCGTTAAAAGTTATATTTAGACACCGCTCCCACCAATGTCCCTTCGCTTCCCTACTAAGTAGATTTGAACACCTGCGTCTCAAGGTCGTGTTTTTGTGTGCAAATAGCGACACTTTTTATTCAATACAGTCTGTCGCTGATGTGAACAACACTGTCTTTTGTCATTATCTTCAATATTATCTATCCGTCTGTAAAATTAAGAACATATTAGTTCACTGCTCAGAATGGGCCATCCGGCCAGCTAATTTTTATATTCCTAACATTAATATTACGAAAAAGTTACTTTTTAATTTTTGTAATATTCCAAACATCTGCGTTCTGCCGCTGAATTCAAATCAAAGGCTTGGTATCGCAAAAGCGACCAATAAATGACTGTGGCGTAACATATCCAAGGTCCCTTCTGTCGAGTTCCTTACTTTATGTCAACTTGGGAAACGTGACTTTTCTCCGTTTCCCCCCCAATTGCGTCTCCTTAGCCTTTCTAGTCTCACGCAATCTTTCCAGTCATATTTTTTCCTTTTTATCCGCCGTTCCCCTCCTGTCTAGCAAGTCAATTTTTATGGAGGGTGATGACCCGCGGTCTGGGCGATCATGTACTATCAGCAGCCTACGCATTATGTTTTTATCCTTACATGTTATCTTTGGAGGTATTTTACCGTTGTATCTCTGTCAATTTCACTACAATGGTTAACACACTGCGCTGGCGATCAGGTGATCCCGGTTCGAGCCCTGGCGAGACATTTGAAGGGGTGTCTTCTACCAGGACTTGGACTGGAATAATTCGAGCCCTGGCGAAGACATTTGAAGAGTGGCTTCGACCAGGGACTGGAATAACCTGAACGGCTCCTGATGCGACCCAGCTCTAATGGGTACCTCCAAAATTGGCGAGTATCTGCCTGAATGGCGAGAGGACACCTGTCAGTGTACAGGGGAAAAGGGATACTCACGTAAAATCAGTCTCAGGTTAGACATATTAACCTGAGATTTCACCTCGAGTATTAGCGGGTGTAGGACAAAAATATAGACATATATAACCATACAACGTGATTTTATTGATTGATTCATTGATTTATTGAGTGGCTTATTGCAAATGTGGATCCGTTTGTAAGGGCCAGACATTGATAAGCAATAACACTACCTCACTCTATCAAACATATCGCGGAAAGCGACTAAGATTGTTGTGTATTGGGGCTAGCATTCTCATAATGTCAAATAGATAATTACAGAAAGCCCCACAAAATGAGCACTTGGAGGGCTTTGGTCCTGGCTTCCCGCAAAGGGGCCGATTGGATTAGTGGCCCTGTCACAGATGGAAATAGTGCCGCAGTAATCATCCACTTTTGCCCCTCCCCATCTAGAGTATACTTTTGCTACATGAACGAAGGATTCACCAGTTTAATTAACACGGGGGCCATCTGGCAATCAAGCCCTTTGTGAAGCAGAGAGCGAAGTGCGGAGCATGACGTAATAGATTCTTTGATCAGGGGAACACACGATATTCAGTGAGACGGACCTTGGATTGTAAAACTTTCAGATGAAAATTGCGGAGCTGATTTTCGGCAAGGCGGAGATGATGAAAGTCAAGAGGTGGTAAAATTACCTTTGATTAAAGAAATCGAACGGCAAACTGGCTCGGGTCAAGCAGTAGGTGTGACTTTCGCATTAGAGAACGATTGAACGGAATTTTTCAATATATACCATGTCTCTCCGATAGCCATGATCAGTTGCCAGAAATCTATCCTAATTCACTAGCTCGTTATCTTAAGATTTCTCGTACAGAGTGAAAATTAATAGATTCCGTGGAGTGTTTCATTTTTCTGATTGCGGTAATTTATATACTAGATTTGAAGTGATTTAGTGTGTTTAAAGTTTTCAATATATTTTTCTGAGATTTTCTGTGCTAATTAAATAACTTATAGCTAACTTTCCAGCCGTAAAGTAAATTTAATTACTCGCTATTTTTCCAGTAAGAGGTGTTTTAAATTGACTAGTACATACATTAAATAACTGTTTTCATCATCATGTGACGTATTCTTTCCAGAACGTTGTCTCCATTACAGCTGCTCTGAACGCATCACGATTCTGGGCAAGTCGACCTGCATCAGCCAAAGACAAGTTCAGACTCTCTGTGATGTCCTGGGTCCACCGTCGTCTAGGTCGTCCCCTTCCCCTTTTTCCAGGGACCATGCCTTCCATCACTATTTAAATAACTGTCTACTGTCGGCATATATTATTTACTTCTATCCATTTTATGTAAATTTTTTTAAATGACTAGTGTTCATATCAAGCGTTAACAGAATGATAGGATAAGCTAGACACGTGTGTTTTAAATCTAATTTATAACAGAGTGGTGTAGAGGTCCTATTTTTAACACGTGTTAGATATGATATTGATAATTTGGTTAAATTTTTATATGTTCTTTTCCTAAAATATAGGCTGATCAAACCTGAGTACTAGCGGCTTGTTTTCTTATGGCCATATGAACTTATGATCATACGAACTTATAATATTATAAGCATCCAAGAATATTTAATATTGATGAGCTTCTTGCTGTGACCTGTGCGGTCCAATTTAGCTCATTTTCATGAGAGAAACCAGAATAGAACCATTGAATTATAATATTAACTGGGCCAGAACTATTACCATATTTACGTATATATATCTCATCAGCCAACTGCGGAAATATATTGTCAGCAACATTTGTGTAACTTAAACCTAGCGTTTCAGCCACCTGAGGCTAAACAACCTAGGAACCGTATTTGTTCTATTTATTCTACATCGGCTATCACCACGCATGAACCTTACTCCAACCAACTAAAGGCATAGATAACTTATTGTATCCAGTACAAATTTAACACCGACTCTAGCGACTCCTGTGAAATTTGCAGTCAGCAACTACGGAGAGTCTGGGGCTGGATTTGGCAAACTTAAATTTGACACTAATTGTATATATATATATTAATTATTAGTGTATTTCATTGGAATGCCTGCGACAACTACTGGGATAAGTGCATCTGAAAGTGGCCACTGCGTGTATGTGAACTGAATGAACAGAGAAAGAAACTTATGTCTTTTGTTAACATCATATACTTATATGGTTTCTTCTTTCTTTTTTTTTAATCTCAATAATCTGATTAGTCACGGGATAGTTTACATTAGGAACCTATTCTTTTCCCATACTGACTATTTCATAACTTATTGTTAACCTTTGATCTTTTGGGTTAATTAACCTCTGTTGGGATCGTCCTTTCTTTTCCTTTACCAGAGGGGAGAACCTATTTGATTAATTTTCATTTTTGTCTGTAAACCATAATCTAGTGCGGTGTATGCTTATTGTTGTGATCTTTTATTGATAATAAACTTTATTAAACCTTTAGTTATCGTGTCGGTCAACCCCATATCTATTATATGTTATCCATAGTTTGTTTTCACGTTCGTGCGTATTTGTCACAGAATTGTGTGCATTTGAGTGTAGTGTAACTTGTATTTTCGTACAAGGAGAGAAAGTGTGTCTGATTTAAATATCGTCGTCCAGATAGGCTGGATTAGATAAATTATTCTATCCAGAGACTGTCCTTTCTCTTACACGATCACCTCTAGATAAAACTATATCTTACCCTTTACTTTCACATTGTCATCACTATCACCTCTGCTCAGACAGGGCTATAAACATCTATTACCTATCTGATAAATCATACACGACAGGCCCCCATACCTGATAAGCAGTAATTCCGTGAAACTTTTCTAAAGTTTTCTATTTGTTTTTTTTTAAACCGAGTTCAACAAGCCGCCATTGTGTTTTTCATTATTTCTGTACACAAGCCAATAGCCTTTCCACGATAATAAGTTGTACCTGCGGGCGGTTCATGCCCATGAACAGTGAAGGCTTTAGATACACTTCTGTCAGACGACAATAAAACACAGCGTAAGATTTCAAAGAATAGGTTCGCGGGGACAACATAAGGTTGTATACAGAAATATAGACAATGCTTTACCGAATTCGTGAATAGTGGTGATATATCTTTGTTTGTTCTGTGGTTGTCTGGAATTGTTGATAGTCCCTAAACTTGTTGTTGTTGTTTTGAAGAGGTGATGGATGGAGAGCGGGCACTTAACAGCTGACCGTTATTGACTCTTCTCGTTCCATCTTGGTCTACTCTGTTCAACCTGAAAGTTGGGTATAATTGGGGTATTTAGTATCATTTTATTTACTAATTTTGTATTCATTTATAATAGCTATTGTCGTTTGCAGTTGCTGATTTTAATTTATATTAGTATTTGTCCATTTTATTTTCTCTTTTGTATTGTTTATAGATACCTATTGTCTTTTACACTTTTTTTTTTCGTCCAGATAGGCTGGATTAGATAAATTATTCTTTCCTTGTCCTACGAGTAGTTAGTAAGTTTTTTCCGTTTTTTTTTTAATGATTTGCTAGTTCTTGTTGCTTAATTTCTATAAAGTACTAACCTTATATGTTTTCCTTTGTTTTGTGTATATGTCTTTTAAGTATTGATTGGGCTTCTCCTGGGGCACCTATACTCAAAACCTTATCACCTGTCATGTCTATATTGTGATTTATATAGTAAGTTTTTAATTAAAGCTTTTGTTTTTCGTACTTTTTACAGTGGATCAGGTAGTTGTGACGTACGTCTAGTTTGACTAGTGAATTTTCCCTGATATGATGGATGATTTAAAGGGACCTTTAGCTTTTCATAACATTAGAACCCCTGAACATTTGTTGTAACTTTTCGTTTGCCAGAACTCATTCCACCGGGACTCATTTAGTAGGCGGCACGAGATCTAAGAGACAGACCGAGGGATCTTAGGGGAGACTATCGGCGCTATCAAAGACAGTAGTTTTCCCTGATACGAGACGCAGTTGCTTGCCGCTAATTTCGCGTCTCGGTGTCAATCGCAACCGAGCGAACGGGGAAAAGCGAAACGGGCAGCAGCGAGCGGATACGAAGACCAGGGGGCGGCTTCTTCTCTTGATTTGGCGGTCAGATCCCCAAAAGTTCGTGAGATCAAATAAGTTGTCAAGTTTATCATGTCCCACTCAACTTACATTCCATTTTAGCTAAATAGACCATGTAGAACTAGACACGTTATCACTCGCTGGCCAGACCTTTACAGAAGCACTAGCTTTATTGAAATCTTGTTATAGATTTTCCCCTGGATTTTATATATATTTGCAGTGATTTCTAATTCTGTGCAAAGCGGTAAAATATATATTGTGTAAAGTGATCAGTGGTCTTCTCTTCTTCTTCCGTCCTTAGCCACCGACCGTCAAAGCAGTCAGTGGCCTTACGCCTAGTGGCGTCTTAGGGCAACAGCAGATAGGTTTTCTTTGCCATTGTTTCCCATCACGCCTATTGGCGTCTTTAGGGCAATGGCAAATCAATCCATCTGCTGTTGTTTCCGTAATCGAAGTGACTGGCAAACGGGTGATCAGCCCGTTGGTACGCCCGCTAATACTCGAGGCGAAATCTCAGGTTATTATTTATGTCTAACCTGACATTGATTTTACGTGAGTATCCCTTTATTTCTAGTCATGCTATTTAAAGGGATTTTGTGTTAATTTAAATCTATTTAATTAAACCATCTCAAGAGTTCCAGTTTTAAATATAATGATCTATCTATTATATTATTTCAAAAGATAATAGATGCTTAAATTAACTTTTAAAGTCGCGAAGGAATTTATAATTAATAAATTCAGTTAAGTCCTAGTTTTATAGATGTGGGTTTTTAACCACTAGAATTCGCGCAGTGTTTATTAAATACATAATTAAATACTTGAGTGTATTATAGGCTTAACGGGAAATTCATCGCGCTTTAGAAGGTTATTTGTTTTCGGTATATTACATGTCTTTTTTTTCTTTCATACAGAGTGATCGTAACCTGTGCGATCCCAGCATTAAGAAAGCAATAAAGAAATCAATCTAAGCAAAGCAAAGCATAAACAGTGTGTAGAGTTCCCCTGACGCAGAACTTGTTGAGACTGTGTAAATTTTTAATCTTTGAGGCGATTCTATGTTTGGAATTCCGCTATCTAACTTATAGCAAAGAAAGCACACCCAAAGACAAATTTAACGCACCATCAAACAACTTAAGTCGTAACGGGAAGAAGAACACTGGCCCGAGCTTTGTTAGTTTACTGACACAGAGAGATAATTCATAATTTCCTGAACAGTGATGTGACTAGTTTTCTCACTGGACTTAAACCATACCTCACGGATAAAGTGTACCAGCACGCGTAAGAATTTTATTATCCGCGGCATAGTCAAATAGACCACACCATCCTCACCCCGGTATCAGAGACCGTGCCCTCCCATAGAAACTGTTATTAAGAAAAGAGACACAACTACAGATTCATTTTCCAGCGATTACGGGACCCTTTTATGTGCTGACCGCCTACCCGATAATCTGGGGCTAGAACTTGAACAAACACTCATACATTTAGTTGAGGTGTAACTGCTGTTGTGTTATTCTATGGAGTGCAAGATTTTTTCACAATCGGTAAGTGAGAGCAAGATGAGTGAAGGCCTTTGCTAGCGCGTGTATGAATGACAGGAAATTAATTCTTTTGTGTGACCATTTTGTTAACTTGCTTACCTGGTAACATATATCTTTTCTGTATACCCTACATTGTTCCTTTAAGTGGGATAGCTGATAATTTGTTAACTCTGTTTAAAACCACCTCCTTTCCATTTGCTTAGTAAAGGGAAGAACAGCTGGGAAGAACAGGTTTTTTTTTTCTATCACCTATACCTAATTTCGTAACACCTCTTTCAGAGTAATTAACTTTACTGTTAGGTTAACGTACCCGTATTCCTGATATTATCTATCTCTGGACTGGGTTTGTCTTTGTCTAATGAGCGGGAAGGGCTTAGTCGATACCAATCTTCTTCACCCCCTCCCAAACTTGTTATTTGCATTTGTGTACTTATGATAATTTATGTAATATCTGATATTTTTAGTGATTGATGTTTAAAGTGAATAAAATCACCTAAACTCATTTAGTTCTGTGTGTTGGATATACCCAAAGCCCAACATTTCCCCTATTCGTTTAATATAGTTTGTATCAACGTCGTGTGTGTGTTTGAAAACACTAAATCGGTGAGCGCGCAGATGCGAGTCTGGAAAACTGGCAAATAATTGTTTGACCAGGAGAGTGAAAGAGAAGATTGAGAGACACGATTTGTCGTAAATAAGTCTGTCTTTACTCTCCTCCAGCACGCTGTGAAGTAACTATTAAATCTCTACATTTCTATCACTGAGCTTTCCATCATCATTTTCCACTCTAAACCGGACCACTATTTCTACGACTCTTTTCTCTCAAAATAAATTTACGACAATATTTGGCCGGCTCGTCTGGGATAATTTTGAGATACATTTGATGCACACATATTTGTGGGCTGGTTCTGGGATCTTGAGCTACATTTGAGGCAATCGCATAGCCGGGTTAAAGATATTTTGAGTCTGATTTAGTTTGGGTCTAACTAGGTAGAGTGTGAATGATTTGTCTTTGTGAATTAGGGAAATAAATAAATAATTACACCCCTAAACAAACGTTCTTTAAGTATTTGGGTTGTCCACACAGCATATTTACAGGTTGTTTTCTCTCCACAGCAGTAGAAAGTACAGACAAACAAATATATTGGCTATTTTATTATCCTCTGGCGGAGATAATTATATTTCTTTCTTTATAAAAGTTGCTGGGATTGCGTGATTGTTTTACAGTCACTAAGGTTTTTGAAGTCAAAAAGAGTTGAGCTTAGCTAAAGACGGATTGTTCTGATTTTTAAAAATTAAGTTAACAACGTCTCATCTCAATAATTGACTTTAGGGACGGAGTTTGTTGTCAGAGATTTAAAATTTAGGGAAATTTTTTTTTCTTTTAAATTGTTTTAATATAAATTTTTCTCGACTGTTAGTAAAAGTAGATTCTTTTCCAGTGTAACTTACCATTTAGTGGCATAGTCGCTTGCGTTTAGAGCCTTAATTGCCAGATAATAGCAGCGATAAGTTTGCACAGTACAGGTAGGAGGTAACACAGGTAAATTTGTACTTGTGTTTTTTTCTCGTAGCGGTTCAGAGTTCCTCCCTTTCGCGTTTCTTCTTACTAGTTCTCTAAGCATACTTCATCTTATTCTTTAACAATGGCAGAGAGGATAAAGATGAGGTCCATCTTGAGGCTGGAAGCGAAAGAGGCAGGATTAGATGCAGAAGCTGCAAACGCGTTTATTAACCAGGAATTGGAAATATATGACGCGGAGCAACAGAGAGCCGAAGCTGAGAGGAAGGCGGAGCAACAGAGAGCAGAAGCTGAGAGGAAGGAAGAGAAAGAAAGAACAGAGAGGAGAGAAGCCCAGGAGAGGGCAGATAAGAAAGAAGCGGAAGAACGTCTTTTGGAACAGAAGAAAATTGAAGCAGAGATGGAAACTCGCAGAGAGAGAGAGAGACAAGGAAAGACAGCATCAACTGGCGCTTAAGGCTCTAGAGAGTCGGGGCGCCTCTACTTCGACTAACGGAGAGCCGTCTTCGCCCCAGTCTCAATCAATGGACCTCTCCAGTACTCAATCTGCCCAATTAACTGCTATGTCGTTTTCTTTAGAATCTTTTCCTAGCCCTAACGAAAAAATTGACAGCTACCTAGAAAAATTCGAGAGACTCGCGAATCTTTATGGGTTAGAGAGTACCCGCTGGGCGCTCAAACTTTCAACGTCACTGAAAGGCAATGCTTATGACGTGTACACAAAGCTGGGACCGAATCAACATGATTACGACATGTTGAAAAAGGCCTTACTACAGCAGTTTGAGATGACTGCCCGAAAGTTTCTGCAGTTGTTCAGAAACGGCCGAAAAGAGAGCACGGAAACATTTCCACAGTTCTCTTCACGTCTCACGGGTTATCTGACAAAGTGCATTGAATTATCTGACCTACCTCTTTCATATGAGGGACTCCTCGAACTTGTTCTTGTGGAGCAGATAAAATCCACTTTGTCGAATGAAACTCGTAGATTTTTGGCTGAACAGGGGGCAGTCAGGCTTGAAGACATACTCAATAAAGCCGAACGCTATAGCAATGCAATGGCCGAACTTCCCAGCACTAAACGTAAACCCACCGATGAGCCATCTCGAAAACAGAATCTAGAGCAGGCATCCTATTCTTCCACTTCCTCTCAACATTATAACCAACGAGATAACAATACCCAGAAACCTCCCCAGGAAAAATCGAAATTCTACAAAACCCGATACCCCCCCAACACAAATTCTGATCAACCCAACAAGCCTACGTGGCAGCGCGGCCACCAAGGTCAAGGAAAAGGGAAGACCCCTACACCAGGAACGTCTGATCAGGGCAAACAAACCGGTGCAAACCGCATTGGATGTTTGCATACAGCCTCGAAAGGTAGAGTCAATGTCAGTGATTCTCAACCTGAGGGGGACCGACCCTCAACTCGAGGAACTGTAATTTTGAACGGTACCTCTACTACTTGTCTTTTTGACACTGGATTAAGTTTTGATTGTATTGTCGCTAGGCACCTAGTCAAACCCGGTCAGGAGACAGAGGAAACCGTCAAACTTAGTGGAGTTTTCAGGAGTGATGCACCCAGGACGCTTCCTATCGCACTGGTAGAAATACACTCTGACTTTGTCAGAGGAGTTATTAAAGCGGCCATAATGGATGATCCGATCTACCCAGTTATCCTGGGATGTAGATATGTGTTCTTGGGAGACCTAAGGAGCCGATTCTGGCAGCGGTAACCACAAGAGGGCAAGCCAAGAAGGAGAGGGAGCCTGCGCCAAACTTGTTGCCGAATGAACTGAAGGAGGCGCAACAAAAGGACCCTACTCTGGCGCCCTGCTTTAAAAAACTGCCCATGGCTAAGGACCCCAGACACAACGGAGACATCTTTTCTAAGGATGGTGTATTGTATCGTAGAACGGGCAACCCGGACACGGGGAATAACCAGCTCCTAGTACCGACGCAGTACAGAAACCAGATCTTAGAAATGGGGCACTCTCTTCCCTTTAGCGGACACATGGGACAAAACGCCACTATTCAGCGAATAAAAAACCACTATTGGTGGCCAGGAATGAACTCTGACATTGTCAGGTATGTGAAATCCTGCGCCCAGTGCCAACGGGTAGCACCCAAGCACTTGACACCCCCAGTACCTATGGGGCAAATGCCAATAGTAGGGACTCCATTTGAACGGGTTGCTGTCGACATTATTGGTCCTCTGGAAAAGACCAAAAGAAGGAACAGGTTCATCCTGACCTTAATTGACACTTGCACTATGTGGGCCGAAGCCGTACCGCTACCATGCACTAATTCCAAGCATGTCGCAGAAGCCCTTGTGCAAATTTTTACACGGTTGGGATTACCTCAACACGTTTTGACGGACAATGGATCCCAATTCCGTAGCCTGTTAATGGAGGAGATCTTTAAGATCTTGAGGGCCAAACATATCCACACAAGTCCCTACCATCCGGCCGGAAATGGGCTCGTGGATCGTTTTAACGGTACCCTCACCATGATGTTACGTAAGCTGGGTCAGGAGAAACCGAAAGACTGGGACCAATATATATCGGCTGCCTTATTCGCCTACCGAGAGGTACCCCAAGCGTCTACGGGTTTTGCGCCAGCTACACTTTTATTTGGCAGACCTATTAAGGGGCCACTAGAAGCCTTACTTCGGTCCCTGACAGACCAGAAGGCTGACGAGACAGTCGTCTCTGCAAGCAAGTATGTATCTGAGCTTAAGGAAAGGCTAAAGCTAGGATGGGATCTAGCTACTACCAACCTTAAGAAAGCCCGCGCTAAAATTACTAAAAGATACAACAAAGCTGCAAAAGAGAGAGAACTACAACCAGGGGAGAAAGTCCTATTGCTACTTCCAACCGGAAGCAATAAACTTCGCATCGGATGGCAAGGACCGTTTACCGTCCTTAAAAAGATCTCACGTATCAACTACAAGATCTCCATCAAAGGAAAGGAGAAGGTCTTCCACATAAATCTGCTAAAGAAATATTTGGAAAGACCGGTGCCATCCTCCGAGCATCTCCTGGCTGTCGCCATAGCAACGGAAGACGAGGAAGATGATGATGGTTGCATGGAGTATCCACTGCAACCCACAGAATCCTTTAAAGATGTCAAGTTCGGCGACAATCTCTCACCAGAACAACAAACAGAAACTAGGGCTCTACTAAAACAGTACAGTGCAGTTTTAACGGATGTACCTGGTCGAACAAATCTCATTGAATTTGATATGAAATTAACAAACGAGACCCCTGTTCAAACCAGAGTTTACCCCATCCCGTACGCTAAAGCTGATGCACTTCGCGGAGAAATAGACAAGCTGCGTCAGGCAGGAATTATCAGTGAGTCTACATCTCCTTACAGCTCGAGCGTAGTGCTGTTGCAGAAGCCCAATAAGGAAGTTCGGCTGTGCATTGATTACAGGTTGCTAAACGCTGTAACGGAATTCCAGCCCGAACCTCTCCAAACTGTTTCTGAGTTGTTCACCAAGCTCAGCAAGGCTAAGATCTTCTCCAAGATTGACCTCAGTAAAGGTTATTATCAAATACCAGTCAAGGAGGAAATTAAACCTTTGTTAGCTTTCAGCACTAGTGAAGGACATTACACATTTAACGTGATGCCGTTCGGTTTGCATAACGCACCAGGAGTGTTCACCAGGATGATGAGGAAGCTTCTAGAACCATTGCAAAGTCCCCATATCCATAATTTCATGGATGACATCTTAATTGCATCGGAAACCTATGAAGAACATATTGCTACGGTTGCTATGCTCCTCAGGAGACTACAGGAAACGGGTCTCACAGCCAGACCTAGCAAATGTCTCATCGGGTTTGAACAGTTAGACTTCCTGGGGCACACTATTTCTCACGGATGCAGTTGGCCTATTAAGAAGAACGTGGAGAAAATAGTGGCAGCAAAAAGACCCCGAACGAAGAAAGACGTACGTTCCTTCATATCGCTATGTGCATACTATCAGAAGTACATCCAGAACTTCAACGGACTGACGGCACCTCTGACTGACCTCACAAAGAAAGGTTGTCCTGATAAGGTCATATGGGATCAAAAGTGCGAACACGCGTATAGCACTTTGAAAGGACAGTTGTCTGCATACCCCATTTTGAGGTTGCCTGACCTCAAGAAACCTTTTGTACTGAGAGTCGACGCGTCAGGTCAGGGCATCGGGTCAACACTGCTTCAAGCCGATGACAGTGACCTGAACATGCTATTTCCAGTTGCCTATGGCAGTCGGAAATTAAATAAAGCGGAACGGAACTACAGCGTAGTTGAAAGGGAATGTCTTGCTCTGATTGACGGTATCAGACGCCATCATGAGTTTCTTTATGGTACATCGTTCACGGTGCAAACAGACCACGCTCCGTTAGCATTTCTTGGTGCCAATAAAGAATTTAACGCTAGGATCATGCGTTGGGCCCTCCTTCTAAGCGTCTATTCTTTCAAAGTGGAATATATTCCGGGAAGACAGAATGTCGGGGCTGATTTTCTGAGTAGAAACTGGTCTACAGAGGAAGAAGAGCAAACTGAAGATACCACTCATCCTAAAATCACCAATCAGGTCACCTCCATTGTCAAAAATGAAAACATGAAAAATGGTTTCATGTCTAAAAGTGGGGACGATTGTGACGTACGTCTAGTTTGACTAGTGAATTTTCCCTGATATGATGGATGATTTAAAGGGACCTTTAGCTTTTCATAACATTAGAACCCCTGAACATTTGTTGTAACTTTTCGTTTGCCAGAACTCATTCCACCGGGACTCATTTAGTAGGCGGCACGAGATCTAAGAGACAGACCGAGGGATCTTAGGGGAGACTATCGGCGCTATCAAAGACAGTAGTTTTCCCTGATACGAGACGCAGTTGCTTGCCGCTAATTTCGCGTCTCGGTGTCAATCGCAACCGAGCGAACGGGGGAAAGCGAAACGGGCAGCAGCGAGCGGATACGAAGACCAGGGGGCGGCTTCTTCTCTTGATTTGGCGGTCAGATCCCCAAAAGTTCGTGAGATCAAATAAGTTGTCAAGTTTATCATGTCCCACTCAACTTACATTCCATTTTAGCTAAATAGACCATGTAGAACTAGACACGTTATCACTCGCTGGCCAGACCTTTACAGAAGCACTAGCTTTATTGAAATCTTGTTATAGATTTTCCCCTGGATTTTATATATATTTGCAGTGATTTCTAATTCTGTGCAAAGCGGTAAAATATATATTGTGTAAAGTGATCAGTGGTCTAGTCATGCTATTTAAAGGGATTTTGTGTTAATTTAAATCTATTTAATTAAACCATCTCAAGAGTTCCAGTTTTAAATATAATGATCTATCTATTATATTATTTCAAAAGATAATAGATGCTTAAATTAACTTTTATAGTCGCGAAGGAATTTATAATTAATAAATTCAGTTAAGTCCTAGTTTTATAGATGTGGGTTTTTAACCACTAGAATTCGCGCAGTGTTTATTAAATACATAATTAAATACTTGAGTGTATTATAGGCTTAACGGGAAATTCATCGCGCTTTAGAAGGTTATTTGTTTTCGGTATATTACATGTCTTTTTTTTCTTTCATACAGAGTGATCGTAACCTGTGCGATCCCAGCATTAAGAAAGCAATAAAGAAATCAATCTAAGCAAAGCAAAGCATAAACAGTGTGTAGAGTTCCCCTGACGCAGAACTTGTTGAGACTGTGTAAATTTTTTATCTTTGAGGCGATTCTATGTTTGGAATTCCGCTATCTAACTTATAGCAAAGAAAGCACACCCAAAGACAAATTTAACGCACCATCAAACAACTTAAGTCGTAACGGGAAGAAGAACACTGGCCCGAGCTTTGTTAGTTTACTGACACAGAGAGATAATTCATAATTTCCTGAACAGTGATGTGACTAGTTTTCTCACTGGACTTAAACCATACCTCACGGATAAAGTGTACCAGCACGCGTAAGAATTTTATTATCCGCGGCATAGTCAAATAGACCACACCATCCTCACCCCGGTATCAGAGACCGTGCCCTCCCATAGAAACTGTTATTAAGAAAAGAGACACAACTACAGATTCATTTTCCAGCGATTACGGGACCCTTTTATGTGCTGACCGCCTACCCGATAATCTGGGGCTAGAACTTGAACAAACACTCATACATTTAGTTGAGGTGTAACTGCTGTTGTGTTATTCTATGGAGTGCAAGATTTTTTCACAATCGGTAAGTGAGAGCAAGATGAGTGAAGGCCTTTGCTAGCGCGTGTATGAATGACAGGAAATTAATTCTTTTGTGTGACCATTTTGTTAACTTGCTTACCTGGTAACATATATCTTTTCTGTATACCCTACATTGTTCCTTTAAGTGGGATAGTTGATAATTTGTTAACTCTGTTTAAAACCACCTCCTTTCCATTTGCTTAGTAAAGGGAAGAACAGCTGGGAAGAACAGGTTTTTTTTTTCTATCACCTATACCTAATTTCGTAACACCTCTTTCAGAGTAATTAACTTTACTGTTAGGTTAACGTACCCGTGTTCCTGATATTATCTATCTCTGGACTGGGTTTGTCTTTGTCTAATGAGCGGGAAGGGCTTAGTCGATACCAATCTTCTTCACCCCCTCCCAAACTTGTTATTTGCATTTGTGTACTTATGATAATTTATGTAATATCTGATATTTTTAGTGATTGATGTTTAAAGTGAATAAAATCACCTAAACTCATTTAGTTCTGTGTGTTGGATATACCCAAAGCCCAACATTTCCCCTATTCGTTTAATATAGTTTGTATCAACGTCGTGTGTGTGTTTGAAAACACTAAATCGGTGAGCGCGCAGATGCGAGTCTGGAAAACTGGCAAATAATTGTTTGACCAGGAGAGTGAAAGAGAAGATTGAGAGACACGATTTGTCGTAAATAAGTCTGTCTTTACTCTCCTCCAGCACGCTGTGAAGTAACTATTAAATCTCTACATTTCTATCACTGAGCTTTCCATCATCATTTTCCACTCTAAACCGGACCACTATTTCTACGACTCTTTTCTCTCAAAATAAATTTACGACAGTAGTGGTCTATGTCATTCTCTTCCTGACATTCTTGGCAGTGTGGTTCCTCTATCAAAAAGTATGCTGCACCGAGACGGAGACGCCACAGTTTTTTGTTCGATGGTATCTTTAGTTCTTCTCTGACCTGGCACGTCCTTGTTGGTTCTTTCAGCAGTTTGAACGCGTGTCTGCCTTTTCTACTGTTCTTCCATGTTGTCTTCCATTCCTCGTTTATAGTTATCTTCACTTGGCTCTTGATCTCCGACCTTCCCAGTCCTGCTCTTATATTGTTTTTACTTATTCTTCCATTCTTGGCGTTCTGGTCTGCCAACTCGTTACCAGCTATACCTATGTGTGCTGGAACCCACACTAGCCTCACACTACATCCTCTGTTCCCTAGTGATGTATTAATTGCTGGAATTTCTTCCTTTATGTCTGGCCGGCTACATTTACCTGGGTGCTCTAGTGCTTGTAGTGATGATAGTGAGTCTGTAAATATCGTAACAGCTTCTGGTGGGTTATCTTCGATTATTTCTAAAACATTTAGAATGGCTACCATCTCTGCGGTAAAAATCGAAGCCCCTTCATTTACACTGTAGCTCTGTTTAATTCCCCACTGTGGTATTACGACTCCTGCGCCTAGTTGCCCACTATCACCCTTGGATCCATCAGTGTAAACGGCCAGACTTTGTTTTGTTAGTTGATCTATGAACTTTCTACTTATCATTTTGGCTTCCTTATCTTCTTTGTTTTGTTTGATCTTTTCAGTAAGTGAGTAGTCTATGATTGGTGTTTTTAGTTCCCAGGGTGGTACTTTGCTTCTATATTTATTACTATTTTTAATTGTGTTTGACAGTTCTTTGAACTGCGTTAGATCTTCTATAGTTCTCCACCCTGTTGGATATCTATCTTCATTTAAGGGGACGTCCCATACACTTTGTTGGTTTTGGATAAATGCTTTATGTGCTGGGTGGGTCACTTCTTGTGCTACTTTACTCCAATAATTTAATCTTAGTTCTTTCCGTCTTAGACCAAGGGATGATATGTCAAGAGCTACTTCTAGCGCTTCTACTGGTGTTGATATAAATGCACCTGTAATGGTTCTCATGGCTGCATTTTGAATTTTGTCTAGTTTTGCTTTGTTAGAAGCTGCAGCTGAGTCATAGACTATGCTGGCATAATCCAGTTTCCCCTGATGAAAGACTTGTTGAACATAAGCATTATTTTATTGCTGGCCCCCCATCCATTACCTTTTACTATCCTTAGTATATTTAGGGTTCCCTACGGCTTTCTACTAAATTGTCTATATGTTTATTATAATTTAGTTGTTTATCTAAAGTTATGCCCAGAAATCTAGTTGTTGAGGAGGTACATATTTTCTGTCCTTTAATGGTTATATTGATTATTTTTTTAAATTTCCTTTGCTGAATATCATACCTACTGTTTTGTTTACATTAATTTGAAAGCCCCAACTTTCCATCCACTCTGAAACTTTGTCTATTTGTTTTTGAAGTTTTTGGTAAACATGGTCCAAGTTTTTTCCAGATCGCCAAATGGCACAGTCATCTGCAAATTGTGAAACTGCATTCTTAATGTCGTTAAATTCATCTGCTAAATCATTTACAGCTGTAGTGAAAATTGAAGGTGAAATCACTGATCCCTGAGGAATCCCATTCTGTTGTTCATATATTTCTGACTTATCATTATTCACCTGTACAGCAAAATACCTGTCCTGTAAAAAGTTTTCTAGATACCTATAGGTTTTACGAGAAATGCCAATCTTTTTCATTTTGTAAAGAGCTCCATCTCTCCAGCATTCATCATATGCTCTTGCTACATCTAGAAAGACTGCCACTGTTTTCTCTTTCCTCTTGAACCCTAGCTTTACATCGTGTTCTAATCTTACAAGCTGGTCTACTGTACTTCTGTCTGCTCTAAACCCTGACTGGTTTGGGCTATATAACTGATTTTTTTTCCAGGTAGAATGTAACTCTTTTGTTAACAACAGTTTCCAGTATTTTACCTAGTTGTGATGTTAAGGAGATAGGCCTATATGAACTTACATCATGGGCTTCCTTATTGGGTTTTAGGATGGGTACTATCATAGCTACTTTCCATGCTTTTGGTATCTTTCCTAAGCTCCAGATTTTGTTATAAAGTGAAGTTATTATGTTTATAGTTTTTTAGGTACTTTTTTAAGGATCTCATAGCTAAGTTTATCATGCCCTGAGGCAGTATTAGATTTCTCTTTTGTTGCACTAGTTACTTCTTCCTCTGTTATATCAGCATCTAAATAGTCATCTATCTGGTCTGGTAGTTCCTTTGAAAACTGTATCCTAAGTCTTTCTCTTCTCTCATTTTCTTCCTGTCCAAGACTACTTTTGGCACTGACTTTATAGAAATACTCAGCAAGGGCATTAGCTTTTTCTTTATGTGTTTCTGCTCTCTTTGGTAGTTTGATTGTTGGCATTATTGTTTTCTTATTGTTCCCGTTGATTGCCTTAAGCTTTTTCCATACTTCTTTAATTTGAGTGCTAGGTTTAAGTGACTGACAAAACTCCTTCCAGTTAGTTTCTTTGGCTTTAAATACTATTCTGTTAGATTCATTCCTAATATGTTTATACTCATCATAGTTTTCTTCTGTTCTGTTATTTCTATATTTTTGTAAGGCTCTTTTTCTTCTCTCATAATTTCTGCACAGCTTTTATTCCACCAGGCAACTGGTTCTGTATTCCACTGAGTTTTTCTTGCTATTTTCAGAATTTCATTGGTCAGAGTTTCTGGCCACAAGTCAGTATCATCTGTTTCCATGTCTTTATATTCCATCACTTCCAGGTCTGATTGGAAGGCTTCCCAGTTTGCTTTTTTATAGTTGAAAGTCGGTTTCTCTGGTTCTGGGTTTGGAATGACGTTTTCGTGCATGGTTATTACAATGGGCAGATGATCTGAGTTTGTGTCTTGTAACACTTCCCAATTTACATTCGCTAGGTTGTTAGTTGCTATACTTATGTCTATTGCTGAGTCTGCCCTGTTAGCTTGTGGATTAATTCTAGTTGCAGTTCCATCATTTAGTATTAGCAGGTCATTGTTTTCTATGAAGTCAAGTAGGCACTTTCCTGCATTGTCTGCATGTTGTCCACCCCAAGCATAATGATGGGAATTAAAATCGCCTACTATGACTGTTTTGGGGCCTAGTATGGTGCTTATGGCTAGTATTTCTTCTTCTTTAATTGTGCCATCTTTAGCGTATACATTTGTCGCATAGAGATTTATGATCAAAAGATTTTCTATATTCTTTTCTTTTCTACCCGTGTCCTCTACTTTATTATCGCTCTTTTATCCTTTTCCTGGGGTTTTTTTTCGCATTCGTTCGTTTCCGACAAATATTATTTTCCCATTCTGACTTTGCCGTTTCTTTCCTCATACTGGTAACGCATTGTATTGCATAATCGTGTCAGTCCCTGGACGAGACGAAATACTGTGAAATTCGTCTCGATAGACATGGGATGGCAGACATATCGTCTAACATTTTCATCTGACACGGCGCTCTACGGTTCAGTTTCTCGGTGTTAGGTGTGAGTAGGCGCCAAATCTGCTGCGCTCAGAAATGAGAGTAGTCGGGGGAGGTGTCGAAGACGCGTTGTGGCAGTTATGGCCTGCGTCTTAGTTAAGTGTTAAGAGAGGAGAGGGGGAGACGGGGGTTTGCGAAATAACGTGGGATCCTTTGTCTGTTTAAGATATATCTACCCCGGAGTGGAAACTTGATTGCATTCTATCTCCAAGTTGCAGTAGACGTGATCGCTTCGTTCTAGATACTTATATTTATAAGTGTAACTCTTAGTTTCGTTGTGATACTCGTAGTTCTGGTTGGAGGTAATATAATATATCTGGTATTTTGTGAGTAATTTAAGTGTTAAATCGCCTGTTATATTTCTCTAGTTTCTTTTGTGCAGAAGAAATTAATTTATAAGTCTGTTATATTCTCTAGTGACGTGTTTCAGTGGAAAGCAGAATAAATTATAATTTCTAGCTTAAACTCATGCAGCTATAAATAAATTTAATTTAACTGCTAAATACTGAGTCGAGAATATTTTAAAACTAACTTATAACTGCACTGATTCATCATTGAGTATTGACTTAATACGTATGTATTTCTAATTCATGATGATTGATTTTATGAATTATACCTTGTTTCACGGGAGTTTAAACGATAAGTCAAGCTCTCCGCTTGCAGTTTATAATGTAAGTTATAACCGAGTACATAGCATGTATAAGTATTTTATATGTTGTTTTTTCTTTATTCAGTGAAAACTGGGGTAACCCAACTTTGCCAGCGTTTTATACGGAGAAATATCTGTGAAGAACTAAAACATTTTTTCTTAAAGACTTGGGTGTATAAAGTAAAACCTGTCTAGATTGCATTGGCATCCAGAACGACAGAGTACCCATTACATAAACTTTTTTTAAGATTTAATGAAGTAACGGGCCCCTCGAGCCTGATTTAATTCTTCCAGAGAAAAACCTCAAGTACATTTCAGCCCTTGTGGCAAGCAAAATATTAATATCAGTAACATTCCGACGGAGTTTTGACTAGTGGTGGTGTGACCAAATAAAGTCCTATACTGAGAGAAGGCAGTTACCTGACATTCCTAATTATTAGAAACCTAAGCTATTGACACTGTGCTCGCTGTTAACGTTCGTGCCTGGACAATTTTAATGGGACTTACACAGATATCCATAAATAAGAATAACCAAGAAAACGTTCCCTGAAGTAGTGAATTCAACCCGTCTTTTTGGAACTGGGGTTCTCTTGGCCAAGACTACCAGTGGAGAGTCTGTATGTGCATGTCCTAAAAATTGTGTTTCCAGAAGTTGCGACCAAAGCTGTAAGTACGAATGAAAGCACGTGATCACGGCTGACTGAATAGAATGAATGCAGGACTGAGTGATTAATTTATTGTTGTATTTTGGCACCCATTTTGCTGTCTTAAATTTCTTATGCAAGTTTTGTTGCTAACAATATTGTCCTTAGGATAGATCAGAGTATCCAAGTCTGTTCATACCTTTAAAGGGAAATCTTAGACTAAATCATATGTATCCGTGACTCTTTGGGGCTATCACTTTTCTTCTAACAGGACTGTGGGCTATACATCGAGGGAAAGGATCATACCAATGGGTCTATCATTCTTGTAGCAATTCATTGACTTTATGACTATTTGTATATGTTTGATGTAATTTTATATGTTGTGATGGAAGTTTATCATGATAATTAAACTTCACATAAACTTATTCCATTGTGTTGGTCAGTTCGTTCCCAATTATCTATATTTCCATTGTCATAGTTTCACGTCTGTGTGCCTATTGTAGTCACTTAGGTGTGTGTGTATGGGAGGTATATATATATATATATATATATATATATATATATATATATATATATATATATATATATATATATATATATATATATATATATATATATATATATATATATATTATATTAGATTTGTCTGACTAATCAAACTCTGTTGTAGATGATAGGCTGACTGAGAGAAGCTTCTCGAGTGTCAGAGACAGAATCTAATATATTTCCTCCATCTCACCCGTGAAATCTATTTCTATTTTATCACCTCCCACTGAGCTATCACTTATTTCTATGTCTATTCAGAAGGGACCAAACTAAGTCTTAATCACCTATCACAAATCTACGACAACATTTAGGATTGTTAGATTGTTTGGTTCTGCTGCTATAGTTACCTGGATACCTTCTATGTTGGTTGTATCAAATACTTCCCAGTCTATAATTTTAAATGTTTCGCTAACTAAGACTGCGACACCCCCTCCTCTACCTTCTTTCCTATCGTGCCTAAGTATCTTAAAGGCCTTACAACTATATCTACTATTTGGGGTTTAAATGGGTCTCTTGAAGAGCATATATATCGGTAGTTCCTCCTCTCTCTGCTAGTAAGGGTGCAAAATTCTTTTTGATGCCCCTACAATTCCACTGTATAATTCTAAATCCTTCTAAGTTGAATTTTAACATCATCTAGTATCCCTTTTATTTTGGTTAAACTATCAAATTGCTCTTATTCTGTATTTCCTGTACTCGTGGGCCCATTATCAACCATGTTTTCAAGAAATTCCTCATTCAGACTTGTAATTTTGTACCTAATTTTTTCCACTAAGTATGGTAAAAGTACCTCAACTTGTTCTTTGATAGTTTCTTCTAGGTTGCTTTTGTTTTCCTGTTGTATTATGTTCTTTTTGACCACTTTCCTATTTTAATCCAATACTACATTCGCTTCTCTGCCTAGGTTAATCTCCTATCTTTCACTTTCCATCCTTTTTAGCATTATTTCATTTTCCTCTTTTAGTTCAGACAGTTTGACTAGTATTATTTCATTTTCTTCTTTCATGACAGTCAGTTTAGCTACATCCTGGGCAATTTGGTGCTGTATGGCTTTCACTTCTTGAAGCAATGCCTCTGCACTTTTCAGCGCATTCACATTTTCCAATGTTGTAGCTGAACTGTCTGGCTGACTGTTTTCTTTTGTTTTGTTAGTTACTTTCTGATCTTTTTCTTTTGACAGCTGCGTTTTAATAGTTTTAATTTCTTCTTTTACAGACTTGATTTCTTCTGCAACTTTTCTGTTTGTGATTTTTGTGTTTTCTTTTATTTCTTTAATTACTGTTTTGAAAGGGGTTTTGGTTGTTATAGATTCCTTCAGTGCTTTTTGGTCTGTTGATAAACTGGGCAGCCCTGGAACCTGGCGCTGTGGTTCCCTTTGCAGTTAATGCATTTTCTGTTTGCATTATCCTTTTTATAGTCAGTATCTGATTTAGCCTTTTCACACTGCATAAAAGGGTGTGGCCCAGCACAAAACCTACAGACTGCCAGACTGCAAATGTGTCGGCCATGGTGTCGCGAGAGACGAGTAAGTCTGCAATTAAATTCCTAAAAACTAATGGTAATATTTTGTCGGTAAATTTCTCACTGAATGAGAAGGCAGTCGGTTGTCTATACTCATTGTTGGCACAGACAATCGTTGGTCAACAGTCATGGGACATCCACCAATTTTACAAGGAATGTTGACATAACAATAGACAACGCTCGGCGTGAGCCCTTTAAACGCAACAACATTCGCTTGAAATGTTTTCGCAACTAGTAGACAGTGAGTCCAACAGATTATTGAGGTAATCTCTTCAACGTCTCGGTTGTGTTTTCACAAAGGCAGGAAGGTACAAGCAATATTATTGTGGCTAGCCGTAGAATATATGGACAGAGCGCGAGGCAGTTTTACAATGAGTAATTTAATAAGCAGGTTCTCATCGAACCGACCCAATAACATTTGATTAACGGCGACGCCGTGTCTGAGCCAGGGACAACATGAAAAGAGTGAGAATAGGTCATTATGTAAAGACTATTAAATGCTGCACAGACACTCAAAAGACGAACGCAGACAAGTTGTCTCGGATAAGCAAAATATGAGAGCGACCATAGCAAAATATTACAGGAAATTTTACACAGCATGAGAACGGAATGTCTGACTTAAGGAAAACAAACGAAATTTCACATGACACAGGAAGCGAACCCGAAAATTAGCCATATGCGATTCAAACGACATATAAACTCAACTATATTCATTGCTTGGCATTGCAAGAGAAGCAGTCCGCCAACCAAAACTTGGGGTTCTAAATTTCACGAGGAAAAGTCAGGACATTGTGTCAGTGAAATTCGTATATGGACACCAAGGTTAGTGTAATATAATTTGTACATTATTATTATACATCTATCTTAACTTCAGTCAGATAATATATACATATTTTCCATAAATATAACACTGTAAATACCTGTCACGTTTATTATAATATTATATTTCACCCTAATAAGTACAGGTTGCAATAAACACCATGCAGAGAATTATTATATTTATAACATTGCACAGTTTCCAGTAACTATAACGAAGTAAATACCAGACACTTTTATGTTGCCTTGTACATTACCGGTTAACCGCGCAGTAAACATCGCACAGTCATTTCTTATAGTGATAAGATTTCACATACAAGACACTACAGGCGTAGCATAGTTTACGGGATACTTACAAAGGGTTCATTATTTTATCCATCACAGTGGTAGAGACAGGGACCATTTGAGATACTCATCCTTAGTCTACTACGTGGTTGGCGTTAATCACAGGACAAGCTTTAGAGTAGGGCCGACCGAGATACTGCGACGACACGCATCTCACACGTAATTAACGGCAACAACCTACCAATACTCCACGGGGGTCAGAAAGGAATTTACCAGGTGGTGAAGGGTCTTTCTATCATCGACTACCCACCCAAAAAGAAAGCAGAAAATACCCAGAAGGATTGCTGCATTTCTAATAGCTGTCCATGTGAAATTTAATGATCTGAAGTTGCAGTAGCAAACGGATGATTTTACAACAAGTGATTTGAGAAATCTTGATCAGAAGTGGCAGTAGCCAACGGACGATTTTTACAACAAGTGATTTGAGAAATCTTGATCAGAAGTGGCAGTAGCCAACGGACGATTTTTACAACAAGTGCTTTGAGAAACCATGATCAAAAGCTGCAAAAGCAGACGGGAGATCTTGTAAACCCAGTGCCTACAAAAATTATTGATATCCTGAATTACCAGCAGTAATGGACAGTTTCTCCCCATACAATTGATGCACCAACAAATACGAATATACTACATATTTCCATCATCATCACCACATGAGCAGACTATCAGCACAACGAAAGGACATCTGCATATCAGACGAAGTCTCACCCGCCTAACATTGCGTTCAACATCACACATGAACAGGACACCTTGGACGCTCGGGACAATGTCAACACTCGCATTGTGAAGGACAAAAGAACAAGCCGTGGACACCTGACGAAACCAAGTGGACCGTCCAGTGTTATTGTAGGCAGACAATGACTTGTCCATTGTGTACAAACAACCAGAGTTTATTGGCAGTCAGCAAGAGACCAAGAAAAACAAGATATCCTTTTTTTTGTTAGTATTTAGGAGTTACTTACATTCATCATCATCACATAGTGTAGACTTTAGATTCATTTGTGTGTTTTGCATTAACTAATATCTTTCTTCACAGGGATAGTTAATGTCATTCCTAGTTGCATTTGTATTAGTGTACTTGAATGTTGTTATATTTCAATAAGTTAATAAATGTTGTAGTTGTATTTACCAACACACGTTATTACATATATAGAGAAGGAAAGAAAGTGTGCGAAAGAGACATACTGTTCTTCCTTTCTTCCTCTTCTGTTCACTCAGTGTAATAGGGGAGTGGGGGCTCGTTAGCATTATAATATAGAGAGGGGGATAGAGTGGTAGGAGTTATAGTGTCACGAGATATAGAATCACTGGGACTGTCTGCGGGTAATTAATCCCAGAGTCCTACATTCGCCTTCTTCACGCCTGCTGCCTATTTCCAACGGGTTGCCAGGCAAATCTGAGCCATCGATCAAGCCGGCACCACACAGATAACTCTCTTTGGTTACCCTCACAGGGGTAACCTTGTGACATTAAGTGGGGGCTCGTCCGGGATCAAGTGGACGCTGCAGTCCGAGATAGTACCTTGGGGCTTGCCCTAGACTAAAAACATTAATAATTCCTTTTTGAAATTTTTGTAAAACCTATTCACTGTCTTCTATACTGTTCCTTATTCTACGTAGGTAGAGGGGAAGAATACAGAATAGAATATTAGATATTCATTTTATATTAAATAAGACATTGACATATGTTAGAATATTATACCATATCATTTAATTACGGCATCTGGTTACCAATATTGATTTGTTGTCATCATTATAAATTTACCTGAATTTTCAGTATACGTGTAGTACCACGTGGTACAATAGGCATTGTTGAAGTAGGAAGAGCGACCCGACATTGTATAGTCCTTTTGTTCGCAATTGGACAATAGCGGCTAAAGCCACTGAGACAAGACATTTTGTTATTGTTTCCTTTATAGGCAGATTGAAATCTAGCTTGATCATGGCCGATTTGATGCAAATTCGCGCGGCGATTATCCAGGAAGCAACTAGTTTAAAACTAGAAAAAGGAGAACTTATGGAATACGTGGAAAAAATGTTAACTGCGCACATAACAGAGCAAGAGAGAAAAGATAAAATTGCAGAGCAAGAGAGAAAAGATAAAATTGCAGAGCAAGAGAGAAAAGATAAACTAGCAGCAGAAGTAGAGCAAAGAAGATTGACATTAGCAGCGGAGAAGGAGGAGAGAGAAGCCAAGAAATTAGAAGCTGAGAGAGAGAGAGAGGCCGAGTATAGGAGAATCAAGGCAGAGAGAGAGGCCGAGGATAGGAGAATCAGGGCAGAAAGAGAGCACGAACTTCGGATGAAGAGGTTGTGTGGAACGTATGAACAACCCACAAGACTTGAATCGGAAATATTTGTTTCGGCCCATGAAGTGACAGATGAGCTAACATATCGACTAGAAGACACACCATCTTCGCATTGCATTACTTCATATGCAAAGAAATCCGCAGGAAAAACTGATTATGAGAAGGGCCCAGTTGGCCGGTATCAGGGGAAGAAAGACACCTTCCTTTGCAATCCACATAGAAAGGAAACTCAACACAAATCCTTTTCTCAGAACCAGAGGCAAGGGGATAAATGGTGCCGGTATTGTCGCAGGAAAAAATCACTACACCAGCGAGTGCCGAAACCACCCTCCTCTCCATCGCATGGCGTATATAGAAACTCGAACAATGAAGGACAAAGAGTCCCGAGAAAAAGAGGGGGAAAAAGCACACCCGGCGGTAGTTAATTCAATGGATTCCAGGCAACTCTGCAGAGATAACGGAAAGTTATTCAAAAGCACAGAAGAGCCTACTCAAATGGCAAGCGGTAACTCCGATGGATCTTGCAAGGGGACCGCGAATAAAAAAATTTCACCTGGTATCACAGGGAAGAAGAAAACAGGCACTTGTCTCCTGGCATCAGGAGAACAATTATTACCTCACTCCACCGGCCCTTCTACGTGGAAAGAAGCGACCGGACAGGAACGGGCATTCGCTATTATCCACGGAAATAGACAGTTGCCCACATCGCCTAAGTCTGCCTTTACCCAGGACGAGGAAAAGTCAGATCCTACCACTTTTAAAACTTACGGAGAGAAATGTGTGCCTTTAGAAGGTATAACAACACATACGATTATCGGGACAGGGTGGACGACGGACACGGAGGCACCCCCCGACTCTCTCTTCAAAAGGAGGTAGAAGAGGATCATGAGGAGAAAAGTGTGGTAGAGCCGGCGGGGATACAGCAGCTCAACACCCACGGGACTCCGATTCTATATGTAGGCGAGACAAAAACTAAGCGGATAGACAGAAGGAAAGACACCAGGCGACACAAGAGGAAACAGCTTGGTGTACGCGCTTTAGGCAAGGCAAGGCGCCGACGCGCGAAAGTAACAACACACTGTACTCGATACAAAAGGACAGATGGGTTGCACCGTATCTTGATTTATGACCATTCCACGGGCAAGATACACAAGATACGTAATAAGGACAAACAATGGCCAACTTTGATCCGTCGGCGGATTCAAAGATTGTTTATCAGAAGAAAGAAGTGGGGAAACACTTTTTATTTCAACAGATCGAAGAAAGAAACGAAGAGATTTGATGTCAATAGGAATAGGTCACTCAAGAGAGAGAAGTGGGGAAACATTGGTTATGTGGACAGAACGAAGAGAGGCACCCAGACATTTGATGTCAGTCAGAATGGGTCACTCAAGAGAAAGAAGGGGTTTAAACCTGGCAACGAATATTACAAGGACCCTAATGCAAAAGGGCGGAAAAGGAAAAGTGATATTTTAGGGACGGCAACTAGCGCCCGGATTCCCTCGGAATGCAACGTTGTCAATAGAGAAAGAGCGGAAGAGGTATTCGATTCCAGGCTGGAATTCGATTCAATATTCAGGTCAAGACTGGTTAGACCAGAACAATTGACTGATGGAACTGTGGAAATTCAGTTCACAGTTAACGGCGATCCTCCAATGATGGCGGCTATCGCCCGGACTCCCATTGAAGGCAGATGGGTCAAGGGAGAACGACGAACGGAAGTTTTAAATGATCATACATATGAAGTCATTATAGGCTACAAATATGTGCGGTTGGAAGACACTCGGCAGTCAAGAGTCACAGCTGCAGGGCAGAAACATGAACAAGCGAAGGAGAAGAGACACGGAGACGAGTTTCACTTCCATCCGCAAGAGCTGAGACAAGCTCAAATGAACGATAAATCGGTAGAACCGTGTTTTAAGAAGAGACTGAAGGGAGACAATCCACCAGAACCAGGAGACTGCTTTAAACAGCAAGGACAACTCCTTAGGAGAGTAGGAAAGGGCGGATATGAGTATAAGCAACAGGTAGTACCAGCCCGATATAGATTTTATATCTTAGGTATGGGACAGGCTAGTGAATCTAGTGGTCAGGTCAGACAATACATCACTACGCAAAGAATCACCCACCATTATTATTGGCAGGGAATCGCAAGGGACATGGATCAATTTATCAGATCAGGTCCTGAATGCCAGAGAGGGGCATCAAATCATGGGAAAAGTGAGGAAGCCACTGTTAAGGGAAACAGACCACGTATGAAGAAGAGGAGGCGTCAACATGACGGAGAATATAATACGACTGGTCCTAAGTGTGAGCTAGAAATAGGCAAACAAGTTTTACTGTTTATGCATAGCAAACAGAACAGGTTACAGATTGGATGGCACGGGCCATACACAGTGGTCGAGAAGGCATCTCGAACCAATTATAAGATTCCAGTGGAGAATCAGCTGGAAATATATACGATTATTCTGCTAAAGAGATATTTAGCCAGATACATAACTGAAGCGGCCAACTTCAGGACACGAGCAGCCACACAGCATTGGAATAAGGGAAATCCGAACTCAGTACTGCAGCCCAATGCGGCTAGACAGTCACCTGCAGGCGTGCAGAAAATCACAGCCCGCTCTACGAGCTTAGTCGAGCAGGGTCGACAACTCTTAGCCACGGCCATGACATTGAAACAGGGAATGGAGCCGCTCTTTATAGCTGATGCAGGAGAAGCAACTGAGGAAGATTGCGAGAAGAATGATTTGGACGAGGAGAAGGAGGATTGGAAAGAGGAAGATGAAGGGGAGAGTAATAGGGAGAAGATAACCACAGCCGACAATAGGGAATGTAAATTGCATCCTGACTCGCAGGAGTCTTCGCAAGCTAAGACTTGGTGCGGGGGACATCTGTCGCGAGAGACGAGTAAGTCTGCAATTAAATTCCTAAAAACTAATGGTAATATTTTGTCGGTAAATTTCTCACTGAATGAGAAGGCAGTCGGTTGTCTATACTCATTGTTGGCACAGACAATCGTTGGTCAACAGTCATGGGACATCCACCAATTTTACAAGGAATGTTGACATAACAATAGACAACGCTCGGCGTGAGCCCTTTAAACGCAACAACATTCGCTTGAAATGTTTTCGCAACTAGTAGACAGTGAGTCCAACAGATTATTGAGGTAATCGCTTCAACGTCTCGGTTGTGTTTTCACAAAGGCAGGAAGGTACAAGCAATATTATTGTGGCTAGCCGTAGAATATATGGACAGAGCGCGAGGCAGTTTTACAATGAGTAATTTAATAAGCAGGTTCTCATCGAACCGACCCAATAACATTTGATTAACGGCGACGCCGTGTCTGAGCCAGGGACAACATGAAAAGAGTGAGAATAGGTCATTATGTAAAGACTATTAAATGCTGCACAGACACTCAAAAGACGAACGCAGACAAGTTGTCTCGGATAAGCAAAATATGAGAGCGACCATAGCAAAATATTACAGGAAATTTTACACAGCATGAGAACGGAATGTCTGACTTAAGGAAAACAAACGAAATTTCACATGACACAGGAAGCGAACCCGAAAATTAGCCATAGGCGATTCAAACGATATATAAACTCAACTATATTCATTGCTTGGCATTGCAAGAGAAGCAGTCCGCCAACCAAAACTTGGGGTTCTAAATTTCACGAGGAAAAGTCAGGACATTGTGTCAGTGAAATTCGTATATGGACACCAAGGTTAGTGTAATATATTTTGTACATTATTATTATACATCTATCTTAACTTCAGTCAGATAAAATATACATATTTTCCATAAATATAACACTGTAAATACCAGTCACGTTTATTATAATATTATATTTCACCCTAATAAGTACAGGTTGCAATAAACACCATGCAGAGAATTATTATATTTATAACATTGCACAGTTTCCAGTAACTATAACGAAGTAAATACCAGACACTTTTATGTTGCCTTGTACATTACCGGTTAACCGCGCAGTAAACATCGCACAGTCATTTCTTATAGTGATAAGATTTCACATACAAGACACTACAGGCGTAGCATAGTTTACGGGATACTTACAAAGGGTTCATTATTTTATCCATCACAGTGGTAGAGACAGGGACCATTTGAGATACTCATCCTTAGTCTACTACGTGGTTGGCGTTAATCACAGGACAAGCTTTAGAGTAGGGCCGACCGAGATACTGCGACGACACGCATCTCACACGTAATTAACGGCAACAACCTACCAATACTCCACGGGGGTCAGAAAGGAATTTACCAGGCGGTGAAGGGTCTTTCTATCATCGACTACCCACCCAAAAAGAAAGCAGAAAATACCCAGAAGGATTGCTGCATTTCTAATAGCTGTCCACGTGAAATTTAATGATCTGAAGTTGCAGTAGCAAACGGACGATTTTTACAACAAGTGATTTGAGAAATCTTGATCAGAAGTGGCAGTAGCCAACGGACGATTTTTACAACAAGTGATTTGAGAAATCTTGATCAGAAGTGGCAGTAGCCAACGGACGATTTTTACAACAAGTGCTTTGAGAAACCATGATCAAAAGCTGCAAAAGCAGACGGGAGATCTTGTAAACCCAGTGCCTACAAAAATTATTGATATCCTGAATTACCAGCAGTAATGGACAGTTTCTCCCCATACAATTGATGCACCAACAAATACGAATATACAACATATTTCCATCATCATCACCACATGAGCAGACTATCAGCACAACGAAAGGACATCTGCATATCAGACGAAGCCTCACCCGCCTAATATTGCGTTCAACATCACACATGAACAGGACACCTTGGACGCTCGGGACAATGTCAACACTCGCATTGTGAAGGACAAAAGAACAAGCCGTGGACACCTGACGAAACCAAGTGGACCGTCCAGTGTTATTATAGGCAGACAATGACTTGTCCATTGTGTACAAACAACCAGAGTTTATTGGCAGTCAGCAAGAGACCAAGAAAAACAAGATATCCTTTTTTTGTTAGTATTTAGGAGTTACTTACATTCATCATCATCACATAGTGTAGACTTTAGATTCATTTGTGTGTTTTGCATTAACTAATATCTTTCTTCACAGGGATAGTTAATGTCATTCCTAGTTGCATTTGTATTAGTGTACTTGAATGTTGTTATATTTCAATAAGTTAATAAATGTTGTAGTTGTATTTACCAACACACGTTATTACATATATAGAGAAGGAAAGAAAGTGTGCGAAAGAGACATACTGTTCTTCCTTTCTTCCTCTTCTGTTCACTCAGTGTAATAGGGGAGTGGGGGCTCGTTAGCATTATAATATAGAGAGGGGGATAGAGTGGTAGGAGTTATAGTGTCACGAGATATAGAATCACTGGGACTGTCTGCGGGGAATTAATCCCAGAGTCCTACATTCGCCTTCTTCACGCCTGCTGCCTATTTCCAACGGGTTGCCAGGCAAATCTGAGCCATCGATCAAGCCGGCACCACACAGATAACTCTCTTTGGTTACCCTTCGGGATAACCTTGTGACATTAAGTGGGGGCTCGTCCGGGATCAAGTGGACGCTGCAGTCCGAGATAGTACCTTGGGGCTTGCCCTAGACTAAAACATTAAATAATTCCTTTTTGAAATTTTTGTAAAACCTATTCACTGTCTTCTATACTGTTCCTTATTCTACGTAGGTAGAGGGGAAGAACACAGAATAGAATATTAGATATTCATTTTATATTAAATAAGACATTGACATATGTTAGAATATTATACCATATCATTTAATTACGGCATCTGGTTACCAATATTGATTTGTTGTCGTCGTTATAAATTTACCTGAATTTTCAGTATACGTGTAGTACCACGTGGTACAATAGGCATTGTTGAAGTAGGAAGAGCGACCCGACATTGTATAGTCCTTTTGTTCGCAATTGGACAATAGCGGCTAAAGCCACTGAGACAAGACATTTTGTTATTGTTTCCTTTATAGGCAGATTGAAATCTAGCTTGATCATGGCCGATTTGATGCAAATTCGCGCGGCGATTATCCAGGAAGCAACTAGTTTAAAACTAGAAAAAGGAGAACTTATGGAATACGTGGAAAAAATGTTAACTGCGCACATAACAGAGCAAGAGAGAAAAGATAAAATTGCAGAGCAAGAGAGAAAAGATAAAATTGCAGAGCAAGAGAGAAAAGATAAACTGGCAGCAGAAGTAGAGCAAAGAAGATTGACATTAGCAGCGGAGAAGGAGGAGAGAGAAGCCAAGAAATTAGAAGCTGAGAGAGAGAGAGAGGCCGAGTGTAGGAGAATCAAGGCAGAGAGAGAGGCCGAGGATAGGAGAATCAGGGCAGAAAGAGAGCACGAGCTTCGGATGAAGAGGTTGTGTGGAACGTATGAACAACCCACAAGACTTGAATCGGAAATATTTGTTTCGGCCCATGAAGTGACAGATGAGCTAACATATCGACTAGAAGACACACCATCTTCGCATTGCATTACTTCATATGCAAAGAAATCCGCAGGAAAAACTGATTATGAGAAGGGCCCAGTTGGCCGGTATCAGGGGAAGAAAGACACCTTCCTTTGCAATCCACATAGAAAGGAAACTCAACACAAATCCTTTTCTCAGAACCAGAGGCAAGGGGATAAATGGTGCCGGTATTGTCGCAGGAAAAATCACTACACCAGCGAGTGCCGAAACCACCCTCCTCTCCATCGCATGGCGTATATAGAAACTCGAACAATGAAGGACAAAGAGTCCCGAGAAAAAGAGGGGGAAAAAGCACACCCGGCGGTAGTTAATTCAATGGATTCCAGGCAACTCTGCAGAGATAACGGAAAGTTATTCAAAAGCACAGAAGAGCCTACTCAAATGGCAAGCGGTAACTCCGATGGATCTTGCAAGGGGACCGCGAATAAAAAAATTTCACCTGGTATCACAGGGAAGAAGAAAACAGGCACTTGTCTCCTGGCATCAGGAGAACAATTATTACCTCACTCCACCGGCCCTTCTACGTGGAAAGAAGCGACCGGACAGGAACGGGCATTCGCTATTCTCCACGGAAATAGACAGTTGCCCACATCGCCTAAGTCTGCCTTTACCCAGGACGAGGAAAAGTCAGATCCTACCACTTTTAAAACTTACGGAGAGAAATGTGTGCCTTTAGAAGGTATAACAACACATACGATTATCGGGACAGGGTGGACGACGGACACGGAGGCACCCCCCGACTCTCTTCAAAAGGAGGTAGAAGAGGATCATGAGGAGAAAAGTGTGGTAGAGCCGGCGGGGATACAGCAGCTCAACACCCACGGGACTCCGATTCTATATGTAGGCGAGACAAAAACTAAGCGGATAGACAGAAGGAAAGACACCAGGCGACACAAGAGGAAACAGCTTGGTGTACGCGCTTTAGGCAAGGCAAGGCGCCGACGCGCGAAAGTAACAACACACTGTACTCGATACAAAAGGACAGATGGGTTGCACCGTATCTTGATTTATGACCATTCCACGGGCAAGATACACAAGATACGTAATAAGGACAAACAATGGCCAACTTTGATCCGTCGGCGGATTCAAAGATTGTTTTTCAGAAGAAAGAAGTGGGGAAACACTTTTTATTTCAACAGATCGAAGAAAGAAACGAAGAGATTTGATGTCAATAGGAATAGGTCACTCAAGAGAGAGAAGTGGGGAAACATTGGTTATGTGGACAGAACGAAGAGAGGCACCCAGACATTTGATGTCAGTCAGAATGGGTCACTCAAGAGAAAGAAGGGGTTTAAACCTGGCAACGAATATTACAAGGACCCTAATGCAAAAGGGCGGAAAAGGAAAAGTGATATTTTAGGGACGGCAACTAGCGCCCGGATTCCCTCGGAATGCAACGTTGTCAATAGAGAAAGAGCGGAAGAGGTATTCGATTCCAGGCTGGAATTCGATTCAATATTCAGGTCAAGACTGGTTAGACCAGAACAATTGACTGATGGAACTGTGGAAATTCAGTTCACAGTTAACGGCGATCCTCCAATGATGGCGGCTATCGCCCGGACTCCCATTGAAGGCAGATGGGTCAAGGGAGAACGACGAACGGAAGTTTTAAATGATCATACATATGAAGTCATTATAGGCTACAAATATGTGCGGTTGGAAGACACTCGGCAGTCAAGAGTCACAGCTGCAGGGCAGAAACATGAACAAGCGAAGGAGAAGAGACACGGAGACGAGTTTCACTTCCATCCGCAAGAGCTGAGACAAGCTCAAATGAACGATAAATCGGTAGAACCGTGTTTTAAGAAGAGACTGAAGGGAGACAATCCACCAGAACCAGGAGACTGCTTTAAACAGCAAGGACAACTCCTTAGGAGAGTAGGAAAGGGCGGATATGAGTATAAGCAACAGGTAGTACCAGCCCGATATAGATTTTATATCTTAGGTATGGGACAGGCTAGTGAATCTAGTGGTCAGGTCAGACAATACATCACTACGCAAAGAATCACCCACCATTATTATTGGCAGGGAATCGCAAGGGACATGGATCAATTTATCAGATCAGGTCCTGAATGCCAGAGAGGGGCATCAAATCATGGGAAAAGTGAGGAAGCCACTGTTAAGGGAAACAGACCACGTATGAAGAAGAGGAGGCGTCAACATGACGGAGAATATAATACGACTGGTCCTAAGTGTGAGCTAGAAATAGGCAAACAAGTTTTACTGTTTATGCATAGCAAACAGAACAGGTTACAGATTGGATGGCACGGGCCATACACAGTGGTCGAGAAGGCATCTCGAACCAATTATAAGATTCCAGTGGAGAATCAGCTGGAAATATATACGATTATTCTGCTAAAGAGATATTTAGCCAGATACATAACTGAAGCGGCCAACTTCAGGACACGAGCAGCCACACAGCATTGGAATAAGGGAAATCCGAACTCAGTACTGCAGCCCAATGCGGCTAGACAGTCACCTGCAGGCGTGCAGAAAATCACAGCCCGCTCTACGAGCTTAGTCGAGCAGGGTCGACAACTCTTAGCCACGGCCATGACATTGAAACAGGGAATGGAGCCGCTCTTTATAGCTGATGCAGGAGAAGCAACTGAGGAAGATTGCGAGAAGAATGATTTGGACGAGGAGAAGGAGGATTGGAAAGAGGAAGATGAAGGGGAGAGTAATAGGGAGAAGATAACCACAGCCGACAATAGGGAATGTAAATTGCATCCTGACTCGCAGGAGTCTTCGCAAGCTAAGACTTGGTGCGGGGGACATCTGTCGCGAGAGACGAGTAAGTCTGCAATTAAATTCCTAAAAAAACTAATGGTAATATTTTGTCGGTAAATTTCTCACTGAATGAGAAGGCAGTCGGTTGTCTATACTCATTGTTGGCACAGACAATCGTTGGTCAACAGTCATGGGACATCCACCAATTTTACAAGGAATGTTGACATAACAATAGACAACGCTCGGCGTGAGCCCTTTAAACGCAACAACATTCGCTTGAAATGTTTTCGCAACTAGTAGACAGTGAGTCCAACAGATTATTGAGGTAATCGCTTCAACGTCTCGGTTGTGTTTTCACAAAGGCAGGAAGGTACAAGCAATATTATTGTGGCTAGCCGTAGAATATATGGACAGAGCGCGAGGCAGTTTTGCAATGAGTAATTTAATAAGCAGGTTCTCATCGAACCGACCCAATAACATTTGATTAACGGCGACGCCGTGTCTGAGCCAGGGACAACAACATGAAAAGAGTGAGAATAGGTCATTATGTAAAGACTATTAAATGCTGCACAGACACTCAAAAGACGAACGCAGACAAGTTGTCTCGGATAAGCAAAATATGAGAGCGACCATAGCAAAATATTACAGGAAATTTTACACAGCATGAGAACGGAATGTCTGACTTAAGGAAAACAAACGAAATTTCACATGACATAGGAAGCGAACCCGAAAATTAGCCATAGGCGATTCAAACGATATATAAACTCAACTATATTCATTGCTTGGCATTGCAAGAGAAGCAGTCCGCCAACCAAAACTTGGGGTTCTAAATTTCACGAGGAAAAGTCAGGACATTGTGTCAGTGAAATTCGTATATGGACACCAAGGTTAGTGTAATATAATTTGTACATTATTATTATACATCTATCTTAACTTCAGTCAGATAATATATACATATTTTCCATAAATATAACACTGTAAATACCAGTCACGTTTATTATAATATTATATTTCACCCTAATAAGTACAGGTTGCAATAAACACCATGCAGAGAATTATTATATTTATAACATTGCACAGTTTCCAGTAACTATAACGAAGTAAATACCAGACACTTTTATGTTGCCTTGTACATTACCGGTTAACCGCGCAGTAAACATCGCACAGTCATTTCTTATAGTGATAAGATTTCACATACAAGACACTACAGGCGTAGCATAGTTTACGGGATACTTACAAAGGGTTCATTATTTTATCCATCACAGTGGTAGAGACAGGGACCATTTGAGATACTCATCCTTAGTCTACTACGTGGTTGGCGTTAATCACAGGACAAGCTTTAGAGTAGGGCCGACCGAGATACTGCGACGACACGCATCTCACACGTAATTAACGGCAACAACCTACCAATACTCCACGGGGGTCAGAAAGGAATTTACCAGGCGGTGAAGGGTCTTTCTATCATCGACTACCCACCCAAAAAGAAAGCAGAAAATACCCAGAAGGATTGCTGCATTTCTCTAATAGCTGTCCACGTGAAATTTAATGATCTGAAGTTGCAGTAGCAAACGGATGATTTTACAACAAGTGATTTGAGAAATCTTGATCAGAAGTGGCAGTAGCCAACGGACGATTTTTACAACAAGTGATTTGAGAAATCTTGATCAGAAGTGGCAGTAGCCAACGGACGATTTTTACAACAAGTGCTTTGAGAAACCATGATCAAAAGCTGCAAAAGCAGACGGGAGATCTTGTAAACCCAGTGCCTACAAAAATTATTGATATCCTGAATTACCAGCAGTAATGGACAGTTTCTCCCCATACAATTGATGCACCAACAAATACGAATATACAACATATTTCCATCATCATCACCACATGAGCAGACTATCAGCACAACGAAAGGACATCTGCATATCAGACGAAGTCTCACCCGCCTAATATTGCGTTCAACATCACACATGAACAGGACACCTTGGACGCTCGGGACAATGTCAACACTCGCATTGTGAAGGACAAAAAGAACAAGCCGTGGACACCTGACGAAACCAAGTGGACCGTCCAGTGTTATTGTAGGCAGACAATGACTTGTCCATTGTGTACAAACAACCAGAGTTTATTGGCAGTCAGCAAGAGACCAAGAAAAACAAGATATCCTTTTTTTGTTAGTATTTAGGAGTTACTTACATTCATCATCATCACATAGTGTAGACTTTAGATTCATTTGTGTGTTTTGCATTAACTAATATCTTTCTTCACAGGGATAGTTAATGTCATTCCTAGTTGCATTTGTATTAGTGTACTTGAATGTTGTTATATTTCAATAAGTTAATAAATGTTGTAGTTGTATTTACCAACACACGTTATTACATATATAGAGAAGGAAAGAAAGTGTGCGAAAGAGACATACTGTTCTTCCTTTCTTCCTCTTCTGTTCACTCAGTGTAATAGGGGAGTGGGGGCTCGTTAGCATTATAATATAGAGAGGGGGATAGAGTGGTAGGAGTTATAGTGTCACGAGATATAGAATCACTGGGACTGTCTGCGGGGAATTAATCCCAGAGTCCTACATTCGCCTTCTTCACGCCTGCTGCCTATTTCCAACGGGTTGCCAGGCAAATCTGAGCCATCGATCAAGCCGGCACCACACAGATAACTCTCTTTGGTTACCCTCACAGGGGTAACCTTGTGACATTAAGTGGGGGCTCGTCCGGGATCAAGTGGACGCTGCAGTCCGAGATAGTACCTTGGGGCTTGCCCTAGACTAAAACATTAAATAATTCCTTTTTGAAATTTTTGTAAAACCTATTCACTGTCTTCTATACTGTTCCTTATTCTACGTAGGTAGAGGGGAAGAACACAGAATAGAATATTAGATATTCATTTTATATTAAATAAGACATTGACATATGTTAGAATATTATACCATATCATTTAATTACGGCATCTGGTTACCAATATTGATTTGTTGTCATCATTATAAATTTACCTGAATTTTCAGTATACGTGTAGTACCACGTGGTACAATAGGCATTGTTGAAGTAGGAAGAGCGACCCGACATTGTATAGTCCTTTTGTTCGCAATTGGACAATAGCGGCTAAAGCCACTGAGACAAGACATTTTGTTATTGTTTCCTTTATAGGCAGATTGAAATCTAGCTTGATCATGGCCGATTTGATGCAAATTCGCGCGGCGATTATCCAGGAAGCAACTAGTTTAAAACTAGAAAAAGGAGAACTTATGGAATACGTGGAAAAAATGTTAACTGCGCACATAACAGAGCAAGAGAGAAAAGATAAAATTGCAGAGCAAGAGAGAACAGATAAAATTGCAGAGCAAGAGAGAAAAGATAAACTGGCAGCAGAAGTAGAGCAAAGAAGATTGACATTAGCAGCGGAGAAGGAGGAGAGAGAAGCCAAGAAATTAGAAGCTGAGAGAGAGAGAGAGGCCGAGTGTAGGAGAATCAAGGCAGAGAGAGAGGCCGAGGATAGGAGAATCAGGGCAGAAAGAGAGCACGAACTTCGGATGAAGAGGTTGTGTGGAACGTATGAACAACCCACAAGACTTGAATCGGAAATATTTGTTTCGGCCCATGAAGTGACAGATGAGCTAACATATCGACTAGAAGACACACCATCTTCGCATTGCATTACTTCATATGCAAAGAAATCCGCAGGAAAAACTGATTATGAGAAGGGCCCAGTTGGCCGGTATCAGGGGAAGAAAGACACCTTCCTTTGCAATCCACATAGAAAGGAAACTCAACACAAATCCTTTTCTCAGAACCAGAGGCAAGGGGATAAATGGTGCCGGTATTGTCGCAGGAAAAATCACTACACCAGCGAGTGCCGAAACCACCCTCCTCTCCATCGCATGGCGTATATAGAAACTCGAACAATGAAGAACAAAGAGTCCCGAGAAAAAGAGGGGGAAAAAGCACACCCGGCGGTAGTTAATTCAATGGATTCCAGGCAACTCTGCAGAGATAACGGAAAGTTATTCAAAAGCACAGAAGAGCCTACTCAAATGGCAAGCGGTAACTCCGATGGATCTTGCAAGGGGACCGCGAATAAAAAAATTTCACCTGGTATCACAGGGAAGAAGAAAACAGGCACTTGTCTCCTGGCATCAGGAGAACAATTATTACCTCACTCCACCGGCCCTTCTACGTGGAAAGAAGCGACCGGACAGGAACGGGCATTCGCTATTATCCACGGAAATAGACAGTTGCCCACATCGCCTAAGTCTGCCTTTACCCAGGACGAGGAAAAGTCAGATCCTACCACTTTTAAAACTTACGGAGAGAAATGTATGCCTTTAGAAGGTATAACAACACATACGATTATCGGGACAGGGTGGACGACGGACACGGAGGCACCCCCCCGACTCTCTTCAAAAGGAGGTAGAAGAGGATCATGAGGAGAAAAGTGTGGTAGAGCCGGCGGGGATACAGCAGCTCAACACCCACGGGACTCCGATTCTATATGTAGGCGAGACAAAAACTAAGCGGATAGACAGAAGGAAAGACACCAGGCGACACAAGAGGAAACAGCTTGGTGTACGCGCTTTAGGCAAGGCAAGGCGCCGACGCGCGAAAGTAACAACACACTGTACTCGATACAAAAGGACAGATGGGTTGCACCGTATCTTGATTTATGACCATTCCACGGGCAAGATACACAAGATACGTAATAAGGACAAACAATGGCCAACTTTGATCCGTCGGCGGATTCAAAGATTGTTTATCAGAAGAAAGAAGTGGGGAAACACTTTTTATTTCAACAGATCGAAGAAAGAAACGAAGAGATTTGATGTCAATAGGAATAGGTCACTCAAGAGAGAGAAGTGGGGAAACATTGGTTATGTGGACAGAACGAAGAGAGGCACCCAGACATTTGATGTCAGTCAGAATGGGTCACTCAAGAGAAAGAAGGGGTTTAAACCTGGCAACGAATATTACAAGGACCCTAATGCAAAAGGGCGGAAAAGGAAAAGTGATATTTTAGGGACGGCAACTAGCGCCCGGATTCCCTCGGAATGCAACGTTGTCAATAGAGAAAGAGCGGAAGAGGTATTCGATTCCAGGCTGGAATTCGATTCAATATTCAGGTCAAGACTGGTTAGACCAGAACAATTGACTGATGGAACTGTGGAAATTCAGTTCACAGTTAACGGCGATCCTCCAATGATGGCGGCTATCGCCCGGACTCCCATTGAAGGCAGATGGGTCAAGGGAGAACGACGAACGGAAGTTTTAAATGATCATACATATGAAGTCATTATAGGCTACAAATATGTGCGGTTGGAAGACACTCGGCAGTCAAGAGTCACAGCTGCAGGGCAGAAACATGAACAAGCGAAGGAGAAGAGACACGGAGACGAGTTTCACTTCCATCCGCAAGAGCTGAGACAAGCTCAAATGAACGATAAATCAGTAGAACCGTGTTTTAAGAAGAGACTGAAGGGAGACAATCCACCAGAACCAGGAGACTGCTTTAAACAGCAAGGACAACTCCTTAGGAGAGTAGGAAAGGGCGGATATGAGTATAAGCAACAGGTAGTACCAGCCCGATATAGATTTTATATCTTAGGTATGGGACAGGCTAGTGAATCTAGTGGTCAGGTCAGACAATACATCACTACGCAAAGAATCACCCACCATTATTATTGGCAGGGAATCGCAAGGGACATGGATCAATTTATCAGATCAAGTCCTGAATGCCAGAGAGGGGCATCAAATCATGGGAAAAGTGAGGAAGCCACTGTTAAGGGAAACAGACCACGTATGAAGAAGAGGAGGCGTCAACATGACGGAGAATATAATACGACTGGTCCTAAGTGTGAGCTAGAAATAGGCAAACAAGTTTTACTGTTTATGCATAGCAAACAGAACAGGTTACAGATTGGATGGCACGGGCCATACACAGTGGTCGAGAAGGCATCTCGAACCAATTATAAGATTCCAGTGGAGAATCAGCTGGAAATATATACGATTATTCTGCTAAAGAGATATTTAGCCAGATACATAACTGAAGCGGCCAACTTCAGGACACGAGCAGCCACACAGCATTGGAATAAGGGAAATCCGAACTCAGTACTGCAGCCCAATGCGGCTAGACAGTCACCTGCAGGCGTGCAGAAAATCACAGCCCGCTCTACGAGCTTAGTCGAGCAGGGTCGACAACTCTTAGCCACGGCCATGACATTGAAACAGGGAATGGAGCCGCTCTTTATAGCTGATGCAGGAGAAGCAACTGAGGAAGATTGCGAGAAGAATGATTTGGACGAGGAGAAGGAGGATTGGAAAGAGGAAGATGAAGGGGAGAGTAATAGGGAGAAGATAACCACAGCCGACAATAGGGAATGTAAATTGCATCCTGACTCGCAGGAGTCTTCGCAAGCTAAGACTTGGTGCGGGGGACATCTGTCGCGAGAGACGAGTAAGTCTGCAATTAAATTCCTAAAAACTAATGGTAATATTTTGTCGGTAAATTTCTCACTGAATGAGAAGGCAGTCGGTTGTCTATACTCATTGTTGGCACAGACAATCGTTGGTCAACAGTCATGGGACATCCACCAATTTTACAAGGAATGTTGACATAACAATAGACAACGCTCGGCGTGAGCCCTTTAAACGCAACAACATTCGCTTGAAATGTTTTCGCAACTAGTAGACAGTGAGTCCAACAGATTATTGAGGTAATCGCTTCAACGTCTCGGTTGTGTTTTCACAAAGGCAGGAAGGTACAAGCAATATTATTGTGGCTAGCCGTAGAATATATGGACAGAGCGCGAGGCAGTTTTGCAATGAGTAATTTAATAAGCAGGTTCTCATCGAACCGACCCAATAACATTTGATTAACGGCGACGCCGTGTCTGAGCCAGGGACAACATGAAAAGAGTGAGAATAGGTCATTATGTAAAGACTATTAAATGCTGCACAGACACTCAAAAGACGAACGCAGACAAGTTGTCTCGGATAAGCAAAATATGAGAGCGACCATAGCAAAATATTACAGGAAATTTTACACAGCATGAGAACGGAATGTCTGACTTAAGGAAAACAAACGAAATTTCACATGACACAGGAAGCGAACCCGAAAATTAGCCATAGGCGATTCAAACGATATATAAACTCAACTATATTCATTGCTTGGCATTGCAAGAGAAGCAGTCCGCCAACCAAAACTTGGGGTTCTAAATTTCACGAGGAAAAGTCAGGACATTGTGTCAGTGAAATTCGTATATGGAACACCAAGGTTAGTGTAATATAATTTGTACATTATTATTATACATCTATCTTAACTTCAGTCAGATAATATATACATATTTTCCATAAATATAACACTGTAAATACCAGTCACGTTTATTATAATATTATATTTCACCCTAATAAGTACAGGTTGCAATAAACACCATGCAGAGAATTATTATATTTATAACATTGCACAGTTTCCAGTAACTATAACGAAGTAAATACCAGACACTTTTATGTTGCCTTGTACATTACCGGTTAACCGCGCAGTAAACATCGCACAGTCATTTCTTATAGTGATAAGATTTCACATACAAGACACTACAGGCGTAGCATAGTTTACGGGATACTTACAAAGGGTTCATTATTTTATCCATCACAGTGGTAGAGACAGGGACCATTTGAGATACTCATCCTTAGTCTACTACGTGGTTGGCGTTAATCACAGGACAAGCTTTAGAGTAGGGCCGACCGAGATACTGCGACGACACGCATCTCACACGTAATTAACGGCAACAACCTACCAATACTCCACGGGGGTCAGAAAGGGATTTACCAGGCGGTGAAGGGTCTTTCTATCATCGACTACCCACCCAAAAAGAAAGCAGAAAATACCCAGAAGGATTGCTGCATTTCTAATAGCTGTCCACGTGAAATTTAATGATCTGAAGTTGCAGTAGCAAACGGATGATTTTACAACAAGTGATTTGAGAAATCTTGATCAGAAGTGGCAGTAGCCAACGGACGATTTTTACAACAAGTGATTTGAGAAATCTTGATCAGAAGTGGCAGTAGCCAACGGACGATTTTTTACAACAAGTGCTTTGAGAAACCATGATCAAAAGCTGCAAAAGCAGACGGGAGATCTTGTAAACCCAGTGCCTACAAAAATTATTGATATCCTGAATTACCAGCAGTAATGGACAGTTTCTCCCCATACAATTGATGCACCAACAAATACGAATATACTACATATTTCCATCATCATCACCACATGAGCAGACTATCAGCACAACGAAAGGACATCTGCATATCAGACGAAGTCTCACCCGCCTAATATTGCGTTCAACATCACACATGAACAGGACACCTTGGACGCTCGGGACAATGTCAACACTCGCATTGTGAAGGACAAAAGAACAAGCCGTGGACACCTGACGAAACCAAGTGGACCGTCCAGTGTTATTGTAGGCAGACAATGACTTGTCCATTGTGTACAAACAACCAGAGTTTATTGGCAGTCAGCAAGAGACCAAGAAAAACAAGATATCCTTTTTTTGTTAGTATTTAGGAGTTACTTACATTCATCATCATCACATAGTGTAGACTTTAGATTCATTTGTGTGTTTTGCATTAACTAATATCTTTCTTCACAGGGATAGTTAATGTCATTCCTAGTTGCATTTGTATTAGTGTACTTGAATGTTGTTATATTTCAATAAGTTAATAAATGTTGTAGTTGTATTTACCAACACACGTTATTACATATATAGAGAAGGAAAGAAAGTGTGCGAAAGAGACATACTGTTCTTCCTTTCTTCCTCTTCTGTTCACTCAGTGTAATAGGGGAGTGGGGGCTCGTTAGCATTATAATATAGAGAGGGGGATAGAGTGGTAGGAGTTATAGTGTCACGAGATATAGAATCACTGGGACTGTCTGCGGGGAATTAATCCCAGAGTCCTACATTCGCCTTCTTCACGCCTGCTGCCTATTTCCAACGGGTTGCCAGGCAAATCTGAGCCATCGATCAAGCCGGCACCACACAGATAACTCTCTTTGGTTACCCTCACAGGGGTAACCTTGTGACACATGGCCAAACGTCATGCAGTTGGAGCACTGCAAAACTGGGGGAATGAATGCTTCTGTGTTTTATTTTTTTTTTTTTTTTTTTGCTTTCCCAAATAGTACTGTCTTGGGGGGGGGGTTTCCCTTCCTTCTGTTGTTACTACTATCACTGGGGTTACTATAATCCCTTTCACTGATATTCGTTCAACGTGTACCAGCTTTAAATCTGGGTTTTGCTTGGCCAGGTTCATTAAAACTTCCTCACCTGACAAGGTTGGGTTTATACCTTTAACAACACATTTTCTGGTTTCTTTATAAATTTCTATTTGTATTTTGATGTTGTGGGCCAGTTGGATCATTTTTGGTTTGTCCTGCAGTTTTTGTAGTAAATTTTTGTTTTTTTCTGTTAACATTTAGTGTTAGCATTATTCCACTGTTTTGTATTTGTATTTTGGCAATGGCTTTTTTTTCAATTACTTTTTCCAGGATCACCAGGATTTTGTCGTCCGGGAGAGATCGAAGCGTGGCTTCTGTTCCAGCTATTTTTGGTATAGTCACTTTGGGGGGGGGGGGGAGGGGGGGGGGGGGGGGGCCGGGCGGGGGGGGAGGGGGGGGGGGGGGGGGGGGGTTCCTTTCAGTTGGAGTCTTCTTCGTTTTCTCCTCTGGTTTCATGACTTCTTTTGGTTGTGTTTTCCTGGTTGTACAGGTTGACATCTTCCCTGGGTCCTATCTTTTTGTTTGCTGTCCTGGTTCCTGAGTTTTCGCCTTTATTGATTATGCTTTTTGTTGTTTTTACTTCTGAACCTGCTTCCAGTTTTTCCATTATTATTTCTATCCTGTCCTTTATCGCAAATGCTACGTGTATATATAGTGTCTCTCCAACATTCCGACACCCAAGATTTTGCACTCACATCTCTAGCCAACCAGTAACTGTCCTTTCCAAAAGCCACCTTCTGTCGTTGGCTGGTGACAATGAAAGTTTTATACCAGTTGCGAACATAGCATCATCCGACACGCGCGCCAGATTACAATAAAACATCTTACCAAACTCACAAGATGTCAGCATTTCTTCCAAATCAGAGCAAAATGTCCTCAAATAAGACCCAAGTACAACGACTGTATTTTTTATTCTGTTTTCTCATTTTCAACGAGGGAGTCTCTTTCTCTAACGGAGGTATGCCAGATGAATCAAATAGGCTGCTATTGTAAACATAGAGATCATACAATGCTAACTGACAAGGATGAACTAAGCAAACTGGCGCGAGAACCGACTAGCGGTATTATGCGGCTTCCTTCAATACAGCCCAATCTATTCACTACATTTTGTGAAGCAGTTCCGTTTTGTGACCTAACAGCGGCCCTCGCGTGGGCTGCCATTGACGGCCCGTCTGGGAGGGCAAACACGAAAACTAGGGCCCATAGTTATACGCAGGCACGCGGAGAGATCTTTCCAGTCAATTGACTGCTCGTACAGATGTGTGCTGTCGCGTGCGTCTGACGTCACACGGTATACATTTTAATACTGGGCGCGCGCTCGAGCAGACATGCAATAAATAAAATCCAGTAGCTTTGGTATTCAGATGAGAATACTAAATGTAATAAAGATTTTGTAAAATGTCTCAAGTCATTAGTTATGCTGTGACCTGCATGTCACGCCTCACTCCGGGACAGTAGTTTGATAGGAAATTTTTGTATCGTGAGAAAATTCAAGAACAGATGTTTATTTGACTGAAGTTATTAGTAGACTATCTAGTAAAAGATAAACGCTTGATTCATAGATTTTTAAAGTGCATTTGTGTTGGGGTAAACAAAAATAAGAGACACGTCTTACTATGCCAAAGGACAAAGAGAATTGTCTATGTTGTGGCCACGAGACCTTCGTCTGGGACAAATAAACGAGAACAGAAGAGAAAGATAGTCAGAACTAAGTTCAATAAAATAAGAAAAATAAATAAAAATTATACGTCCAAAATTGAACTCGCCGGTGATACTTCCGTAAGAATCCAAAGTGTTATCTGTCGGAGGAAGCTTGGAGAAAGTGAGGGGGAAGGGGTGAGGCCAGATTTACACGGTCCCAGGCCTGAACAATTTACGCATACTTATGCTACTTAACCCTTTACACCGACTGTTACTGATTATAGGAACTATAGTTTCTTTCTCAGACTGTTACTTCTTTCAGGGGCTGTTAAAAGTTTCATAGACTGTAGTACTTACGGATTTAAAGTTTGGCCTACATTTTTCTCCCAGTTTAATAGACAACTCGGTATTATTATTATTATTTTTTTAATCCGCTGGGGTTTTCCGTTGTGAAATCGGGGAAGAAAGATTAAGATACCACAGGAATGGAATGCTCAGAAAGAACGGTTTTGAAATGGTAGAAAATATGAATATTTATGATAAAACTCCATTTGTACAAATGTCCGTTGTCAAAAATGTTACAAAAATATGTTATTACTATTGCCCGGGAAAGCTGTTATCTATTAAGTGTCTTCACATTAGCTGATCGTGACAGTTAACTCCCTTCTAAAAATGCTTGGTTCTTGAGGTATTTTACAGTGGAGGGTGGGGAGACTTGGCCACGCTGTTATGAAATTCCACTTCTTTTTCTAAAAAGCGTTATATGCAATAATCTGATTTAATTAATATTTCGTACATTTTTTTTTTTGGTATAGCCAAATAATATGTTCCCAAAACTTGTTTTTGTCTATTTGTTTGCGTTCTTTTTTTTTTTTTTAGATAAATATTTCGCTATAGAATTGTGCATCCATTCTAGCATACGTTTAACTGTGTTTAAATATAGTATCTGATAAGGAACGTCCAACTGGCTAAAAGATTAAACCGCTTGCCAAGCGTGGCAAAATTACTGGGTTCTGGGATCGAAACCTTAGAGTGTCACGCTCCAGTCTACCTAGTTGTAAATAGGTACCTGTCTCTGCTCTTGAGTTAGGGAAGGCAAAGCAGAGAGGAAGAGAACTAGTCACCCCTTCTTATTAAAAAGCTGACTCTAGTATGATGAAGTCTCCAACACTTTATTTCCCTACGGCAGCATCTGCTTTGGACCAACCTTTATCCCTTTTTATAAGTTAAATAAAGGAAGACAGGATAGGCCAGGGAAACTCCCGACACACTTGAGGTGAGATATGACTGGCTGCGAGGAAAGCTGACTAGTTGTCTACAAAATACTATTTTTCTGTTATAAAAATGTAGAACATGCATAGCGAATTATGTAATGGTAAAGAGCTTTAACTATAGGACACACATTCAGAAACACGCACTCAAAGACACACATTCACAGACACAAACTCAAAGACACACATTCACAGACACACACTCAGAGACACACATTCATACACACACACTCAAGACACACATTCACAGACACACATTCAAAGACATACACTCAAAGACAAACATTTACAGACGACACACATTCACAGTCACACACTCAAAGACACATATTCAAAGACACACTTTTACAGACACACTTTCACAGACACACATTCACAGACACAAATTTACAGACACACATTCACAGACACACATTCACAGACGCACATTCACAGACACACATTCAGAGACACACATTCATACACACACACTCAAGACACACATTCACAGACACACATTCAAAGACATACACTCAAAGACAAACATTTACAGACGACACACATTCACAGTCACACACTCAAAGACACATATTCAAAGACACACTTTTACAGACACACTTTCACAGACACACATTCACAGACACAAATTTACAGACACACATTCACAGACACACATTCACAGACGCACATTCACAGACACACATTCACAGACACACATTCACAGACACACATTCAAAGACCCACATTCACAGACATACACTCAAAGACTATCACGGATTGCCTCTCCTGCTTTGCAGTAGTGGTCCAACAGTAGCCCGAACTCAAGAGTATCTAATTGTAACGTATAATGGAAAGACAGCCTACAGTAATCTGACAGGTTTGTGACCTCGTAGCGTCCTATGATTTGCTAGCAAAACCATGCATTTACAGTCTGTGTTTACTCACTTTTAGTCCTACCTCTTTTTCTGTGTTTAGCGCGAGCTAACACAATGTTTACAAACTTTCGTGACCTGCCAGTCATAACAGATAGCGAATCAAGTTTGTTTATCGAGTCTTCTCACGCGAGCTTATCTGTCAATCATACGATACCTGACAGACCGCACGTGAAGAACCAAAAACGCTTTGAAGTAGACTCAAGGGCAAAATCTTTCTCCGAGTACGCTTTGAAGTAGACTCACGGGGAAAATCGTAGCGAACCCCGTTACCCGTATAAGTCTTCTGATGACGGTTGAAACCTCGCCAGAAGGCCGACCGTAAACTTTTATCTGGGAACTCTGTTCTGATTCTCCGTTACTCACACAATAGTGCGAAAAGTAACATCATCTATAGATCAGAGAAACATAATGATATATAAACTGTGTTTTCTTAAACCTGCTATCAGTTGTCACTCAGAATTTTTGGATAGTCTAAGCACGTAGGTCTAGAATCATTGTGGAAAATGTGTTAATAGCATTCGTGGGGATCTTTCATTATGATTTTCTGGTAATAGAAATTAGTGTTACCAATAAAAAGTGTTAAGCTTTTACCATTATTATCCACTTAGATTTTCTAGCTGTTAGAACTAGTGAAATAAATAACGCGTAGCTATTTCATACTAGATGTTCAGTTATAATGTTAATTTTCACCACCCGCTTTCTCACACAAGAAGAGACGATTTTAGTTGACTGATTTATATGTTAGGCGAGACTGATAGGGTGTCGTAATTTTTTTCTGAGAGAGTTCTGATGGATATTGGTCCCTTTAGAGTGTAGAATGATAGTGAAGGCTCTGTGGGAATAAGGATTTAGGAAAGTCAGGTAGTAGATTCACAAGTGCTGGGAAGAGTAAGGACAGTCTCGGTTTACGACAATAATTGACTCTCAAAACTACTCCTACCACTCTTCTGAGCAAACAATTGTTTGTCAGTTCCAGTCACTCAGGCGCACTCACCGGTTTGGTGATTCTGACGCTCAACATACATGAATACGGACTACAATAACAAATATGGGAAATGTTTGATTTGGGCCAGCCGACACCAATGCTAATAAAGTTTTAATACTTTTATTGTCATAAAAATCAAGTCACAAATAATTATCAATTTACAGTCAGAAATCAAAGGTTACAGAATACAAATATGACAAAGGGGGAGGGGGTTTTGAAGAGAAGTATCCCATACACCTTTTCCCGCTTGTATTTACTAACAGAAAAGACCCAGTCCCAAAGACAAAGAGGGGGGTGGTGATGATGATGATCAGAGATAGGCAATTTAACCCAATGGTAAATTTATTACACTGAGGCAAGGGGTTACAGTGATAAGGGGGTAGAGGAAAAGATAGGGTTCTCAAATGTTTTCCTTTATCCAACAAATTTTACGGGAGGGGGAAATGAACACAGTTAAACAATCCCGCTAGGAGAGATCCCGTACAATGAATACAGTACACCTTAATACTAGGTCGAACTATTTATAATGGTAAAAAAAGATTAAATCTCCTTTCATTCAAAAACACGCTTGGCTGGCCAGCACACAGGCACACACACACACACACACACACACACACACACACACACACACACACACACACACACACACACACACAGAGACTTACCAAATGGTGAATTCTGGCACTTCCTAGGAATTTTACAACAGCAGATAATACCGTAGAACAATGGAAATTGTCTTTTTATTTCTTATGTGTCAGGCCCCAGATTTATCGAGGTGGGCTGGTAGCTAATAGTCTAAAAAAATCGCCAGACGGTGAAGCGTAAAGGCTACTTTTTTTTTTTTTTATAAAAAGTTCCTAATGAATGGCACAGGCACTTGGCTAAGTGTGAGGTATGGTGTGGTTTCTAAGATGGGCACAGCTGGTGGAGATAACTTTCTTTTGCCGTAATGTCACAACTACAAAACACTGAGATAGGTTCTTCTTGCGGGGGGGGGGAGAGAGGTTAAAATCCACTGAATATACTTGACAGACAGTGTTCAGGTAAATCTATGTTCTTCTTCACAAAAAGAGAGCATGAGTAGAATATTGCTACTGGCGACTGTTCTGCTTCCAGTTTTAACGACTTTATGAAATAGTATTTTAAAAGTGTTTCTTGGGTGGCTTTGTTCTCAGTTAAATTCAGAGGAGCGAGACCCGCAACAGGTCGCCACAAGTTTAGCTTTAAAAAAGTTCATATGTCACTGGAGTAATCGAACTGGGTCGGCAAGGCTCTATATATATTCTATTGCTGCGTAATGGCTGCTTAAATGCTGCCTAATTGCTGGGATGCGAGGTTCAAAAGATCACTCTGGATACAAATAGAAAAAACATGAAATACAATGAAATCATATTAAAATCTAATGCGCTATACATTTACAGTTAGACTATTTTCTGCGCTCGCGTCTTTAATTAATAAATCAAGAAAAAAACTCTCCATGAGGTTAATAATTTTAAAAGCACATCTATCTATACCGAACTAAACTGTATTAAAGTCACAATTCCCTTAACAGTTGCAAAATTAATTTACGCGGCTATTGTATTAGGAAATTAACCTATAGATTTAACATTTAGTTTGCACTGGAACTTTGAAAATGGGTTTATTTAATAAGTTTAAATTTACACCACAATCCAGTGAAATAAAAATGAAATAACTAGACCACTGATCACTCGAAGCTAAAGTATAAATTACCGTCTGCACAGAAAAGAATTCACTCCAATAGCCAACAATTTAGATGAAATCAAGCAGGAATTTAACTATATGCTAGTGAATCTTAGAATACTGTCAGAACGAATGATAAAGTTGCCCTTTTCAGATTCTGTATATATCTAACGGGAATGTAAGTTAAATGGGTCGTGTGAAAATTTCGCGCCTCTTTAGATCCCAGGGAAAGTCGAAGTTATTTAGCCGCCATGCTAACCGCGATGGCCCGACTGGCTTCCGATCTTCGTTCGTCTCAGGCTGCTCGCGCGAGGATGTGAAATTTCTGCGAGACTAGCCTCGTTCGCAGTGAGTTTCCTGATTCCTCAGATCGTATCCGCTACGCTGAGCGCTCCGTCTCTCCCGTTCCATAGTCTTTCGGGCAAGCCTGCCGGTTGCCACAGAGGTGCGAAGTCTGCAAGAAGCTTTCTTCTGACCGCTCGTGTCCATCTTGCGAACGGTTCAGTGTTCGCGCGGAGATGCTAAATTTCTGCTTCTCTGTTCTGGGGATCGTCTTTGACTGCTTTGATCATAGCCGCTACTCTTCGTTGATGAAAAGTTACAGCAATACTTATGTTCAGGGGTTCTAATGTTATGAAAAGCTAAAGTCCCTTTAATCATCCATCAAATCAGGGAAAATTCACTTGTCAAACTAGACGCACGTCACATAGGGACATAAAAGAATTCACGGTTTATTTCATTGCGCGTATTTATTATAAGTGCCTATTACTTAATATCATACGACTAAACTATCAGACGCCGACAACTTAATATTATTAAAGACAGGCGATACTTTGTGTAAGTGCGCATATAGATCATTAAATAATAATTGACATTATACGCTGATCGTTAATGCGCGAGAAAGGGGCGGGGAGAGTGCATACCTCCATCCGACCTGAAATCTCAGCGCTAGCGAAAGCTGACCGTATAGGCGTAAAGGAAAACACCTGTGCCGTTTAACTTTAATCAGGACTGACGGAGCGGATAAGAGATCGTCTTGTCCCCGTCTGTGTGCATATAGATATAGCTATATAGAATAGTGGCATCTTTCCATGAAATGTTTTTTTATTCCTAGCAGACTTGATCAAGGGCGTCCAGCGGTCTTTTTCGTCGGTCTTTTCTTCATTTACTGATTGGTTAATGTTGTCTTTTCTTGGCTTGTGCGTCACCAATTTCATTTGTGAGCAAGGACTTTCCAAATATACATGAGAAACATTTTAACTTGTAAATTTAACTAGACTTACAAAACCCAGCGATATTTTTCCAATTTTACTAGCCCACTGGGGTATACAAAAGAACACTTATACTCCCGACTTCTGACAGTCGTATTCAAGCGGATTTATCAAGAATTTACGCTGTTTCAGAATTGGCACTCTACCATAGAGCCAGCCGATAGGAGTACCATCATTTATCAATTGTAACATTTTAGCAACCAGATGTTTCCCAATACTGGAAGTATTTTCTTCTTTTTTTAACTGTGAACCTCAAGAGCACGTTTTGCTACACTAACTATTCGCGGTGACATTTGTTCATCCAGGAAAAACCCACACCAGATTCGGCGTTCACCTCGCTAATTTTGATTTGTTAGAGGATGGACTGTGGCCAATTTGGGAAATAAAACCTGGCATTTTATATTCAGGATAATTGTATTTCCAAGGGATATCACCAAGAGTAGGTAAGCGTGATTGAGTGGCCACTGTATGACAGAGAGAGTGAATATTTTTCTTTGTTACAGGAACTTTACCAACATTGGATTTTGCTTAAACTTGTTTACTTTACTGGGTAGCATTTAGTAGGAACTTGTTTCCTTACTGTCTATTCTGTAACATAGTGCTAACCTTTGACCTCTGGGTTATTAACTCTTTGGGTTCTTTTATCCATAGGGGAAGGGCACATTTATTCTGTTATTTTCATATGTATGAAAATCTGATTTTATTTTGATCTTTCTTTAGATGTTTGATGTTGTCAAGTTTAAATGATAATAAACAACAAAAGAAACTTAACTTTGTGTGTTGGTCAGACCCATACCCAATTAACCGTAGTTTTTCACGTTTGTGTGTCTTAATGTCACATAGCTGTGTGTGTGTGTAGTTAAACTTATATTTATATGTAGGAGGAGGGCAAGGTTGTCTTGTACTAAATTATAGTCGTATAGATAAGCTGGAATAGAGAAACGTACTCATTCCAGAGACATATCTTCTCCTCAAGCTATTCACCCGTGAAATCTATTTCACACTCCTTTTTCTCACGTACTTATCACACTGTATCCTTTTCTGCTTTCTTTCTCGGGTAATTCGCAGTCAGTTATTTGCCATGGCTGAGCGTAAAACTTAGAACAATGCTAAGAGACTAAGCAAAAGAAACAGGATTACAAGGAGACGAGTTGCTAGCTTTTGTGAACGACGAACTAGACAAATATGAGGCGGAGAAGAAGGAAGCAGATGCTAGAGACATGGACCGAGAGAAAGCAAGAGAAGAGCGGCAATTGGAAAGTAAGAAAATTGAGGCGGAAATGAAAGCTCGCAGGGCGAATGAACGAGAGAGAGACAACAGGAGGAAAGAGAGAGAGACAACATGAGGAAAGAGAGAATGACATACTACGTCAGCACGAATTCACGTCTAGCTCCAGCAACGGAGAGTCTTCGTCACTTCAGTCACCTTTAGCTGATCACTCCCGTAGCCAGTCTTCCAAATTAGCTGCTATGTCTTTTGCCCTGGAATCCTTCCCAAGCCCCAATAAGAAAATTGATACTTATCTACAAAAATGTGAGAGAACGGCAACACTGTATGGTTTGGAAAGTTCCCGATGGTGCTTGAAGCTCTCACAGGCCCTCAAAGGCAATGCGTATGATGCGTATGACAAACTGGGAAACAGCAATCAAGACAATTACGACATGCTTAAGAAAGCTTTACTTGAGCGCTTCGAAATTAACGCTCGCAAATTTTAGCAACTTTTCCGAAACAGCAGGAAAGAGGGAACCGAGACTTACGCTCAGTTCTCTTCTCGTCTGAAAGGATATTTGACTAAGTGTTTGGAGCTTTCAGAACTTCCTTGCACTTTTGAAGGGTTAGAAGAGCTTATTCTAACCGAACAGATCAAAAGCACTTTGTCAAACGAAACCCGTAGATTTCTTGCTGAACAAGGAGCTGTAAAGTTTGAAGACATCTTGAGTAAGTCCGAGCGTTATACAAACACGCTCGCCGAGCCTCCAGGCTCAAAACGCAAACCTACGGATGAGCCTTCTCGCAAAAATAATCTAGAACAGTCTTCCCAATCATTTTCCCACCAAAAACAAGAGAAACTGTACCCCAGACCCCTCTCCAAGAAAAATCTAAATTCTACAAAACCCGTTATCCCACCGAAACCCGTGATCATCCCAAGCGACTCCCATTGCAACACATCCAGAAAGGCTACGACAAAGGGAAATTCCCTTCGCCAGGGATATCTGATCAAGGAAAACAAACCGGGCCGAATCGGATCGGTTGTTTACAAACAGCCTCGCAGCGGAATAGAAAGGTCAGTGATTCTCAACCTGAGGTTTAGAGGCCTTCTTCGCGAGGAACTGTTATATTGAACGGGACTTCCACTTATTGTTTGTTTTATACAGGTTTGAGCTTTGATTGTATTGTCGCGAGGCATTTAGTGAGGCATTTAGTCAAACCAGGTCAAGAAACGGAAGAAACCGTCAAATTATGTGGAGTTTTTAAAGGAGATGCACCCATAACGCTTCCAGTGGAGATACACATGGATTTCGTCCGTGGTGTTATTAAAGCGGCTATAATGGAGGATCCGGTCTACCCAGTCATACTTGGTTGTAGATACGTGTTTATGGGGAGACCGAAAGAGCCGATTGTGGCAGCAGTAACTACAAGAGGGCAAACCCAAAAGGACCGGGAGCTTGCACCTAACATGTTACCTAAGGAACTGAAAGAGGCGCAACAAAAGGACCCTACCTTGGAGCCCTGCTTTAAGAAACTGCCATGGCCAAGGACCCCAGACACAACGGAGACATATTTTCTAAGGATGGAGTGCTGTATCAAAGAACGGGCGACCCTGAACAGGGACATAATCAGCTCCTAGTACCGACACAGTAAAGAGAACAAATCTTAGAAATGGGGCACTCCCTTCCTTTTAGCGGACACATGGGACAAAACGCCACTATGCAGCGAATATCTACTCACTATTAGTGGCCAGGAATGAAAACTGACATCATCAGATATGCTCTTCTTCTTCTTTCGTTCGCTTGAACTATATTGTCTATATCTGCAATGTTGTTTCTTGTATAAACTTCACTGTCTTTTGTAGTTCATACAGAGGTCCATATAGTTTTGCTTCCAGTGTTGTTTCTCTGGGCCAGTGAGTTTGCCTCAATATATCATATTCGGGGCAATCTTGAAGTACGTGCTCCGCAGTCTGGGGTGCCTGTTCACATGTACACATGGCTGAATTGCCGATCTTGAATTTTGTATACATGTGGCTGCGGAGGCGGTCGTATCCTGTTCTGAGGCGCAGAATGGCTATTTGTTCTGATCTGTTCAGATATGTTAAATCCTGCGCCAAGTGCCAACGTGTTGCACCCCAGCATTGGACAACCCCAGTTCTTATGGGAGAAATGCCAATATGGGGACTCCATTTGAACGGGTTGCAGTCGATATTATAGGACCCCTTGAAAGGACTAAAGGAAGGAACAGGTTTATCCTGACCTTAGTCGACACATGCACTATGTGGGCCGAAGCTATACCGCTAACATGCACGGATTCCAAGCGTATCGCAGAAGCCCTAGTGCAGATTTTTACACGGTTGGGATTCCCTCAACAAGTTTTGACGGATAACGGATCCCAGTACCGTAGCTTGTTAATGGAGGAGATCTTTAAGATCTTGAGGAATAGCACATCTATATTAGCCCGTACAATCCGGCCGGAAGTGGGTTAGTAGACCGTGTCTACGAAAGCCTCACCATGATGTTACGTAAGCTGGGACGGGAGAAACCGGAAGATTAGGACCTTTACATTCCTGCAGCCTTATTCGCCTACAGGGAAGTCTCCCAGGCCTCTACAAGGCTTCCGCCAGCTATACTTTTATTCGGCAGACCTATTAAGGGCCCTCTGGAAGCCTTACTACGGTCACTGACAGACCAGAAGGCTGATGAGACAGTCCTCTCAGCATTCAAGTACGTATCTGAACTAAAGGAACGGTTACAACTAGGAATGGAACTAGCAACAACCAACCTTAAGCGCGCACGCATAAAGCACGCTAAAAGATACAACAAAGCAGCGAAAGAGAGAATTGCAGCCAGGAGAGAAAGTTTTGTTGTTACTTCCTACCGGAAACAACAAACTACGCATCGGATGGCAAGGGCCGTTTACCGTCCTTAAAAAGATCTCGAGAACGAACTACAAGATCTCTATAAAAGTTAAGGAAAAAGTCTACCACATAAATCTGTTAAAGACATATTTGGAAAGACCGGTGCCTTCCCCCGAACATCTCTTGGCGGTCGCTATAGCAACCGAAGATGAGGAAGATGACGATAGTTGCATGGAATTCCCACTACAACAAACGGAATCATTCGAAGATGTTAAATTCGGCGACACCCTCTCAGAAGCACAACAGACATAAACTAAGCCGTTACTGAAACAGTATTCAGCAGTCTTAACGGACATACCTGGTCGTACACATCTTGTGGAGATTGATATGAAGCTGACAAACGAGACGCCTGTTAGAACCAGAGTTTATCCGATCCCGTATGCGAAAGCAGACACGTTACGTGAAGAAATAGACAAACTACTTCAAGCTGGGATTATTAGCGAGTCCACATCTCCTTATAGCTCGAGCGTCGAACTGTTACAGAAACCGAATAAGGAAGTTCGGCTGTGTATCGACTATCGATTACTCAACACGGTAACAGAATTTCAGCCCGAACCACTCCCATGCGCCTCAGAACTGTTTACCAAGCTAAGCAAGGCAAAAATTTTCTCCAAGATTGACCTGAGTAAAGGTTATTACCAAATACCAGTCAAGGAGGAAATCAAACCCCTGTTAGCCTTTAGCACCAGCGAAGGACATTATACTTTCTGTCACGAGAGGGTATAATTATTGTTTAAAATATAAGATATCCTGGACACAAAGTTGTATCAGGTGATACCAGGATAGTGCCAGATAAGAGATTGGTCTTATAAGTAATACCCCCTTCTCTGAAAAAAGTAAGGGTGTATAGACATCAAAGGTAGGATTAAGCTGTATAAGTTCCTAGGTATGATGATAGTGTATTATCCTAGGTTCCTAAATGCTCCTCTCCAGATCCTCCTCTGTTTATAATATTAAGCTCTGCTAGGGGTATTAACTAGCTATTTACCAACAAGAACTGTAACTTAATTAATTCAAGTAAGTCTGTTGGTAAATATTTACAATTTATTTTGTACAACTTTTTCTTTTCTTTTGTGAAAATCTTTCACTGAACTCAAAATATTATTACAACATTAAATGAATAAAATCACTTGAAAAAGATTCAAAGTTATTTACAGTCTTTAAATATGTCGGAAAGTTCTTCTCCCTTGGCTGAAATCACTCTGGCTGTGGACTGTCTTTATTTTAGAATCTATAAAAGTTCCTTCCAGTTTCTGAATTACTGTCAATTACTGAATATGAATTTGCCTATCTGTAACTGTCTTTTTTCGTTCTTGAGGTGATCATTTGCACAAGACAGTAAACATCATGTTGTTAGATGTGTGGTACTTGTAAGATGATGTGCTGAGTGTGGGAGCGGATGGAGGCGCGAATGTGTTTAGGCTCGTATAGATGTAGACAATGCACCCCATACATTCACATGCAGTAGTCAAGGATGCTTGGACACTGCTGGCACGTGTCAAAACATTTATTGACGGAAACACACAGTAGCATCAACAGGAACAGTCAGTGTAAACATGGTCATGATAACAGGAAATCGTTAGGCATACATCAGGCATTCAAAAGGCTGGTGAACATTCATATATGTATGCATGTCAATAGTGTTATGTTTTTTTCATGTACTGTTCATAATGCCGCTTTTGGTATCTCCGACTGAACGCGTCAGATACCTTGATAACTCCGTCATACAAAAGACGAGCCCTTCACTCAAGTAATCCTATTACTAGGGCCGACGTTCAACTTGGCATAACACGCCAGTTACTTCTTTTTATGCTGTAGAATAGGGGCCATTCCACCGGCCTAAATATGACGTCAGTTGTGTACTCTTCATCAGCAGGTTGCATAAACTCTGCTATCAAGTTTATATAAATCTACCAGCATATACATATATATCTCTTCGTCACTGGACTTCTGTTCGTTTAAAGACAAATAGTCTTACATAGCTATCTTGAGCGCAATGTATAAGTTCTGCATACAGGATCGGTGAGCTGTCCTCACAGAAGGTACTTCTTTAACAAATTCTGCCACCGAAAGCATAGTAATGAAAAAGGTCCGTGTTACCTTGCAACGAATCCTCAGAACATAATAACAACACTGTCGTCCTTCCTGACGCACAGAGAATCAATGGGGAAAACTGACAACGCAGTCACTTCGAAGATTTTCCTCCCCGAAACTACAATGGACATACACGTCCTCAGAAGCCAGGACTTCACAACTCAACAAGACGGAAGTCTAATTTCGCGCTCTCCACTGCGCATCGCATATAGCCCAGAACTGTTTTACCTTTGACCCAAAAGGTCAAACACAATGAATGAACAAACAAGGGAGATAACCCCTAATCAACCTGACACAGCAAAGTCAAGACATAGTTATTCACCTTTGACTAGGGTGAAAAACCTACAACCAATAGATCGATGTTTGAAACTCCATCAAAAATGACCGCAACACTATCCAAATGCACTGTTATCATCATTATATTTAGATAGTTTTGTGGTTTCTGGTGTGTACTGGACAGTAGCCTTGGGTGGCTACTTAGCTTTTCTACTTGTGTTTGACGCCTGTCACACTTCTGTTCTGGATAGAAACATCACATGAGATTCTTCCAGGCAGTAGATACTGGGTAACTGTCCCTCTGGAATTAAAGGGCTGGCTCCTTAAGGTGTACTTTTGTACAGGATATAACTTGAAACACAATTGTTAGCCACTGTATTGTCTATCTCTATCTTTTTATCACAGATGTAGGGGATGAGAGATTGTTTCAGACAAGGTGCAGATAGACGCACAGGGCATATCAATTCAGCAATAACACAATCCAGTTAACTGTGAATATATCCTTCTCCAATTCCTTGGTCACAACAAGCTGTCCATGATTCGCCTCCATCCAGTTATGAGGTTTTGTGGAAAATACTATGTGATATCTTAAACAATGCAGTAATACAATTCCTTTCATTCTTTCCTTCGTTCCTGGTGTATGTCCCATTCCTTCAAGAAATACTTCTTTAAATGCTTTTCTAAAACTATGAACACACTATCCGCTGCCATTCTCAAATTATTTGAATATACACAGGCTTAGGTTTGCCTCCAGAAATTTTACAGTGGTTTAAAACACATCTACACTTCCTAACGCACAATTTATATTTATATATATATATATATATATATATATATATATATATATATATATATATATATATATATATATATATATATATATATATATATATATATATATATATATATATTCTTTCTTACCCTCAAGTACATACAGTCGAGCTGTTAATGGTCAAACAGTCTGCTCTCAGTTGCAGAAGGCAAAAGAAATCTTCATTGACCGAACTGGCGCTCTCTGTATTTTTCAAAATTTTATGGTCACTTTTGCAAGAACCCAATTCCTTATAAAGGTCATGACCCGGCGACACAGAAAGCAGTCTGCTGAAGTGTGTATGTGTTCCAAAATGTACGCCTAATTTCGTTGATGTGTGCAAATATAGAAAACTAAAAATGTAAATATCTTCGTTATTCCTGGAGAGATTTCCTTCATCTTAGGCTTAAAATACGCCCTGGATTAGTCTTCATCTTCCTGGATAATTGTCTTTTTATGACATACTTCCATCTTTTTATATGCGTATCCTAAACAGCAAAATTTACGTCTTGTCGAATGTCTCGATGCATTCCACTCGAGATTTCTCCATTGATATAATACTTTCCGTGGAAGTCTTTGCACACCCTATTAAATGAACATTCCTATCCGTGAATTCTTGACCTCTGTCATGCTGTACTTCGCTCATAAGTCTGTAGCTTACCTCCACTTCCACCAATGTTACACAGATTGAGAGCTCGGCCATTTTTAGGCTAATACTTGTGTAAACAAACGAATAAGGAGATTCCGTTCCATTGGTTCGTCAATGATACACTGTCATAAAGTATGGCGTACAGTTGTGGTAAGAATGACGTGTTGTGAATCAGACTTTACGACAAGAGCTACCCTATTCAAAAGCGTGAACCATCTGGTGGAGCTTTCCTTCTGGATTCACAAACAATGCATTCATCCAATAGGAGGTTATTCTCTCTTCCTACTCTCCTGGTTTCCTTCAGGTGGGTGCCCACTTAAGAAATCTGCCCCATAATTCTGAGATCCAGGGATGTATTCAATGGTAAACGAGTAAGGTTGGATCAAAAGAGACCACCTTAATAACCTTGCGTTACCATGTCTAGCCTGAGCGAGAAAAACCAGTGGCTGGTGATCACACTGGACCACGAAATGCCTACCATAAAGATATATCTGGAACTTCTTTATGGCCCAGACCAACGCCAAACATTCTCTTTCAACAGTGGAATAATTCCTTTCCGCCTTATTTAATTTGCGGCTTGCATAAGCAACGGGGATTCAACTCTCCGGGCTGTGACTGCGATCTTTGCAATAGTGCTGCACCCAACCCTACGTTGCTGGCATCAGTCCTAACTACAAATTCCTGACTCAGATCTGGAAGTCTCAGTATAGGCCTGCTTGTGAGTTTCTGCCTCAACTCTGAATACGCTTCCTCACAATCCACCGTCCATTCAATTTTGTCTGGCTTTCCTTTCTTGGTTAAATCAGTCAGAGGAGCACATACACTGTTGAAATTCTTAATATACTTTTGGTAGAAACCACACAGTGAGACAAAGGATCGCACATCTTTCTTTGTTTGAGGTCTTGGTGCTGTCTAAAGTTTTTCCAAATTCTTGGGGTCAGGGATCATGTTACCCCGATATACTGTGTGACCCAAGAATTCGAGTTCCTTGCAACCAATACAACATTTAGTAGGGCGAGTGGTCAAATTTGCCTCTCTGAGTCTATTCAGTAACATTTCTAGAAATGATAGATGTTCCTCAAATGTTTCTGTAGCTATGAGGATATCATCCATGAAATTGGTGATAGCTGGGTTTTGTAAGGGATCCAGTAATTTCCTCATCATCCTGGAGAAAACACTCGGAGCATTCTTCAAACCGAAAGGCAACATATTGAACTCATAGTGCCCCTCCGAAGTACTAAAGGCCAGCAATGGTCTGATTTCAGGCTTGACGGGAATCTGGTAATACCCTTTACTTAGATCCATTTTAGAAAAATATTTTGCCTTATTCAACCGGGCAAACAGCTGATTCGTGTCCGGTAATGGATCTACTTGTGACTTTGTGACAGCATTCAATTTCCTGAAATCGATACAGAGTCCATGTTCACCAGAGGGTTTCCTCAGCTAAACCCCACTGGCGCTATAATGAGATTCACTGTGGGAAATGATATTTTCTTACATCAAGAAATCAATTCTCCCTTTAAAGATGCCATATTATTTCAGTCCATGTCCGCATCAATACTTCCAATGGACCGTGTATGGGCCGGCCAACTACCAACGTTGCCGAAGCCCTTTTTACTGCTAATTTAACCGGCAGTATACTGGAGTTGGCTGTGCATCCGTCAAATGGTTCATACAGCCCAATCTTCCACTACCTATTTTTCTGGGGTTTCCCCGCAGTTTCTTTATCAAAGGTGGCTGACTAACCACACTTCTATTTTTATCCAGTACCTGGTGTTCTGAACAAAATCTTTTCGGTATGGGACGTGTTGATTCCCCTCCATGTACAATACGGAGAGTCGCCATGGTAACTGGTTTTCTGGTGGACCCTTTATGAGATGGTGCACGCTTATCCTCTATGTCCACCTGTTTTTTTTTATTTTCAGGCCTACGTCCGCCCCAATGCTTCTCTAGGACCTATTGGTTTTCCCAACGTGTGGGTTTTACCTTACTACATTGTGTACAGGCAGTCACATACCGAGCTATTTCTTCAGCGATACCTGGCCAGTAATATTGCACAGCTGTCCTTTGACAAGTGGTACCGATTTTCATATGTCCACCGTCTGATTCAACATGTGCTAGTTCTATAACCTTGTCCCTGTAACAAGATGGCAGTACTAACTGGCTTTGCCCATTGGGTCCTGTTCCAGCTTCCATGTACAGCAATCCATCATTCACATAAAATTCTCCTTTCTTTGGGGGGTTATGACTTTTTGGCAATTTTCCAAAACAAGGCATCAAAGAGTTATCTTCAGCCTGGGCTTTTTTCATCTTTCTCGGATGAATGTTTATTGGACTGTCTTCCTCCTTCTTAGGGCTAGACCTGGTCTGGAGTGTTGCCATGATCACAGGTTTTATTGGGTCACCCAATAAGACATATCTGCTTCCTATTACCAGCGGTATATAGGATCATCACTCACTGCTGCACTTATCACTCCTTCCAAGTAGCGAGTCCTGACATTGATCCTTGCTATGGGAAGTGTCATGGTGGCGGTTCCCTTTAATGCCCCTTGTATCTCCCCTTTTTCTGTGGTGTATTGATCAGGGTGCACTAAGGATGCACTCACGACTGAGTCAAATTCCAATCCTGAATCATACAGGCACCATATTTTAGTGCCGTTACATGTTACTTCTTCACAGGTTGGGGGATAATAGAGGTCTATCTGACTGGCTGCCAGTTCCTTCCTTCCCCTGTCCTCTGTTATAAGACTTGCAGCGTGATATGGAGGGATTTTCTTTCCGCAGTCCAAAGTATTGTGGTTGTTCATTTTACAAATCTTACACCACTTTTCACCCTGTCTATAAGGTTTCTTATCTTGTACCTGAGGGTTCCTGTCTCTATGGTCATATGTAGGTTTGTCATAACCTTGTTTGTATTTGTGTTGCTGGTCCCTGTTGTCAAACTTATTCTGGTTTTGTGGTGGCCTACTACTTTCTCCTTGTTTATTCTTAATTCCTGCTATTTCTTTCAGAGCTGCCTGATATCTCTCAGCAACTGTTAAAATCTCCCCCAATCTCTCTGCTCCTTCTTCCATAAGAAATTTTCTCATGTCTGGAGGCATAGACTCTCTCACTTGTTCCATCATGACCATTTCTTTTAGGTCTTGACATTTCCCCAGAGTAGTCCACTTCTCCAAATAGGTTTCTAATCTGGCAGAGAATTGGTGGTAGGTTTCTCCAGGAAGAAGCTTAGCAGTTCGGAATTTATTCCTATAAGATTCTGAGTTCTTTTCATAACGAACCAGCAATTCCTGCTTCAAGATTTCATAATCTTCCTGGTCTTCTTTCCCGAGTTTTGCATACACATCATAAGAAACTCCCCTCAGCCCCTGCGGTAGCTTAATGCTCCATGTTCCCTTCTCTAAGCCATAGCTAGTGGCCATTCTCTCATACCTATCCAGATATGCCTCAATCTCATCATTTTTCTCCACAAATGGATCCAAGTGAAAATTCATGGCTCCATTTGAGGTACTTTGGCTTGCACTACTGTCAGAAGTGGTTGGACTACTTCCATTACCCGTAACATTTCCTTGAAGTTCTTTCAACCTCAACTCATGCTCCCTTTGTAACCTCTTTTCCTCTCTCTCAGCCTCCCTTTCAGCAACATGCCTTCTCTCCTCAGCTTCTAGCTTCTTGGCCTCCTTATCAGCTTCCACCTGAAGTTTCCTTTCTGTTTCCAACTTCTTATCTTCTCTTTCAATAAAATTGTCACACTCAGTAGTGACATACTGAATAAGAGCCTCCCCACTTAACACAAACTCCTTTGCCGTCTGCACTACAGCAGATCGAAATTTTGCCAAGTCTGCCATACTCATACAATAATATCTTGCAGACACTCAAACTCTCTCAATATACCAAACTAAAATTAATACAAACACTAATTAATTAAAGACCACTGTCAGTGTATCCAGTCACCACAATTTTGGTTTGTACTCAATGTTACTAAAAAGTGCTTTATTTATTCCTACCTCTTATTTTAATTAATTTTATTTATTAAAAATATTTCCCTACTGCTATCTCATAAGATGTAAGTTATACCTATAAAGCTGAATGTCTCAAAGAAAAGACCCCAGGGTAGCAAGGGAATCCCGCACTGAGACACCAGTGTCACGAGAGGGTATAATTATTGTTTAAAATATAAGATATCCTGGACACAAAGTTGTATCAGGTGATACCAGGATAGTGCCAGATAAGAGACTGGTCTTATAAGTAATACCCCCTTCTCTGAAAAAAGTAAGGGTGTATAGACATCAAAGGTAGGATCAAGCTGTATAAGTTCCTAGGTATGATGATAGTGTATTATCCTAGGTTCCTAAATGCTCCTCTCCAGATCCTCCTTTGTTTATGTATTAAGCTCTGCTAGGGGTATTAACTAGCTATTTACCAACAAGAACTGTAACTTAATTAATTCAAGTAAGTCTGTTGGTAAATATTTACAATTTATTTTGTACAACTTTTTCTTTTCGTTTGTGAAAATCTTTCACTGAACTCAAAATATTATTACAACATTAAATGAATAAAATCACTTGAAAAAGATTCAAAGTTATTTACAGTCTTTAAATATGTAGGAAAGTTCTTCTCCCTTGGCTGAAATCACTCTGGTTGTGGACTGTCTTTATTTTAGAATCTATAAAAGTTCCTTCCAGTTTCTGAATTACTGTCAATTACTGAATATGAATTTCCCTATCCAAATGCACTGTTATCATCATTATATTTAGATAGTTTTGTGGTTTCTGGTGTGTACTGGACAGTAGCCTTGGGTGGCTACATAGCTTTTCTACGTGTGTTTGACGCCTGTCACACTTCTGTTCTGGATCGAAACATCACATGAGATTCTTCCAGGCGGTAGATACTGGGTAATTGTCTCTCTGGAATTAAAGGGCGCTCGCACCACTAGCACCAATAGTTGTGGCTGGCTCCTTAAGGTGTACTTTTGTACAGGAGATAACCTGAAACACATTTTTTAACCACTGTATTGTCTATCTCTATCTTTTTATCACAGATGTAGCGGATGAGAGATAGTTTCAGACAGAGGGCAGATAGACGCACAGGGCATATCAATTCAGCAATAACACAATCCAGTTTACTGTGAATATATCCTTCTCCAATTCCTTGCTCACAACTAGCTGTCCATGATTCGCATCCATACAGCTATGATGTTTTGTGGAAAATACTATGTGATATCTTAAACAATGCAGTAATACAGTTCCTTTTATTCTTTCCTTCGTTCCTGGTGTGTGTCCCATTCCTTCAAGAAATATTTCTTTAAATGCTTTTCTAAAACTATGAACACACTATCCGCTGCGATTCTCATTTTATTTGAATATACACAGGCTTAGGTTTGCCTCCAGAAATTTTACAGTGGTTTAAAACACATCTACACTTCCTAACGCACAATTTTATATATATATATATATATATATATATATATATATATATATATATATATATATATATATATATATATATATATATATATATATATATTATATATATATATATATATATATATATATATATATATATATATATATATATATATACATTCTTTCTTTCTTACCCTCAAGTACATACAGTCGAGCTGTTAATGGTCATACAGTCTGCTCTCAGATGCAGAAGGCAAAAGAAATCTTCATTGACCGAACTGGCACTCTCTGTATTTTTCAAAATTTTATGGCCACCTTTGCAAGAACCCAAGTCCTTATATAGGTCATGACCCGGCGACACATAAAGCAGTCTGCTGAAGTGGGTATGCGTTCCAAAATGTACGCCTAATTCCGTTGATGTGTGCAAATATAGAAAACTAAAAATGTAAATATCTTCGTTATTCCTGGAGCGATTTCCTTCATCTTAGGCTTAAAATACGCTCTGGATTAGTCTTCATCTTCCTAGATAATTGTCTTTTTATGACATATTTCCATCATTTTATATGCGTATCCTAAACAGCAAAATTTACGTCTTGCCGAATGTCTCGATGCATTCCACTCGAGATTTCTCCATTAATATAATACTTTCCGTGGAAGCCTTTGCACACCCTATTAAATGAACATCCCTATCCGTGAATTCTTGACCTCTGCCATGCTGTACTTCGCTCATAAGTCTGTAGCTTACCTCCACTTCCACCAATGTTACACAGATTGAGAGCTCGGCCATTTTTAGGCTAATACTTGTGTAAACAAATGAATAAGGAGATGCCGTTCCATGGGTTCGTCAATGATACACTGTCATAAAGTATGGCTTACAGTTGTGGTAAGAATGACGTGTGAATCAGACTTCACGACACTTTCAATGTTATGCCTTTCAGTTTACACAATGCACCAGAAGTCTTCACCAGAATGATGAGAAAGCTTTTGGAACCTTTGCAAAGTCAAAACATTCACAATTTCATGGACGACATACTTATTGCAACGGATAACTACGAAGAACATATTGCTACGGTCGCTATGCTCATCAGGAGACTAAAGGAAGCTGAGTTGACCGCCCGACCTAGCAAATGTTTAATCGGCTTTGAAAAGCTTGACTTCCTAGGGCATACCATTTCTCAAGGTTGTATGTGGCCCGTTGCCAAAAACATCGAGAAAATACGTTCAGCAACGAGGCCAAAAACAAAGAGAGACACGCGTTCATTCCTTTCACTTTGCGCGTATTACCAAAAGTTTATCAAACACTTCAATGGCCTTACAGCGCAATTCACTGACCTCACGCAGAAGGGCAAAACCGATAAGGTTGTTTGGACCGCAGTGTGCGAAAACGCTTACGTCACTCTGAATCAACAGCTGTCCAAATATCTCATTCTAAGGTCACCCGACCTTAAGAAACCTTTCGTCCTGCGCGTGGACGCCAGCAGAAAGGGAATTGGATCGACACTGCTTCAGGCAGACGACCAACATCCTAACCTGTTGTTTCCAGTTACTTATGGCAGCCGCAAACTGAATACAGCAGAAAGGAACTATTCGACCGTGGAAAGAGAATGTTTAGCACTCGTGAACGGAATCAGGAGACACCATGAATATTTATATGGAGTTTCATTCACAGTACAAACTGACCATTGGCATTCCTAGGAGCCAATAAGGACTTTAACGCAAAAATTATGCATTGGGCTCCATTCTTAAGCGTGTACTCGTTCAAAGTACAATACATACCAGGGACAGAGAATGTAGAAGCAGATTTTATGAGTCGAAATTGGAGCATTGAGGAGAATGTTACAAGTGAGGATAGCAATCACTCGGTAGCTACGGATGACAGTAGCTCTATTTCCATAAATGAGATATGAATGGGTTTCACATCTTCAAGCCCAAACGTACTGTGACGTATAATGGAAAGACAGCCTACAGTAATCTGACAGGTTTGTGACCTCGTAGCGTCCTATGATTTGCTAGCAAAACCATGCATTTACAGTCTGTGTTTACTCACTTTTAGTCCTACCTCTTTTTCTGTGTTTAACACGAGCTAACACAATTTTTACAAACTTTCGTGACCTGCCAGTCATAACAGGTAGCGAATCAGGTTTGTTTATCGAGTCTTCTCACGCGAGCTTATCTGTCAATCATACGATACCTGACAGACCGCACGCGAAGAACCAAAGACGCTTTGAAGTAGACTCACAGGCAAAATCTTTCCCCGAGTAAGCTTTGAAGTAGACTCACGGGGAAAATCTTAGCGAACCCCGTTACCCGTATAAGTCTTTTGATAACGGTTGAAACCTCGCCAGAAGGCCGACCGTAAACTTTTATCTGGGAACTCTGTTCTGATTCTCCGTTACTCACACAATAGTGCGAAAAGTAACATCATCTATAGATCAGAGAAACATGATGATATATACCATTATAATTCACTTAGATTTTCTAGCTGTTAGAACTAGTTAAATAAATAACGTGTAGCTATTTCATACCAGATGTTCAGTTATAATGTTAATTTTCACCACCCGCTTTCTCACACAAGAAGAGACGATTTTAGTTGACTGATTTATATGCTAGGCGAGACTGATAGGGACAGAAAAGAATTCATGGTTTATTTCATTGCGCGTATTTATTATAAGTGCCTATTATTTAATATCATATGACTAAACTATCAGATACCGACAACTTAATATTATTAAAGACAGGCGATACTTTGTGTAAGGGTGCATATAGATCATTAAATAATAATTGACATTATACGCTGATCGTTAAAACGCGAGAAAGGGGCGGGGAGAGTGCATACCTCCATCTTAAATCTCAGTGCTAGCAAAAGCTAGTGTAAAGTATAGGCGTAAAGGAAAACACCTGTGCCGTTTAACTTTAATCAGGACTGACGGAGTGGATAAGAGATCGTCTTGTCCCCGTCTGTGTGCATATAGATATGGCTATATAGAATAGTGGCATTTTTCCATGAAATGTTTTTTTATTCCTAGCAGACTTGATCAAGGGCGTCCAGCGGTCTTTTTCGTCGGTCTTTTCTTCATTTACTGATTGGTTAATGTTGTCTTATTTTGGCTTGTGCGTCACCAATTTCATTTGTCAGCAAGGACTTGCCAAATATACATGAGAAACATTTTAACTAGTAAATTTAACTAGACTTACAAAACCCAGCGATATTTTTCCAATTTTACTAGCCCTCTTGGGTATACAAAAGAACACTTATACTCCCGACTTCTGACAGTCGTATTCGAGCGGATTTATCAAGAATTTACGCTGTCTCAGAATCGGCACTCTACCATAAAGCTGTAACAGTGTAGACTACTACGTCGCTACAACTGTTAGTCTTATAGTAAAGTATTTTATGAATGACTAGTTAGAGATAAATAAACCACTAGTCAAGAATCAATGACATCATCAGTCATGACACACATGAACCCAAGATGTCATCAAACCTTGTGTGGCCTCCATACAAGTCAGACCGGAAAACATTTAGATTAGAGAGAACCTTGAACAATGGTTGGTCATCGTCACTTAGAAACAATAATTTTAGACTAGAGGTTTCGTAGTTAGTTAGATTAAAGATTATTTCAACAGTCAACTAGGCCCCAAAACCAATCATAAGAAAGTTTCCGGTCTTAACTCCAATGAGAAATATTTCATCTGGCAAGCCATAGTACCAGACTAGTATAAAGACTGACGCATCATAGTAACCAGTCAGAGCTTGAGACAGTTATCTCAGAGCTAGAGTCAAACCAACATAAGGCGTTCTCTAGTCGAGGTGTGGAGCAACCTGGCGCATCCCCTACTACTGAACACAAAGCCTTTGACTCATTTTTAGGACAAAAGTCTTGTGATTATTTCCCTTAGCACAAGCGATCTACAGATTTTCCTCCCTTTCCTCAAAAGCTGCACAGTCACACAGACTTGATTTGGTGCAGTAACACATTCTCCTCCTCCCACGGTCACATAGAAATTATTTGGTGCCAGTGACCAGCTCGTAACTGCTTTTTTACGATGGATTCAGCTACTCAACAGCTTGAGCATCAAGTATTTTAGTTGCAACAGCAAAATCAACTGCTTCAACAACAACTATCACAGCAACAAGCAGCGAGTCAAAATTTGCCTTATTCTTCTGAAAATTCTTCTAGCACGTTACAGTCGATAGCTAATACTCTTAGCTCCATAACACAGAGTGCCAACTTCAAAAATATTAATAACATTGTCAAGCCGTTTCATGGTGATGCTACTCAATTTCGCCAATGGCTTATTGACATTGACAAGTTTGTGTCTTTGATCCCTTCGGCAACCGATGAGGACCGAACGCGTGTTGCATTCCTCTCTTCACAGTCATTAGTAACTGATTTTTTGCTCTGTCGTGGACAACTTTTCGAACCCTGGGTAAGCCGTGACGTCTGTTGTTTTTCTGTTGTCTAAGTGTTCTACTTCTTTATTTCTTACGAGTGCCTGAAAACATACCTTTATGTTTGTCTAATATTAATTTACAACTTTTTCCTACTGAAACTTTCGCTTCACCAAAGAAGGCACTGGGCAGCCGTTATTCTTCCATAACTGACTGTCAGCACGCATGGACTCTTCTTCGTAGAATACGCCAGGATAGACAGGAACCTGTCCAATTTTATGCGGACAGATTGTTGAACTTGGCTGAAGATGCCCTCATTGATTCGTCTTCCACATCTGCGGATATTGATCGGCAGCTTGTTGGTATTTTCATTGATGGGTTGTCATCCGACACACTTAAATTGCATTTGATCCGCAAGGATCCTCAGACTGTCACAGATGCGATTCAACGGGCCATCACAGAGGACAATGTAAAGAAACGCTTTACCAACCGTCTCGGTCGTGAGCCTCGTCTTGATCACAGAATTGATGAAGAACCGATGGACGTTAGCCATTGCCGCCACTCTTGGCAGCAACCTTCGAGATCGCCACAGCCCCCCCCCTCTAATGATTGCCACCATCAGTGCCAACCTCAACGCTTTCATCATCCACCAGCGCCACAGGTCCATCAAGTAACTTCAGTTATATGTTACACTTGTGGGCAACGGAGACACGTCTCGCGCAGCTGTTTTCAGCGGCCACAATACAGCTCACAGACTCAAAGTAATCCCGTACCACAGCCACAACATTATCAGAACAGACAGCAACGACCTCGCCAACCTTTATGGCTCCCTACCGCTTCTGTGTCCTCCCCCCAAGGTCATCCGCGCTCCTTTTCACGTAGACAGTCCCGTCCTACATCATTAATAAATCAGGGAAACTCTTGGGTCTGCCCAGTAACCAGGACCATACCGGGTAACCTGAAACCATCCTCACATCGGTCCTTCCGTAATAACTGTTTTCTTTCCTACCAACCTTCGGTGTCTTCTGCCTCTCTTTCTTATGTTTCTCCTCCTTCTGTCACTCCGGATCCTTCATCGTTCCTTATCTCCATCAACATGAAAAGCTACCGTGCTCTTGTTGATACTGGAGCAACTGTTAGCCTCATCCGTCAACAGTTGTTTCGTCAGATCCGTAGGCTTGTACACTTTATTCCTTCATCTACTCCTTTAGCCTCTGTTACTGGCCAACCTTTACGTTCCATTGGAACTACGATGATAAGCCTCAAGATTGGTTCACAATCTATTGTCCATCCATTTATCATCACAAGAGGCATGTCCCGTAATTTTATTATTGGTCGTGATTTTCTCCTTCGTCATCACGCCCGAATCTATTTTGACTTGCGACAGATTCGCGTCAATGGTGAATACATCCCTCTTCAGGATGATATTTACATCGCATCCCTTGTCCGCCTCACTGCTCCTGTCACCTTAAAGCCTCACTCTTTGACTATTGCCACTGGTCGGGTCAAACGATCTGACTATGTCTCTTCTGGCCATTCTGTCATGGTGGAACCATTGCCTGATATTGACATCATTGATGACCCCTGCATCAATGTTGTTGATGGCATTGTTCAGATTTCCACTAAGCGTGATTTTCCCGTTATGCTGTTAAATACTTCTGGGAAACCTGTGACTATCCAACGTGGTACAGTGATTGCTCACTTAGCATCACTTTCCCTACCTCCTCGTGCCTCGGTTCCTCCCTCCACAGTGTGTGATACCCGCCCCTCCACTACTCCTTCACATTTAATTCCTCAACCTCCCTCCTCATACCCCAACACCATTGGTGCTGTTACTAATGCGCGTGTATCGTTTAGTAACTACCCTCCTCAGCGCCGTTCACTTTCCTCTCCTACCTTTACTTCTGGTTATCGTACTTCTCCTCCTCAGCCTCTTTTCCCACAACTTTCTCCTTCTCCCTCCTCTTTCTTGAATGTGCCACCTATACGCCTTGCTCAATTAATGGAGCAAGTAACAACTGACTCCCCACATGCCAGTCGCATTCGTCAGTTCGTCAAGAATAATCATGATATCTTTGCTCTCTCAGACATGGAACTGAAGAGAACCAATACTGTAACAATGGAAATCCATACCACCACTGAAGTGCCTGTCTCACTTAAGCCGTACCGCACTCCACTTAAGAATAGGGAGATCGTGGAGAAATCGATTACGGATATGTTGGCAGCAGGTATCATTGAGAGATCCCGATCCTCCTGGTCTTCCCCCATTGTAATAGTCACTAAGAAGGATGGTACTAATCGCTTCTGTTGCGATTATTGGGCCTTAAATGCCATCACCAAAGTTATCTCATACCCCCTTCCTCGGGTTGATGATATCTTGGCAACCGTTGGCAAATCTAAGTGGTTTACTACCCTAGATGTCCGTTCTGGATTCTGGTGCATTCCGATGTCACCGGAAGCCAAAGTGAAGTCCTCTTTTTGTACACATATTGGGAGTTATCAGTGGAATGTCATGCCTTTCGGCCTAAAGCCCAGCCCTGCTACGTATATGTCCCTCATGGACGAAGTACTGAAGAGCATGCAATCTTATGTCTTGGCTTATATTGATGACATCTTGATTCACACTCCAGGAACCCTTGAGGATCATTTACTCCATGTAGAGAAAGTTTTTAACCGATTAAGGGCACATAATGTTATGCTCAAGTTAAGCAAATGTGCCTTCTTACAAACCGAAGCCAGATATCTTGGCTTCATAATTAACCAAGATGGTGTCCGGCCGGATGATGCTTAAGTGCAGGCCATCCGTGATATGCCCCCTCCTACTTCTGTTCGCCACATTCGTTGTTTCTTGGGCAGTTGTTCTTACTATAGAAAGCATATAATCAATTTCTCTCGAGCTGCTGAGCCTCTTATTGCTCTAACTAAAAAGCATGCTCGTTTCCGATGGACTGACGCCTGCCAAGATGCTTTCAATTATCTTAAGTCTTCCCTTACTAAGATTCCTCGTTTAGCATATCCAGACATTAGACGTCCTATGATTTTGTATACGGACGCTTCTTTTCGGGCCACTGGTGCTTGCCTTGTCCAGGCCAACGTTTCGGACTCTCCTCCGATTATTGCCGAAGTCCCAAACGAGATGCCTATTGCGTTCCTCTCTCACGCACTTAGTCGGTCTCAACAAAGATGGACCGTTACTGAGAAGGAAGTTTTTGCCATACACTATGCATTGCAAAAGTTAGACTTCTATCTACATGGTACAAAGGTTTTAATCCGTACCGACCACAAGCCTTTGCTCACTTGGCTATCCAAGACGTCTGAGCAACCCCGTAAGCTACAAACCTGGGCTCTGAGTTTACAGAGTTATGATGCTACCATTGAGCATATTCCAGGAGAACATAACACTGTAGCTGACCTTCTGTCTCGGATTCCATATGATACTTGTACGGATCCCTCCTATTCTTCTAGACCAGATCCTAAGGCGTCATCAGACCTTGACGATAACGCTAAAGAAATACTTGTCATTAATGCTGACTGTCCTCCTCCTGTCACTTCTACTCATGACACTCCTTCTAGCTCTCCTGATGAGCTCCTTTTTCCTTCTTTCACTGCGAAGGAACAACTTCGAGATCCTGCACTCCTGCAGATTCGCTCTCAGTTTCAGCGTGACCCCAAATCCGTTTCCAATTACACTATTCAGTCCTCTGATAATGTTCTTTACTGGATTAACCCTAAATGTCCAGATAAACTCCTCATCTGTCTTCCTAAGCATCTTATCCCTCGTGTTCTCCGTGATTTCCATGATTCTAATGGCCACATGGGGCGAGATAAAACACGAGACATTATTTGTAAACGATATTATTGGTCTTCTCTCTATAAGGACGTTGCCGAGTATGTTGACTCTTGTAGAACTTGCAAGCAGCGCAACATGCGTCCTCTGCGTATCCCTCCTACCCAACTGATGTCTCTGACACATTTTCCTATGGAATGCGTCAGTGTTGATCTCTCTGGTCCCTACCCTCTTTCTCAATCCGGTAATACCCATGTCTTGCATTTTGTAGACCAGTACTCAGTCTGGCCCGAATGTTTTCCACTCCGTGGCTCTTCTTCTGAAGAGGTAACTGAAATCTTCCTTAATACTTTTGTGCCTCGCCACGGCTATCCTAAGACTATTCTTTCGGATAACGGAAACCAATTTACAGGTCGACCTTTCCATTCTACTCTTGCAGCCCTTAATATAAGACATAAGATGACTAGTTTCTATAGGCCCCAGTCAAATGGTCGCAATGAAAGAATGCATAAGACTCTTCATGACATCCTCTCCAAATTCACAGCTGATAATCCGCAGTATTGGGATTTTTATTTACCCCAAGTTCTTGAGGCTCTGCGTGTCAATGTGAATGATACGACTGGTTTTTCGCCATTCTACCTCTTGTATGGCAGGGAACCACGCTTACCTTTTGATAATCTCCTTACTCCTCAGCGGAAATATATGGGTGATAATCCCATTGAGATTATCCTGCGACAAAAACGTTCCGCCCACCAGCAAGTTCACCATAACGCTCTCAATGCGTTTAAGAAGCGACAGCGTTTGCTTGATAAGGGCACTAACCTACCCTCCTTCCATATTGGTGATTTGGTCTGGTTTAAGAAACATGTCCGTAACGACAGATTTGATCATCGCTGGCTTTCCCGGTACAAGATAGTTGAACAGACATCCCCTGTTACCTTCGTGATATGGAATGAAGAACGACACCACGAAACCAAAGCTCATGCTACCCAATTGCGACTAGATGAGCAGCGCCCTTACACTGTCCCTCCTCCTGCTCTTCCGTCTGGCCGCCCCGTGCGAAAAGCTACCCTCCAGTATAATCCTTCATCCTCTCCCTCCATGTCTGAACTTTCATTTTGTCCTCCATCAGACGACATCGGATCTGCCTCCGTCTCTTTTAACACTCCTCCTGCTCCACTTACACCTGTTCAGCCCCATGATTATTATGCTTCCTCATCAGACTCTGATAGTCCTCCCAGTGATGATGTTTTACACAAACTCCGGTCTAGAGTAGTCCGTCGAGGTGCTGTTCCTTCCGCTTCCTCGGTACCTTCTCCTTCCTCTACCTCCCGTATGGTTGATCGTACCAGCCGTTATCGTTCCTGTTCCGCCTCTGAAGGTCCTATCCCTCCTCCTGAACTGTACTCCCGTATCCACTTCCGTGACGTGCGTTTGGCTGAGTTACCCTCCATTACTCCGGGCCCCTCTCATGCTTCGCCTCAGCATGATGTTATTATACCTCAATTACAGCAACTCCTGTCCATACCTCCCTTTCTCCCTCTGTTCACCTCTCTTCTGATCCCGCTCTTCCTCCCTCTGATTATTTTCCTCCACCTCCCTCCGACCTTGATACCGCCCCTGATTCCGACTCTTCGGATGTTGAACCTGCTCTTCCAACCTCTGATTATTTTCCTCCCCCCCCCCCCTCAGACCTTGACAGTCCCCCCGATTCTGCTTCCTCTGATACTGAACCTGATGTTCCTCCTCCCCCAGCTCGTTTTCCTTCTAAACGTCGTCATTCGACATCATCTGGCGATTCTGCTCCTCTTCCTAAGTACCTTCTCCAGCAGGCCGCCCATGTGTGTACCCGTTTTCGTCACTCCCGTGATTCTGTTCATCTCCTCACCGTAGTCCCTCCCCTCCGAATCCGCCACCCCCTGTCACACCCCCGCCCCGTAGATTACGTATTCCCCTCCGTTGTCCTCCTACCATTCCACAGCCTCCACCCCGACCCTCCCGTCATGTCCCGTCCACTCCTGTTGTCCATGCCATTGTTCCTACATCCCAACCTACACAGTACGATCCTCGCCTGTCATTGCAAGCCATTGAAAGATTGGAAGCGGTGAATATTTTAGCAAAGTTGATTACGAATTGAACTGTACTTACCTCCAGATGCCGACTCCTGTCATGTTGACATTTCCTGCCCTGATGTCATTTTCAAGCATGATGTCAAACCCTGTTTCTCGTGTATTACGAAGCATGTCACTTACACTATGCTCCCACTGCTGAATTGATTGATCCTGATGCTACAGTAAAGACCAACCGTTACGCAGCCCCGGACATCTCGGTTACAGACTTTATGCACTTTTCCAGTTCTGCCATGAAGTCCAAGAATCGCTATTTATGGAGAGCTGTTACATTTTCATCCGCAAGAAAGACATTGCCGAATCTGCCAGTACATGAACAGTTACCCTTGCGACCTCCTTTTAAACACTGCTGATGGAGATCTCCCGACTCAGAAGAACTGTGTAGTCCTCATATATTGTAGTTAATGTATTTCCCTTTCACACGCGTTAGCGTCATTAAGTCGCGCTATTTTTGACTGATTAAAAATTTGACCATCTTTTATGTCCCTTTGTTTTTTTTTCCTATGCTTTTGACCATCTTTTATGTCCCTTTGTTTTTTTTTTTGTTTTTTTTTTTGCTATGCTTTTGACGTAAGATTTTGCCCAGATTTGAATGTTCAGTTCGTTCTGTTGTACCTAATAAAAGTGTTTAACTAATGTACATCCTCACCCGCCACTAATGTTGGCATCATTCATGACTTATTATGATAATGACTCCATTTTGCATTATGATTGTTTGAATTTCCAGTTATTGTTCCACCAACATATGTGTGTAGTGGTTTTTGATGTTATTGAATGGTTGTTATGTTACCTAGTGTACTGGATGAGGTCAGCTGTGAAGGCTCCTGAGATAAAAGTTTATGTGAGTTACAGAAGGCCTTTCTGCTACCACTTACGACCTCAAACAGACCTATTCTACTATAATGAATGTTAGCTACGTTAAAAGTCTAGGGTACTGAAATGTAATGTGTAGGTAATAAAATACACAGACACACACATGTAAATAATAAGTCTAATACTAATAATAAACTCTATGATAAACTGAACTAACACGGGCTGTTATAGTTTAAGTTTGAAATTTTTTTTTATTTATTAGTCCTGAACCAATTGTTGCTTTTGGTCAGAACATATGAAACAATATGTATTTATCAATAAAGTGCATATATATATTGCATAATCAAATGAAATTTTTGTACATAGGTATATTATTACATTTGGTTAATATTAATAATATCTACAATGTCTTGGGAAAAACTAGCACTGGATGTTTAGTTGGGGTGGCGTCATCATGCCCAATCGATGATTATAAAGTTCCTTGTCCTTGACATATGGACTGATATTAGTGTTTATATAACAAGATTTTATTTCTTTATTAATGGTGGACACAGTTGATGAATCTACAGCAGGCCAGGTTTGCACTTAACTGGCCTGTGACGATGTAGTACAGAATTCTTGTGGCCCACTCCTCTCAGTAGCTGGAGTAAAATGTTAGGCTGCACAGGCATCCGCTCTTGTACTTCTACAAAAGCATCTGGCACAAGCGTAGTGCCAGATCAGAAACTCTGAAACCAAAATTTGTGCCATGTGTCAACACTCTGTTTACTGCGCCACTCTTACACACAACACAGCAAAACAACATTACACAGATTGGGTCAGATCTCTCTGACCAACTTAGCACATCTCACCCAGTTGTTATCAAATAGTACCAGTCTCCCAAGACTGCATTGCATCCGAAATATGTTCAATAGTTTCCTCTTCCATCCAATAAGGTGGGTGATATGTTCCCACTGATCTCAATTATAGATCCGCCTTCCATAGTCTTAGATAGGTTTTCATATATTATTTGGTTTGTCTCTAGGCCCTGGACTGCTGCTGGGGACCTAGAGCAAGCACTCACTTGTCGTAATCATTTTTCATGATATGGCAGTATCAATCACTCAAAATATTAAAATAAACAAGATAAATGCTTTTTCCCTTATCACAATTCAGAATTGAGAACACAGTTACGTAGTACTAGCAAAACTCAGCTGAGCTGCTGGCTAGATTAGGGCGTCCCACTGATTTTTATTTAATTCCTGGAAATCACCTCTAGCAGTATCGAACTGTGTCAATGGACAGTCTTCTATCAAATGGCACAAGCGTGCGTCTCTTTTTCAATAATATAAATGCTTTTGTCCAATCAGCGGACTTTCCCTCTAACTTTTCAAATATTTAAAATATAAATGTCCAATTTCAGTCCAGTCTCAGTCTAGTGTGTAGTATTTGTCTGTCGGTCTGTCCGTCCCAACTTTGTTTTTCACAAAATTACCCTTGTTTTTGGACGAAACTACAAGAAAAAACTACACAAATCTGCCCCACTTACTTATACGATTTCTATGCTGTTATTTTTAGCTGCTATCCTCCGACTTTGCCCCTAGTTCATTCGCAGTTTGATTTTTGCATTTTTAGGCTCAAGGACGCCAAAATATAACTTTAGTGAAAATATGCACAAAAAACTGTTCGCTAGTCTGTATGGAACAATACGGTCTTTCGTCAATATCTTCCATGTTATCTGTCCGTCTGTGTAATTAAAAGTATATTATTTCTCTGCTCAAGATGGGCTATCAAACTAGCTAGGTTTTATTTTCATAACTTTATTATTAAAGAAAACCCTACTTTTCTCAAGGTTAGTTTTGAATTTTGTTTTTTGAACCTTCGGGTATGGCATTTGCCGCTATATTCAAATTAAAACGACCAATTACGGTAAAACGTCTAAGATACGTCTGTGTCGAATAAGAGCTAAGGTCGCTTTTTGTCCATTTCCTTACATTGTGTCAACTAGTGGCGTAATTTTTTCCTTTAAACTACAAATTGCGTCTTTTGCATTTTAGATTAAAACACGTGTTCAGACCGTCTTAATTTTTTTCTTTTATCTCCGTTTCTACCCCGTCTAAAAGGATATGTCGTTTGTCTGCATGTTCCAACTAGTTAGTTTTAATAGCGGTAGAAAGCGCTGGCGTAGGTGAAAAAGCCTCGGCATATCTTGCCTATATTTTTATCCCTACGTGTTATTTTACCCGTTATCTTTATAATTGGAGATATTTTAACGTTGTATCACTGTATTTTCACCACACATCTCCCCACCTGAGAACATGCACTAATGCAAGTTCCAAAACCAGTGATACACATAGATAAAATTAACTCCTCCCGCCTACTACTATTCTAATTTTGATCACAGGGGTGCTTACTGAGGAAATCTGCACCGACATTCAGTGACCCCGGGATATATTCAATAATAAACTGATAAGGTTGCAACAATAAAGACCATCTTAACAATCTTGCATTTTCATGCTTGGCCTGAGATAAGAACACTAGGGGCTGGTGATCCGTCTGGACCACAAAAGTCCTACCATACAGATAGATTTGGAACTTTTTTATTGCCCAGATTAACGCTAAACATTCTCTTTCGCTTGTGGAATGTCCTTGCTCCGCTTTATTTAACTTGCGGCTTGCATAAGCGACTGGGTTCAGTTCCCCATTGGGTGACGAGGACCTTTGCAACAGAGCCGCCCCCAGGCCTACATTACTTGCATCTGTTCTCACCACAAAGTCCTGAGTCAAATCAGGCAATTTGAGAATAGGCTTGCTTGTGAGTTTTTCCTTTAACTCTTGAAATGCCAATTCACATTACGCTGACCAAACAATTTTATCTGGATTTCCCTTGCGAGTCAGATCAGTCAGAGGAGCACATATAGAGTTAAAATTTTTGATATATTTTTGGTAAAACCCACATAACGACACGAATGATCGCACGTCTTTTTTTTGTGGTCTAGGTGCTCTCTGCAGTTTTTCCAAGTTCTTGGGGTCAGGGGTCATGTTACCCTGATATACAGTATGTCCCAAGAATTCCAACTCTTTGCATCCAATACAACATTTTGTTGGTCTAGCAGTTAAGTTCGCTTCTCTGAGCCTATCAAATAACATATTCAGAGAGTTAATGTGTTCTTCAAATGTTTCTGTGGCGACGAGAATATCATCCATGAAATTCGTGATACATGGATTATTCAGGGGATCCAACAATTTGCGCATCATCCTAGAAAATACACTCGGAGCATTTTTCAGTCCGAATGGTAGCATGTTGAATTCATAATGTCCTTCCGAGGTGCTAAAAGCTAAATAAGGTCTAACTTCAGGCTTCACTGGAATCTGGTAATAGCCTTTGCTAAGATCCACCTTCGAAAAGTATTTTGCCTTGTTCAATCTGGCAAATAACTGTTTTGTGTCTGGTAATGGATCCACTTGTCCTTCTGTGACAGCATTCAGTTTCCTGTAATCTATGCACAGTCTTTGTTCCCCAGACGGTTTCCTCAACAAAACTACACTGGAGCTAAAAGAAGATTCACTGTGTGAAATAATCCCTTCTTTCAACAAATAATCTATTTCCTCTTTCAATGCCTTCTCCTTCGCGAACGGAACAGAATAGGCTCTCATACAGATTGGGTTTGAGTCTACCAGCTTCATGTCATACTGTAGCAAATTTGTATGTCCTGGTTTATCGGTTAATACATCTGTATGTTCCTCCAGAACCTGTTGAACTCTCTCCCTCTGATTTTTAGTCAAGTGCTTACTGACTTTTACCTGTGCGGCTGTCTCACAGGGATGTAATGGGTATTCGTGTGAGGTGAGTGGTTCCTTCTTCATTTTAGTTGCGATAGCCAAGGTCAGTAAGGGGTTGCTTTCCTGGAGTGGTCTGTCCAGATACTTCTTTAAAAGGTTTACATGATATATCCTCTCCTTCCACTTTTTGTCAATTTTATAGTTTGTTCTAGACACCTTCTCTAGAACCGTATATGGACCTTGCCATCCAATTTGCAACTTATTCTGGCTGCCGGGTAGTAGAAGAAGCACCTTCTCTCCCACAGCTAATTCTCTGTCCTTTGCTTTCCTATTAAAATACTCTGCATGTTTCTTCCTGGCTTGTCTCAAATTATCATTTGCCTGTTTCCATCCAGCTTTCAGACGAGTGGTCAGCTCGTTCACATATTGATATGATGAGGTAACAGTCTCTTCTGCCCTCTCATCTGTCCAGGTCCTTAATAAAGCTTCTAATGGACCTTTTATTGGCCTCCCAAATAGCAGGGTTGCGGGAGCCATCCCGGTTGAACTATGTGGTACCTCCCGATACGCAAACAACGCCGCGGGCAGAAATGGATCCCACATATCCGGTTTTTCATGTGCCAGCTTCCTCAGGATAGAAATGAGAGTCCCATTGAACCTCTCTACCTGGCCGTTCCCTTGTGGATGGTACGGACTACAATGAAAGTGTCTGGCTTGAAATAGCTTAAAAACTTCTTCCGTTAGTTTCCCCTTGAACTGTGAGCCATTATCAGTCAAGATTTGATGCGGGAATCCTAATCTTGTGAATATTGTAAGTAGTGCCTCTGCTACATGTTTCGAATCAATTGATGGCAGGGCTACCGCCTCTCCCCACATAGAACAAGTGTCCACCAGAGTAAGGATGTAACTATTCCTCCTCTTGGTCCGAGTGAGAGGTCCCACAATATCCACTGCAACCCTCTCAAAAGGTGTTCCCACTATGGGCATTTCCCCTAGAGTTGCAGGAGCAGTCCAATGCTTTGGAGCTACCCTTTGACATTCTGGACAGGATTTGACATATCTTTTTATATCCTCCGTTATCCCTGGCCAGAGGTAATGACAAGCTATACGCTGTCCTGTGGCGCTGATCCCCATGTGACCACTAAAGGGAATCGCATGCCCTAGTTCCATCACTTTATCCCTATATGAAGTGGGAAGAACCAGCTGGTTGTGACCATTTGTTCCAGTTCCGGCCTTCCTGTATATCAATTTGTTCTTCATAAAGTACTCTCCATTGCTTGGAGGTGTGTGGCATTTGGGCAATTTCTTAAAACATGGCTTGAGTGTCCTATCTCCAGCCTGCGCCTTCCTCATCTCTTCTGGATGAGCATTTATAGGTTCACCTTCTTCCTCCTTTTTCTGTGACCTGGTCTGCACTGTCGCCATGATCACAGGTCTCTCGGGATTCCCCAAGAAGACGTATCTACACCCCAATATCAGAGGGTAGATTGGTTCATCTATCACTGCTGCTCTGATTTCTCCTTCCACATAGCGAGTTTTCACCGTTATCCTTGCGATGGGAAGTGTCATGAGTGGTATGTCCTTAGTCGCCCCTTGTATTTCCACTGTTTCTGTGGTATACTGACTTGGGTCCACTAGGCTAGACTTCACAACTGAATCATAATCCAAACCTGTATCATATAGGCACCTTATGGTGACCCCATTACAAATAACATCCTCACAAACTGGGGGGTGATAAGGTTCCTGCTGTCCATTAGGATTAACCTTTAATCTTTGGTTCCCCGATTTCATTGCAGCAATGTTTGAAGGTTTCCTTTTACAAAATTCGGTGTTATGGTTGTCTTTCTCACCATTTGCACCATCTCTTTCCTTGGTTAAAAGGTTTTCGTTCATTATATTTTTGGTCATTGAACTGTGAGTTTCTATCACGATAATCATTTCTTGGCCTATCAAAATTTGTCCTGCCTTTATTACCTTGTTCTCTGGTATCAAATTTACTAAATTGCTGTGGAGCTTTAAAATTTTCTATGTGCTTCTTTTTAGTGCCACTTACCTCTGCCTGGGCTGCCTGATACCTCTCAACGACATTCAAAACCTCCCCCAACCTCTCTGCACCTTGTTCCATGAGAAATTTTCTCAGGTCTGGAGCCATGGACTCTCTTAATTGCTCTATCATGATCATCTCTTTGAGATCTTGGGTCTTCCCCAGAGCAGTCCATTTCTCCAAATAGGTTTCCAGTCTGGCAGAGAATTGGTGGTATGTCTCCCCAAACAACAGTTTGGCATTTCTAAACTTCTTACGATAAAATTCACCATTCATTTCATATCTCAATAACAAAGCCTGCTTTAGCATGTCATAATTGTCTTGGTCGCCTCTATTCATCTTAGCAAAAACTTCATAAGACGTACCTCTAAGCCCTTGGGATAACTTAAGACTCCACCTCTCTCTCTCTCTCTCTCTCTAACCCATACGTAGTAGCTAATAGTTCGAATCTACTGAGGTACCCCTCTATGTCATCGTCTTTCTCAACAAAATGGTCTAAATGAAACCCCATAGCTGAGGTTGAGGCTCCCTGACTAGGCGTGGCATCTGAGGGAAAGGGGCTGGCACCATTTTCAGGAGCATGGTCTTGTAATTCCAGCTCCCTTAGTCGTAATTCGTGCTCCCTATGCAATCTTCTATCTTCTGCTTCCCTTTGCTGTCGTTTTTCTTCTGCCTCCCTTTGCTGTCGTTTTTCTTCTGCCTCCCTTTCGGCAGTCAATCTCTTATCTTCTGCTTCTAATTAGAGCCTTTTAATCTCCCTATCTGCCTCCAATGCCTTAGCCTCTTTGTCAGCCTCAATCTGCAGCCTCTTAAGTTCTTTATCAGCCTCAATTTGTAACCTCTTCTCTTCAGCTAACCTCCTATCTTCCCTTTCAATATACTTGTCACATTCTGAAGTTACATTGACTAATGGTAATTCCAAGTATATAATTACTAAGGTAATATATTAATTAATTAATCACCACTGGCTGTGAAGATTCATCAACTTTTACTTTCCACTTTTTATTTTAAGGGACACTTTTAAATTTATTCCCTTATGCCCCCAATAGTTTAATTCCCGGACCAGGAGACCCTAATATCTTTGATACACTTAATCCTCGGACAAGACCCCAATATTTGTAGTGGTTTTTGATGTTATTGAATGGTTGTTATGTTACCTAGTGTACTGGATGAGGTCAGCTGTGAAGGCTCCTGAGATAAAAGTTTATGTGAGTTACAGAAGGCCTTTCTGCTACCACTTACGACCTCAAACAGACCTATTCTACTATAATGAATGTTAGCTACGTTAAAAGTCTAGGGTACTGAAATGTAATGTGTAGGTAATAAAATACACAGACACACACATGTAAATAATAAGTCTAATACTAATAATAAACTCTATGATAAACTGAACTAACACGGGCTGTTATAGTTTAAGTTTGAAAATTTTTTTTATTTATTAGTCCTGAACCAATTGTTGCTTTTGGTCAGAACATATGAAACAATATGTATTTATCAATAAAGTGCATATATATATTGCATAATCAAATGAAATTTTTGTACATAGGTATATTATTACATTTGGTTAATATTAATAATATCTACAATGTCTTGGGAAAAACTAGCACTGGATGTTTAGTTGGGGTGGCGTCATCATGCCCAATCTATGATTATAAAGTTCCTTGTCCTTGACATATGGACTGATATTAGTGTTTATATAACAAGATTTTATTTCTTTATTAATGGTGGACACAGTTGATGAATCTACAGCAGGCCAGGTTTGCACTTAACTGGCCTGTGACGATGTAGTACAGAATTCTTGTGGCCCACTCCTCTCAGTAGCTGGAGTAAAATGTTAGGCTGCACAGGCATCCGCTCTTGTACTTCTACAAAAGCATCTGGCACAAGCACAGCAAAACAACATTACACAGATTGGGTCAGATCTCTCTGACCAACTTAGCACATCTCACCCAGTTGTTATCAAATAGTACCAGTCTCCCAAGACTGCATTGCATCCGAAATATGTTCAATAGTTTCCTCTTCCATCCAATAAGGTGGGTGATATGTTCCCACTGATCTCAATTATAGATCCGCCTTCCATAGTCTTAGATAAGTTTTCATATATTATTTGGTTTGTCTCTAGGCCCTGGACTGCTGCTGGGGACCTAGAGCAAGCACTCACTTGTCGTAATCATTTTTCATGATATGGCAGTATCAATCACTCAAAATATTAAAATAAACAAGATAAATGCTTTTTCCCTTACCACAATTCAGAATTGAGAACACAGTTACGTAGTACTAGCAAAACTCAGCTGAGCTGCTGGCTAGATTAGGGCGTCCCACTGATTTTTATTTAATAATTCCTGGAAATCACCTCTAGCAGTATCGAACTGTGTCAATGGACAGTCTTCTATCAAATGGCACAAGCGTGCGTCTCTTTTTCAATAATATAAATGCTTTTGTCCAATCAGCGGACTTCCCCTCTAACTTTTCAAATATTTAAAATATAAATGTCCAATTTCAGTCCAGTCTCAGTCTAGTGTGTAGTATTTGTCTGTCGGTCTGTCCGTCCCAACTTGGTTTTTCACAAAATTACCATTGTTTTTGGACGAAACTACAAGAAAAAACTACACAAATCTGCCCCACTTACTTAAACGATTTCTATGCTAAGTTATTTTTAGCTACTATCCTCTGACTTTGCCCCTAGTTCATTCGCAGTTTGATTTTTGCATTTTTAGGCTCAAGGACGCCAAAATGTAACTTTAGTGAAAATATGCACAAAAAACTGTTCGCTAGTCTGTATGGAACAATACGGTCTTTCGTCAATATCTTCCGTGTTATCTGTCCGTCTGTGTAATTAAAAGTATATTATTTCTCTGCTCAAGATGGGCTATCAAACTAGCTAGGTTTTATTTTTATAACTTTATTATTAAAGAAAACCCTACTTTTCTCAAGGTTAGTTTTGAATTTTGTTTTTTGAACCTTCGGGTATGGCATTTGCCGCTATATTCAAATTAAAACGACCAATTACGGTAAAACGTCTAAGATACGTCTGTGTCGAACAAGAGCTAAGGTCGCTTTTTGTCCATTTCCTTACATTGTGTCAACTAGTGGCGTAATTTTTTCCTTTAAACTACAAATTGCGTCTTTTGCATTTTAGATTCAAACACGTGTTCAGACCGTCATAATTTTTTTCTTTTATCTCCGTTTCTACCCCGTCTAAAAGGATATGTCGTTTGTCTGCATGTTCCAACTAGTTAGTTTTAATGGCGGTAGAAAGTGCTGGCGTAGGTGAAGAAGCCTCGGCATATCTTGCCTATATTTTTATCCCTACGTGTTATTTTACCCGTTATCTTTATAATTGGAGATATTTTAACGTTGTATCACTGTATTTTCACCACAATGTGATTTAACTATTTGCCATTTCTCCATTGAGTACCTTAGTCCGTTGATTACCATGTTTCCAATCCTTGCATTGTTTCCGGTTATTGTTACACCGGTGCAGTCATTTTTTTATTATTGAGACTTACCCATGTTTCCCATACCTTGCCACCAAGTTTTGTGGTTTCATTTCCATTTGTTCCATTAATTTTATTTCATCACCCACTTCAGTTGAAGTGTGGGGGTAACAGCCATTTTGTACATCCGCCATTTTGGGCGTCCGCCATATTTTATGGGCACCCGCCATTTTTTTCCAGTTTTCCTTTGCGATGTTAACTCGCTTGTCATGTTCTATCATGTTTTATAATTCGCATAAGTTTGAGAGATATTGATGACTATCAATCCATAAAAGCGGTTTCCTAGTTGGTTGATGATTGTTCAGTTACAGTTCTATTTTTGCCCATTATTAGTGCTAGTTGCTCATACTATGTCCTCCCTTGTTCTTCCATATGTCCCTTGAGTATGTCCATCAGTCCTTACCTATGTCCCTTGACTATGTCCATCAGTCCATACCTATGTCCCTTGACTATGTCCATCAGTCCCTACCCCTTACAATTACTTCTTGAAATGTTAATGATATTGTTTCATCCATCATTCCCATCTTTTGATTGTTGTATTCCTTCAGACATGATTTCTGGTGGGATACATGAACCCCGATATTTTTAGGGATTAGTCATTTATTTTTGTAGGGACTAAAGTGTCTCCCTACGGGATACACTTTGAGGCCCCTGGGCGTATGTAACAGTGTAGACTACTACGTCGCTACAACTGTTAACCTTATAGTAAAGTATTTTATGGATGACTAGTTAAAGATAAATAAACCACTAGTCAAGAATCAATGACATCATCAGTCATGACACACATGAACCCATGATGTCATCAAACCTTGTGTGGCCTCCATACAAGTCAGACCGGAAAACATTTAGATTAGAGAGAACCTTGAACAATGGTTGGTCATCGTCACTTAGAAACAATAATTTTAGACTAGAGGTTTCGTAGGTAGTTAGGGTAAAGATTATCTCAACAGTCAACTAAGCCCCAAAACCAATCATAAGAAGGTTTCCGGTCTTAACTCCAATGAGAAATATTTCATCTGGCAAGCCATGGTACCAGACTAGTATAAAGACTGACGCATCATAGTAACCAGTCAGAGCTTGATACAGTTATCTCAGAGCTAGAGTCAAACCAACATAAGGCGTTCTCTAGTCGAGGTGTGGAGCAACCTGGCGCATCCCCTACTACTGAACACAAAGCCTTTGACTCTTACGGTTAGGACAAGAATATAACCGTCTAGAGATCTCCTACCAACCAGGGTAATTAGTGACCCAGCACTAACCCCTGCTACAATTATATAGTGGTTTACTCCACATTTTCGTAAGTTCGAATTAGTTTTAATCAAAGTCTCGTTCGAACTTTTATTTCGCTAGGATTTCCACAGTGTATAGACATGCCACAAAACGACTACAGTATTGAGGAGCCGTAAGCCTTTTTGCCATCGAGGCTAAAGCTGGCAGTTTTTCCTTTCCTCCCCACCAGAAATTTCTCTCGAACTGCCACATTTTTGCATTGGAAACGAAACGAAATAAAGAATATCTTTTATAACCATTTGGACTTTTCAACTACACTGCTCTATTGGAAATTTTCATTGACTATTAAAGTTGCTGTTTATAGTCGACCCTTCAAGTTCAGTTTTAAAACCACACAGGCACTTACGAGTATTTCTGATTACCTGGGTTATTCCTTACTTCTGGAAGCAACATCTCTGGTGTATAACCAGTCTTCCACAGAAGAACTACACTAAAGAAAGTCTTGTGATTATTTCCCTTAGCACAAGCGATCTACAGATTTTCCTCCCTTTCCTCAAAAGCTGCACAGTCACACAGACTTGATTTGGTGCAGTAACACATTCTCCTCCTCCCACGGTCACAGAGCCAGCCGATAGGAGTACCATCATTTATCAATTGTAACATTTTAGCAACCAGATGTTTCCCAATACTGGCAGTATTTTCCTCTTTTTTTAACTGTGAACCCCAAGAGCACATTTTGCTACTAAGTATTCGGGGTGACATTTGTTCATCCAGGAAAAACCCACACCAGATTCGGTGTTCACCTCGCTAGTCTTGATTTGTTAAAGGATTGACTGTAGCCAATTTGGGAAATAAAACCTGGCATTTTTATATTCGGGATAATTGTATTTCCAAGGGATATCACCAAGAGTAGGTAAGCGTGATTGAGTGGCCACTGTATGACAGAGAGAGTGAATATTTTTCTTTGTTGCAGGAACTTTACCAACATTGGATTTTGCTTAAACTTGTTTACTTTACTGGGTAGCATTTAGTAGGAACTTGTTTCTTTACTATCTATTCTGTAACATAGTGCTAACCTTTGACATCTGGGTTATTAACTCTTTGAGTTCTTTTATCCATAGGGGGAGGGCACATTTATTCTGTTATTTTCATATGTATGTAAATCTGATTTTATTTTGATCTTTCTTTAGATGTTTGATGTTGTCCAGTTTAAATGATAATAAACAACAAAAGAAACTTAACTTTGTGTGTTGGTCAGACCCATACCCAATTAACAGTAGTTTTTCACGTTTGTGTGTCTTGTTGTCACATAGCTGTGTGTGCGTGTAGTTAAACGTATACTTATATGTAGGAGGAGGGCAAGGTTGTCTTGTACTAAATTATAGTCGTATAGATAGGCTGGAATAGAGAAACTTACTCATTCCAGAGACATATCTTGTCCTTAAGCTATTCACCCGTGAAATCTTTTTCACACTCCTTTTTCTGACGTACTTATCACCATCCACTCTACTCAGATGGGACCAAAAATAACTCAAAAACCTATCGGTACGACAGAATGGGAGCTCGTCCGGGATTTGATCTAAATCTGAGTCTAGACTAATGACTACCGTCTGTTATTGTATCTTAGTCTAACTCTAGATAGAGTGTGTTGTGCGTCCTGTATTGTGTTGTGTGTAAAGAATAGTAATGATAATTATCCCCGAGACAACGTTCTTATTTACTGGGTTCTGACCACACAAATTAGAAATTTGTTTCTTTCCACAGCATCTTATAGTTCGTCCCTCGTCTTAAAGGGCAGGCCACTGTTCCCTTCTTGTTCCAGAGATAGTACCCTCATCTGGTACCACCAACAAGCCAATCCTGGCTCACAGACTTTTTGCTCAAATGAATAAAAGCCACTGGCAGATGCCTTAATTTTCACGTGTTCTTGAGGTCGTTACTTTTAACATTAATTCCCACTATGAGTCCATGTGTTTCAGTTTCTGATAAATGGAATTCTGAATTCTAACTCATACGACAATATGTGTCAGATGTAACAACTTATTACTTTCATATAAAATAATGTCTCCGTGAAAGTCGGACAGGAAACGATTATGTCATTTATGTCTGTCCATAAGGTGTCTCACAGACGAGTAATCTCGTTATCTATTGCTTGAGCACACAAAACCCGTCTCTTTACCACCTTGGCGAAGACGCGCCATGCCTTATCAGCGATTAAACAAATACGCTTGATCGATTTTAGTGTTAATCTGTCGCGGCCACGGTTTGGTACACGAGAATTTACCAACATGACTGCCGTTTCAATATTGCATCACCTGTCTACTATCTCAGCAGGGATGGGCAGGTAAATAGACAAGACAATATATTACTAAAAGGACTGTAAGATTGACAGTACAAAATATCTGCTACATAGCAGAGAAAGAAAAAAGTGCTGACCATGGAAAAGCACGCAGTTAGTAAGTACAACAATTTACAATGAGTACTGCCGGAGTGAAAGAGAGATCGAGAAGGGGTCGCCCCAAATCCATCTCGTCACAATGACACACATTCATAGACACAACCTCAAAGACACATACTCACAGACACATATTCACAAACACACATTAACAGACACACCTTCACAGACACACATTCACAGACACACACTAAAGACAAACATTCACAGATACAAACTTAATGACAGGCAATCACAGACACACATTCGAAGACACACACTAACAGACTCATACCCAAAGACACACTTTCAAAGACATGCATTCACAGACACACATTCACAGACATACACACAAACACACAATCACATAAATATACTCATAGATACACAGTCACAAACACTCATAGACACACACTCACAAACACACATTCCCTGACACACACTTCAAAGACACACATTCACAAACACACATTCACAGACACAAACTCAAAGACACACATTCACAGACACACATTCAAAGACACACATTCACAGACACATACTCAAAGACAAACATTGACAGATAAAAACTTAATGACACACAATCATAGACATACATTCGAAGACACAGACTCACAGACTCATATCCAAAGACACCCCTTCAAAGACACCCATTCACAGACACACATTCACAGACATACACACAAACACACAATCACATACATATACTCATAGACACACAGTCACAGATACTCATAGACACACTCACAAATACACATTCACTGACACACACTTCAAAGACACACATTCACATACATACATTCAAAGACACATAGTCACAGACACACACTCAGAAACGCACATTCAAAGACATGCATGGAGGCATATCTGGAGTCACCCTTATATGACTATCAACTATGTACATTGCACAGGCATACACTCATAGAAACTCACTGACGCACACTGACAGACGCACACTCACAGACATTTACAGATGCAGAATAAAATACATACGTTCACAGACACATATTCATGGACACACATTCATAGATAAGCGTTCCCAGACACATCCACAGACACACACTCATAGATAGCCGTTTCCAGACACACACTCACAGACAGACACACATTCAGACACTCACAGTCACACAACCATTCACCGACACACACACACACTTATAGATACACATTCCCTGAAACACACATTCACAGACACACATTCACAGACTCATACATTCACAGACACACATTCACAAACTTACACTCACAGAAACACAGTCACAGACATACGAGGGGCGTTCAGAAAGTAATGCACCACATCGTTTTTCTCAGCTAATAATAAATATAGAAGCATGAAATTTTGCACACTTCAAATATGGCATGTGCCAATTGTGTGCACCAAATTGCACCGCAATTGGCCAAATTATACGGCTGCCCTAAACCGTTGAAATGGAGAGTGTTAGCAACTTGCGTTATAAGCAGCGAATTGTGATAGAATTTCACGTTGCAGAGAAGGAAACTATTGTGAACATTCACAAACGTCTATGTGATGTGTATGGAAGTTTTGCAGTCGACAGGAGTACAGTCAGTCGCTGGGTTCAGAGAATCAAAGAATCAGGAAGTGGAGATGCGGAGCTGCTTGATCGGCCGCGCTGTGGACGTCCTGCCACAGCCACCAATACAGAAATGTTGAAATGCGCTGAGGGCATTATTCTTACTGATAGGCGAATCACTACTCAACAATTGGCCTTACAGCTGTCAGTCAGCATTGGTAGTGCAAATGCAGTTATAAAAACTCTCGGATTTTCTAAGGTTTGCGCAAGATGGATTCCTCGAAGTCTCACAAATGACCACCTATTGCAAAGGAAAGCAATTTCTTCTGAATTGTTGGAGCGTTTCAATACTGATGGAGAGAACTTTTTGGCTAAGATCGTTACAGGTGACGAAACCTGGGCACTTCATTTTGAACCTGAGGCAAAAATACAATCAATGGAGTGGCATCATCCGCAATCATCACGAAGAAAGAAATTCAAGACAATTCCTTCTGCTGGAAAGGTCATGATCACTGTCTTTTGGGACATTGAAGGTGTGATTCTTGTGGACGTTATGCCAAGTGGAGAGACAATCAATTCGCAAGCTTACATTAAGACATTGAAAAAACTCAATCAACGTTTTCGCAGAGTTCGGCCGCACAAGAATCCAGCAGACCTGCTTGTCCTTCACGACAATGCGCGACCTCACACAAGTCTGGCAACACGGGAAGCAATCACCAAATTGGGTTGGACTGTACTACCCCATCCACCCTATAGTCCCGATTTGGCACCCTCTGATTGTCATCTATTTGGTCCACTTAAAGATGCACTCCGTGGGACAAGGTTTGAAGATGATGAAGGAGTGATTCATGCAGCCAAGAAATGGCTACATGATCAAGACAAAATCTGGTACGGGCTAGGAATACATGCACTAGTTTCGCGCTGGCATAAAGCCGTACAAAATGGTGGGGATTATGTTGAATAATATCGATGTTTACATGACATATCCATGTATATTGTGTATAAATTTCATGCTTTTTGAATAAACAGCTCCTGAGAAAAACGATGTGGTGCATTACTTTCTGAACGCCCCTCGTACATTCACAGAAACTCACAGAGATACATCCATAGACACTCACAGACGCACACTCGCAGGCATACATTCACAAACACACACATTCAAAGACACACATTCACAGACATACATTCACAGACACTTACAAACTCACACTCACAGACATACATTCACAGACATACATTAACAGACACTCACAGACACATACTCACAGTCATACATTCACAGAAACTAACAGAAACATTCTCACAAACATACATTCACATAAACTCACAAACACACACTCACAGATACACACTCACAGATATACCATTCACAGAAACTCACAGACACATTCTCACAGACACATACTCACAGACATAGATTCCCATAAACTCATAGACACACATTCATAGAAACACACTCTCAGACACATTCTCACAGACATACAGTCACAGAGACATACTCACAGACACACACTCACAGACATACATTCACAGAAACTCACAGACAAATTCTCACAGATATACATTCACACACACACACACTCACAGAAACACATTCACAGACACACTAACAAACACACATTCACAGACACCTACTCACAGACACACAGTCCCAGGAACACAGTCCCAGACATACACACTCACATATATACATTTTCAGACACTAACTGACACACACTCACACACACACATTCACAGATACACACTCACAGACACATTCACAGACACACATTCACAGACACACACTCACAGACACATCCTTACAAACACACACACACAGACTGTGAATGTACGTGTGTGAGTGTCTGTGAATGTATGTCCGTGAGTGTGTGTCTGTGAATGTATGTCTGTGAGTGTGTGTCTATGAGTGTCTGTGAATGCATGTCTGTGAATGTGTCTGAATTTTTGTGTTTGTCAATGTTTGTCTTTGGGTGAGTGTGTATATGATTGGATGCCTGTGAGTGTGTGGTTCTCTAAACGTATGTCTGTAAATGTGTGTCTGTGAGTATGTGTCTGTGAGTGTCAATGAGTGTATGTCTATGGGTGGCTGTGAATGTGTCGGTGAATGTGTCGGTGAATGCGTGTCAGTGAATTATTGTGTCTGTGATTGTGTGTCTGTGGATGTGAGTGTCTGTAAATATGAGTGTCTGTGAATGTGTGTCAGGGAATGTGTATCTATGTGTGTGTGTCTGTGAATATGCGTGTCTGTGAATGTGTGCCTAGGAACGTGTATCTATGAGCGTGTGGCTGTGAATGTGTGTCTGGGAATTTATGCATTTTATTGTGAATGTATGTCTGTGAGTGTGTCTGTGAATAGATGTCTGTTTGTATTTGTCTGTGAATGTATGTCTGTGAGTTTGCATCTGTGAGTATGACTATCTGTCTGTGAATATGTGGCGTTGAATGTGTGTCTATGAATGTGTGTTTCTGTGAGGGTGTCTGTGAATGTGTGTCTATAAGTGTGTGCCTTTAAATGTTTGTCTGTAAATGTGTGTACGTGTATGTCTCTGAATGTGTGTCTGTGAGTGAGTGTCTGTGCTTGTATGTCACTCACAGACACACATTCAGAGACATACACGTACACACATTTACAGACAAACATTTAAAGGCACACACTTACAGACACACATTCACAGACACCCTCACAGAAACACATTCATAGACACACATTCAACGCCACATATTCACAGACAGATAGTCATACTCACAGATGCAAACTCACAGACATACATTCACAGACAAATACAAACAGACATCTATTCACAGACACACTCACAGACATACATTCACAATAAAATGCATAAATTCCCAGACACACATTCACAGCCACACGCTCATAGATACACGTTCCTAGGCACACATTCACAGACACGCATATTCACAGACACACACACATAGATACACATTCCCTGACACACATTCACAGACACTCATATTTACAGACACTCACATCCACAGACACACAATCACAGACACAATAATTCACTGACACGCATTCACCGACACATTCACAGCCACCCATAGACATACACTCATTGACACTCACAGACACATACTCACAGACACATATTTACAGACATACGTTTAGAGAACCACACACTCACAGGCATCCAATCATATACACACTCACCCAAAGACAAACATTGACAAACACACACATTCAGACACATTCACAGACATGCATTTACAGACACACATAGACACACACTCACAGACATACATTCACAGACACACACTCACGGACATACATTCACAGACACTCACACACGTACATTCACAGTCTGTGTGTGTGTATTTGTAAGGATGTGTCTGTGAGTGTGTGTCTGTGAATGTGTGTCTGTGAGTGTGTATCTGTGAATGTGTGTGTGTCAGTTAGTGTCTGAAAATGTATGTATGTGAGTGTGTATGTCTGGGACTGTGTTCCTGGGACTGTGTGTCTGTGAGTAGGTGTCTGTGAATGTGTGTTTGTTAGTGTCTCTGTGAATGTGTTTCTGTGAGTGTGTGTGTATGTGAATGTGTTTCTGTGAATGTGTGTCTATGACTTTGTACATGTGAGTGTATGTCCCGAATGTATGTCTGTTAATGTGTGCATGTGAGTGAGTGTCTTTGATTGAATGTTTGTGAGTGTGCGTATGTGAGTTTAAGTGAATGTTTATATTTTAGTGTGTATCTGGGAGTGTCTTTAAAAAAAGTCTGTGAGTTTGTGTCTGTGAATGTATGTGTCTGTGGATGTATATCTGTGAATTTTTGTATTTAAATGTGTGCGTTTTTAAATGTATGTCTGTGAGTGTGCGTGAGTGTCTGTAAATGTGCATCTGTGAATATATATCTGTGAATGTGTGCCTGTGTGTATGTCTGTGAATGATTGTCTGTAATGGTATGTCTGTGAATATGTGTCTGTCAGTGTATGTTTGTGATGTATGTCTGTAAGTGAGTGTCTGTGACTGTATATTTGTGAATGTACGCATGTTAGTTTCAGTGAACGTATGTCAGTGTGTGTGTTTATGAGTGTATGTGAATGTATGTCTGTGAGTGTGTGCCTGTAAGTATCTGTGAATGTGTGTCTTTGAATGTGTGTCAGTGAGTGTCCGTCAGCGAGTGTCTATGAAGTTATCTCTGTGACTGTGTGTCTGTGAGTGTGTGTTTGTGAATGTGCGTCTTTGAATGTGTGTCTGTGAATGTGCGTCTTTGTGAATCTGTGTTTTTGTGAATGTGTGTAGATGTGAGTGTCTGTGAGTGTCATCAAGCGAGATCTGTATGGACAACACGCTCACAATTCCCCCATTTTAAAATCTAGTTACACCGTAAGAACCCCTACTCCTAGTGATAATTGCCTAGGGCAAAACCACTACCAAAAAGTCACAAATTGGACGCAATAACGTAATATTTTTTCTCTAGAACGTCGCATTTTTCAAAACGCCCGCAAACGACTCGCGATTTGAATCTAGTAACGCCATGTGAGGATACCCCCCACCGTCTTTGCCCTCTCCGTAATGAAAACTAAATATAACTTAAAAACGATTTTGGCACTAGACCAAGACGTGTTTCGAGCGAGAGAGAGGCAAAACTGCAAAGGGAGTTAGCATAGAGTAAAATCTACCGTACTACTAGTGACACTAGTTGCTTGGCAACTGAAACGACTAGCGATAGAGGGGAGAACAGAAAGGGACTATTGAACGCGTGTAAGGTATAGACGGAAGCATAAAAAGGAAAGACAGAGTGAAATAAACACGATAATGTTGTTTATTCTATACCATATCATCTTTCTAATATGTTCTCTGAACTTAGATAATAAAAGTATGTTGTTCTGAACCAATAAAGATGAAAAGCAAAAATGGACAATTTGATAACGACTGAGACGAACATATAACAGTAAGATGAAGGACACTTGACAGAGTAATAAACAATTTTAATCTTTTCAATCGGTCAAATAATAACGAAGATAATGAAGAAAGAAAGTATTGAGACATACGGTTTGACACATTCATACTCGGATTTGGTAACATTTCAAACCAAAAGTCAAATCCGTTGATTTGAATCCTATTGGCTTATGCTAGTTAGTTATGAAGAAAGAGGGGAGGTAGAAACTGCAAATTTGTTAGCCACGCGAAACATTTTCTCACACCGTAATAGTAAAGACACACTGACCAGCGCATGTATAAACACATAGACGTATTTGAGATTTTCAAAAAAGACTCGTTTTTTTTTTACTCGTCTTTTTCATTGGCCAGTGGGTTTGACAATAGGGAAGTAAACCAAGGCTCAGTGCCATTTGACAACAAAATATTCAACCTAGTGTATGTTTGAGAGCAGAAGTCAAGCTTTTAACAAATAAAGTTTTGCAGTCTGGACACAGGCGATCTATTCTTGGGCTAAAAGAATTGCCAGTCAAACTATTACTAGTGTGTAAATTATTTCATTGATTTCGGGTTAAATCTCGTGTTAAAAAGCCAGACCCTGAACTCCTGGTGAGGCCTTATGGTGTGTGAGGAGGAGCTTTCAAGCGAAATACAAGCCCCCTGCCACTGGTACTGCCAGGACTTCCCAGAGACAGGTCCATGGTCACTGAAGAACCACATCAGCACTATACAACATATTTTACAGATAAGTGCCACTTAGTCGGCACTTGAGATCATATCCACTTTGTACAATTGTAATAAAAGTTTTGAAAACAATAGAGTAGATGATGATCCACCCAAACCCACCATCACTTATCCATTTTTAAAAATAAATATAAAAAGAGGGGGAAATACATATCCTGTAATAAGATAGCCTTTTCATTCTTAAAGACAGATTACTTACATTAATTATTATTCATTGTATAAATGCACATTTCTTATTTTGAATTAACAGTCCTGACCCAGGTCATTTAGGGTCAGGAAAAATTAAATGGTACTATACGTGATTGCCAAATTTTACCCAAAGTCTTGTTCATTCGATATTATTAAATTTTAGTTGTATATGTTGTATTAATACATCATCACGTTTACATTACCCTAGACACGTAGCAAATTTAACATACAACCTAAAATATAGCCCGAGTGAGATCTAAATGTGGTAGCACCGTAGGTACCCTGAGAATACATAAACTCTCAACAATTAGACTCAGGGACGTACACAGCTTAACCTCACTCAGTGTACACGTAGGTGGATACAACACCCATAACACCTCATAACATCACCACAGTGAGTGTGTGTGTGTGTGTGAATGAGTGCGTCTGTGAATGAGTGTGTCTGTGATTGTGTGTCTGTGGATGTGAGTGTCTGTAAATATGAGTGTCTGTGAATGTGTCAGGGAATGTGTATCTATGAGTGTGTGCCTGTGAAGTGAGTGTCTGAATGTGTGTGTCTGTGAATGTGTGTCTAGGAACGTGCATCTATGAGCGTGTGGCTGTGAATGTGTGTCTGGGAATTTATGCATTTTATTGTGAATGTTTGTGAATGTATATATGTGAGTGTGTCTGTGAATAGATGTCTATTTGTATTTGTCTGTGAATGTATGTCTGTGAGTTTGCATTTGTGAGTATGAGTCTATGAATGTAAGTGTGTGTCTGTACGTGTATGTTTGTGAATGTGTGCCTGTGAGTGAGTGTCTGTGACTGTATGTCTGTGATAATTTGTCGGTGAGTTTCTGTGAATGTATGTCTGTGAGTGTGTGTCTGTGAGCATGTGTCTGTGACTGTATGTCTGTGAATGTATGTCTGTGATAATGTGTCTTTGAGTGTGTGTCTGTGAATGTGTGTCTGTGAGTTTATGTGAATGTATGTCTGTGAATGTGTGTCTGTGCATGTATGTCTGTAAATGTGTGTCTGTGAATGTGCGCCTGTGAGTGAGTGTTTGTGACTGTATGTCTGTTAATGTATGTCTGTGAGAATGTGTCTGTGGGTTTCTGTGAATGGTATGTCTGTGAGTGTGTGTCTGTGAGTTTATGTGAATTTATGTTTGTGAGAATGTGTCTGTGAGTTTTTGTGAATGTATGTGTGTGATTATGTGTCTGTGAGTGTCTGTGAATGTATGTATGTGAGTTTTCCTCTTCTACTGTGAGGTGTAGAGGTTTGTAAGAGAAAGCGCCATACTATTCTGGAGTCATCCTTATATGACCACCAACTATGCACAATGCTACAATATATGTACATGAAATGTAAATGGGTGTCGGAGTGGCTAAGAGGTATGGCGTCCGCCTCGAGTTCTAGAGGTACCGGGTTCGATTCTCAGTTGAGGAAATATAATTTATGGAAATTTTTTTTCAGAACCAATGGTCCTAATTACGTCATACTTCCACCCTGGTCTCATGGGTAGTGAGATCGGCTGCCTAGCCTTCTCGGATAAGGGCAAAAAAAGGATGTCTGTGAGTGTGAGTTTGTAAGTGTCTGTGAATGTATGTCTGTGAATGTGTGTCTTTGAATGTGTGTGTTTGTGAATGTATGTCTCTGAGTGTGCGTCTGTGAGTGTCTATGGACGTATCTCTGTGAGTTTCTGTGAATGTATGTCTGTGAGTGTCTGTGAATGTATGTCTGTGTGTGTGAGTTTGTAGGTATCTCTGAATGTACGTCTGTGAATGTGTGTCTTTGGATGTGTGTGTTTGTGAATGTATGTCTGTGAGTGTGCGTCTGTGAGTGTCTATTGATGTATCTGTGAGTTTCTGTGAATGTTTGTCTGTGGCTGTGTTTCTGTGAGTGTAAGTTTGTGAATGTGTGTCTGTGAATGTATGTGTCTGTGAATGTGTGTCCGCGAATTTGTGTTTCATGGAATTTGTATCTATATGTGTGTGTCTGTGAATGTGTGTGTGACTGTGAGTGTCTGAATGTCTGTGTGTCTGTGAATGTGTCTGGAAACGCTTTTCTGTGAGTGTGTGTCTGTGCATGTGTCTGGGAACGCTTATCTATGAGTGTATGTCCATGAATATGTGTCTGAGAATTTATGTATTTTACTAGCAATAACCCGTCAAAATTGACAGGTTTTTAATTGCAGACATCTTATCATTTTGATCCATAATAATAAGTCTGCAATACTTTAAATTAAAATTTTGTCTTGAAGAAACAATCAAAAACTTACATTTTACGGTTATTTTTAAGAAAATGATAAGTTAAATCCGTTTCCCGAATGAAACTGGACAGAATAGTATCTTGATTGTCTGTTGATTTAATCTGCATCTCCGCACCTTCTTGTCTCCAGTTCATGTACTGTTTATCAATTGTGTTGTTGACTTCTTTCCATAATCAAACTGTTCATGCACACCGTCATTTGCGCACTTTTCTATTTTCGGGAGAGTACATATAAGGGAAACAATACAACTATTGTCTAACTTTTTAATGTCTTTGAATGTGTGTCTTTGAATGTGCGTTTGTGAGTGTGTGTCTGTGACTGTGTGTCTTTGAAATTTTGTATGTGAATGTGTGTCTTTGAAAAGTGTGTCAGTGAATGTGTGTTTGTGAGTGTCTGTGACTGTGTGTCTGTGACTGTGTGTCTGTGACTGTGTCTATGAGTATATGTATGTGATTGTGTGTTTGTGAGTATATCTGTGAATGTGTGTCCGTGAATGCGTATCTTTGAAGGTGTGTCTTTGGATATGAGTCTGTGAGTCTGTGTCTTCGAATGTATGTCTATGACTGTGTGTCATTAAGTTTCTGTCTGTGAATGTCTGTCTTTGAGTGTTTGTCTGTGAATGTGTGTCTATGAAGGTGTGTCTGTGAATGTGTGTCTCTGAATGTATGTCAGTGAATAAGTGTCTTTGTTTTTGTGTCTGTGAATGTATATTTTTGAGTGTGTGTCTGTGAATGTATATCTTTGAGTGTGTGTCATTGAATGTGTGTCTGTGAAAGTGTGTTTTTGAGTTTGTGTCTGTGAATGTGTGTTTGTGATTGCGTGTCTTTGAAGTGTGCATCAGTGAATGTGTGTTTTTGAGGGTGTGGTCCATGAGTGTATGTGACTGTGTGTCTGTGACTTGATTCTATGAGTATATGTATGTGATTGTGTGTTTTTGTGTATGTCTGTAAGTGTGTATCTGTGAATGCGTGTCTTTGAAAGTGTGTCTTTGGGTATGAGTCTGATAGTGTGTCTTCGAATGTGTGATTGCCTGTCATTAAGTTTGTATCTGTGAATGTTTGTCTTTGAGTGTGTGTCTGTGAATGTGTGTCTGTGAAGGTGTGTCTGTGAATGTGTAAATGTGTGTGTAACTGTCTTTTTCTCTTGTTGAGGTGATCATTGGCCCAAGACAGTATACTTGTTGTTAGATGTGTAGTGCGAGCGTATGATGCACTGAGTGTGGGTGCGAATGAAGGCGCGAATGTGTTTAGGCTCGTATACATGAAGACCCTGCAACCCATACTCTCACATGCAGTAGTCAAGGATGCTTGGACACTGCAGGCATGTTTCAAGACATTTATTGACGAGAACACACGTAGTATCAACAGGAACAGTCAGTGTAACAAGGTCATGCTGACCGGAAATCGATAGGTATACATTTGGCATTCAAAAAGGTAAACATCAGAGTAGACGTGCATGGTCAATAGCAAAGTTCTTCAATAATGACAGTTCGTAGCGTCGCCCTTGGCATCTCTGACTAAACGCGTCAGATGCCTTAGTCACTTTGACACCTAGGTGCAACTTGGCATTCCCCGCCAATTGCACATTATCAGGCTGTAGTAGAAGCCGAAAGCACAGGCCTCGTTCTGACGTCGGCTGTGTACTTCTGTTAAATAGGTTATCATCAACCCTGCAGTAATGCTTATTGTAGACATAAATCCCGCCAATCTGCGGTTCCCACAATATATCTTCGTCACTGGATTTCTGGACAATATAAAGACTACCAGTCTTTGATGGCTACCTCGAGCACAAATATATAAGTTCTGAAATATATAGGATCGGTGAGCTGCAGTTCACACTAAGTAATCCTTTTACATGTTCTGCCACCGAAAAGCGTAATAATGCATAAAGGTCGGTATTACCTGGAAAATGAATCCTCAGAACATAACAAGGAATTCTGTCGTCATCCCGACGCACAGAGATTCACTGGGGAAAACTGCCATAGCAGTTACTTCGAAGATTCTCCCCGAAAAACAATGGACTCTTGGTCCCTTCAGAAAAACAGGACCTTCCCGACTTGCCGGAAGTATAACTCTCTCCCGCTTAAAAAAACCTTCCCATAGGCCTACGCCCGAACTGTCAACCTTTAACCCTAAAGGTCAAAACACAATGAATGAATAAACAAGGGAAGACAACCCCTACTCAACCTGACATCGCAGGTAAAGACACAATTATACTTATGATAAAACATAGGTAAATAACTTGACAGATGACTCCGTCGAAAATGACAGCAACAGTGTGTCTGTGAGTATATGTCCTTGAGTTTGTGTCTGTGAATGTGTGTCTTTGAGAGTGTGTCTGTGAATGTGTGTCTTTGAATGTTTGTCTGTGAATGTGTATCTGTAAATGTGTGTCTGCGAATGTGTTTCTTTGAGTTTGTGTCTGTGAATGTGTGTCTGTGAAAGTGTGTCTGTGAATGTGCGTCTGTAAATGTGTGCCTGTAAATGTGTGCCTGTGAATGTGTCTGTAAATGTGTCTATGTGAAAGTGTGTCTGTAAAAGTTTGTCTTTGATCATGTGTCTTTGAGTGTGTGTCTGTGAATGTGTGTCGTCTGTAAATGTTTGACTTTGAGTGTGTATCTTTGAGTGTGTGTCTGTGAATGTGTGTCTATGTGTCTGTGAACGTGTGTCTTTGAGTGTGTGTTTCTGAATGTGTGTCCTATAGTTTATGTCTATTAATGTGTGTCTTTGAGTGTGTCTGTGAATGTTTGTCTTTGAGTGTGTGTCTGTGAATGTGTGTCTTTGAGTGTGTTTCTGTGAATCTGTGTCTTTGAGTGTGTGTCTTTCAGTGTTTGTAAATGGTTGTCTGTAACACTTTGTCTTTTAGTGAGTGTCAGTGAATGTGTGTCTTTGAGTGTATGTGAATGTGTGTCTATGAATGTGTGTCTTTGAGTGTGTATGTTAATATGTGTCTTTGAGTGTGTGTCTGTGCATGTGTGTCTATGAGTGTGTGTCTGTGAATGTGTGTCTTTGAGTTTGTGTCTGTGAATGTGTGACTTTGAGTGTGTGTCTGTGAATGTATGTGACAAAACGGGGCGGCCCCTATCGATCTTTGTTTCTCTCCGGCAGTATCGATACATTTGTGGTACTGATTGCTGTTATGTGCTCTCAAGTATCGCACTTTTCTTTCCTTCTTTCTTTCTTTTCGTCGTTATTTTTCTGCTATGTAGCAGATATTTGATTTTATCAAATCATTCGACACTCCTATCTGTGATGTCATCTGTTTGTTACCCGGTCATCCTGGCTTGCGGTGAGTAACTGAGATAAGATAGTCGCCGGCGTGTTTAGATAAAACCGCTGATAAGACGACTCGTTTGGTAACCCAGATGGGCAGACACTGAGTTTTTGCGTACTCATACAACAGATAACGAGATTACTGTCTGTGTGACACATGTGGGCAGACAAGTGTGACATAAGCGCTTCCGGGTCATCCTTGATACACCAACATTACTTGTTAATAAAGTAATACGTATTACAGCTTACCCATGTTGTCATGTATGTCTACCGATCTGCCTGTGAGAGATTATGCAAGGCATCAGATGTCCATATATGGTAATACGTGACCTATGCAGGCACGCACCTTATTTCACATGGGACTATTTTGAAAATATCACACCCTGTCTGCATGATTTGAAATGATTGGATCTTTCTGATTAGATGATTCATAACAACAATGCGTGGGAAGATAGGAATATAGTCTGACCATTTCGCAGTTTTATTTTACTGTGAATTTCACGCTCGCCAAGACAACATCAGACCTCGCCAGAGTGAAGATTAGATTCATAATTCCTTTTTTTAACCGGACCTTTTATTGGAGAACCAAATAAGATTTACAAAGCACAGAAAATCTCTATATTTTAATAAGGAACACTGGGACTAAGAAACTGAAGAAAGACACGGAGTCAGAGGGAGTTGAAGTTAAAATTAACGACACCCCAGACGCGTGTAAGAGGCCGATTCAAGTCTCTTTTATTCATCTGAGCAAAATGTTTGTGAGACAGGATTGGCGTAAGTTGTGATTTACATTTCATATTTATTACTAACATGTGAACTAACATATACATGTATATATTACCATGTGAAGTCTAATGTGTGAAACTCGCTATTCGATGTCAAAGTCATTTGAGTCTGGCAACCTTAGCGTATAGAATGATGATTCATGAACCACCACTACACGGGCTGGTGATTGCTTTATTGATAGTTTCGTAAAGAGAACTAAAAGCATAAAGTAGTTCCAGGTTCCCAATGGAGCAGGGAGGGAAAGATGACAGAAATGATGTACATTCTAAGTATAATACTTATATTTTCAAAGCCGTGTAAATGTCCCTATAAACATAGTCACTTTAAAATTAATGTAAGTTTTCAAGCTTTTCAATCAATGTAAAACATAAATGAAAACATATTCAATTTAGACTGTGAACACTTTTCAATCAGTGGAGATGTATATGTAAACAGACTCTATCTGTATTATTAACCCTTTTATTTAAATTTCATGTAAAGGTAATGCTATTCTATTTAAATGTAAAGAATGTTTTATCCTGAGGGATTAAATTTAATTCTCATCGAGGGTAAATTCTGAGTTAATTGGGATGGTGGTATGGGAAGATAGGAACCCATAACTATGGGGTGGAAAACGCCATACTCAGAAGAGCGTTTCGTTCTATTCTTTTACCATAGGTATTGCTGGTACCAGCAGAAAGTACCATCTCTGGAACAAGAAGGGAACCGTGGCCTAAGCTTTAAGACGAAGGACCCACGTGGTAGACTCTCCTTGACATTTCTGGGAAACGAGCTACCCCCGATAACCTTAATCAGGGTCGAGCGTGAGCAGAGTGAAAAGAACCAACCCATAAGAAGGAGCAGAACCGTCATTGGCAGCTAATTTCAAATATATGCTGCCACTTGAACTTCTTGTAATATCTCACATTCCCTAAAGACTGTGATGATAACTTTTCTTGATGCATAACTTTTCAAATTATTTCCAACTGTTAAAACCTAAAGTGATTATTACATTTTGTTAATTGTAATGTTACAAATTTAACTTCGATTTAATCATTTTAAAGTTACTGCATGTTTGTCTCAGTCAAATTACTACACACACTCTAAACAGAGCTATACTAGAATAATAGAATTCCACTGAGTAAATCCTGCCATCAATGGTACCTATACCTTGTAGCGGTATGGCAGCTTGTGTACCCTGACAATCCCTAGAGCTATGCCAGTGGGAGATTTACTCCTGGTAGGTTCAACCAAGCTGGACTGGTCTGCGTGGGTAGGGGTCAGACAAAAGCTGGTACTCTGGTCCTCCAGGTTGGGGGTTTTAGCACACGGCCGACACCCCTGTCTATGTAAAAAATCGCACATGTTACGGAAACAACAATAAATGGAAAAGCTTTGCTGCGGGACGGACATCCGGAGTCTCTGGCTCGTATGACTGACAGTGGTGAAAGCCGAAAGGAAGCCACTGGCATGAAAACGGATGCCCCGACCGCAAAACACGAAACCAGAATTGGTTTTTGGAACGTCAGAACTATGAATGAGGCAGGAAAGCTGAGACAAATCACAGCAGAGATGAGGAACTACAAGATACATATCATTTGAATAAGCGAGAGCAGATGGACAGGGATGGGGAGAATAAAAACAGCTACAGGGGAAACTACTTTATTCTGGCAGAGAGGACGGTCAGCACAACGAAGGCGTAGCCATTATCCTGAAGAAAGGAATGGAAAGGTCTTTACTGGAATGGAAACCCATCAACAACAGACTGATAAGAGCAAGACTGAGAGGGAGGTTCACCAACACCACAATTATACAATGCTATGCACCAACAAACGACAGCGATGAAGAGATCAAGGACGAGTTCTATCAACAGGTACAAAAAGAAATGGAAACTACACCCAGGTACGATCTCATTACAGTAATGGGAGACCTAAATGCGAAAGTGGGAACACACAATAATTATAACGAAAGAGTAATGGGGAAATGCTGCAGTGGAACAGCAAATGAGAATGGGGATAAATTAATAAGCTTCTGCAGTATTAACAACCTAGTCATTGGAGAACACTTTTTCCACACATGGATGTGCACAAGTTAACATGGGAATCACCAAACGGACGAGACAGAAACCAGATAGATCACATAATGATCAATGGCAGATGGAGACATGCACTACAAGACGTGAAAGTAAGAAGAGGCGCAGATGTGGGAAGGGATCACCACCTAGTAGTAGCAAGACTGAAAGTGAAACTCAGAGCTGCTGGACCAGTTGCAGTCAAACAGAAAAGATACAACATCACGAAACTGAAGGATCCCCTCATCAGAAAAGCTTTTGTGGTCGACGTAAAGAGAAGATATGAGATTATCAAAAGCCAGGAAAGAACAGAGACTGATGATGTTGACCAGAGATTCAACACCATCTCAACAATATACAAGGAAAGCAGCAAGTCGTGCTTGGGATTCCAGGAAAGAAAGAGCCAAGACTGGATAACACCAGATACGATAAACACCATAGCGAAGAGAAAGGAAATGAAAAGAAAGAAAACAGAAGCTAAGTCTCCCAGGTTAAAGGCAATATATAGTGAAAAGTACAGTCAGCTGGACAAGGAAGTTAAACGTCAAACCCGTGCTAACAAAAGGACATTTCTAGATGACCTTGCAAGACAAGCAGAAGAGGCAGCACTGAGAAATGAACAAAGCACAGTATACAAAATAACTAAAATCATCAGTGGAAAACGAGGTGCAAACAATATTACATTAGTAAGAGATAAGCACGGAAATCTCATCACGACAGTAGAGGGACAGGAAACAAGATGGGCAGAGCATTTCAGAGAAACTCTGAATAAGGAATCACCAGAGACACAATTGAATGTTCCTGAGGCTGAAAATGATCTAGAAGTTAATACAGGTAAAGGTAAAGGAACCCGTTACACGCCCATTGAGGCATATTGGGAATATGGTGTTAGGCCCATATTATCTTGACCGTCGGCACACGAGGGTGATGTGGTCGGCATCACGCCGGCCGCCTTAACCTTCCCAGAGTAGTGGTCGACCCAGGAGCCGTTTGTGGCAACAAAAAATTTTTTCCACTTTCATGGTCTGGGGATCGAACCATAGACCACTGCGCTAGGAAGCCAGTGCACTAACCACTATGCTACCGCGGCTCCTAAGTTAATACAGACATCCCACAAAAAGAAGAAATCATCACAGCAATCAAAGGGTTAAAGAATGGAAAAGCTCCTGGTCATGATAACTTAAATGCAGAGCTATTTAAGACAGATCCAGAGCTAGCAGCAGAACTATTAGAACCACTATTTGCACAAGTCTGGAAAACAGGGACAACACCAACAGAGTGGAGAAAAGGAATAATTGTCAAATTGCCCAAGAAGGGAGATCTTGCAGACTGCAATAATTGGAGAGGAATAACTCTTCTCTCAGTTCCCAGCAAAATACTAGGCAGGATAATTATACAGAGAATCTCAAAAGCAGTAGACCACAAACTGAGGAAAGAACAAGCAGGATTTAGAAAGAACAGAAGATGTTTAGACCATATATTTACCCTCAGGAACATTATAGAGCAGTGCTCAGAATGGCAAAGACAGCTGTACATTAATTTCGTTGATTTTGAAAAGGCTTTTGGCAGCATACATAGTGACAGTTTATGGAAAATACTGAGGGCTTATGGAATTCCAAGCTGCATAGTGTCAATTATGAAAAGCCTTTATGCCAACTTTACGTGTAGCATTGGGCAGAGCAACCTAATCTTTGAAGTGAAGACAGGAGTACGACAGGGATGCCCCTTATCAACCACTCTATTTTTAACAGTCATAGACTGGGTGATGCGACAGACAACAGAGGGCAATCCAAGAGGAATAAGATGGACTACATTTTCTACATTGGAAGATCTAGAATATGCAGATGACATTGCACTGCTAGCACATTCACATCAACACATCCAGGAAAAAAACGGATTGATTTAATAAGTATAGCCAGCAGGTGGGCTTGAACATCAACCTAAAGAAGACAGAGGTCATGACGCTCAATGTGAGCAACCCTGAACCCATATCAGTAAGGAATCAGCAACTGGAACAGACAGATGCCTTCACATACCTAGGATGCATAGTAACACCAGACGGCGGAGCAAGCAAAGACATCAACAACAGAATGAACAAAGCAAGAACAGTCTTTTTTAGTCTAAACAACATCTGGAAGTCCTCTCAGTACAGAACAAGCACAAAATTAGGATTATATCAGAGCTGTGTGCTTTCTGTGCTTCTCTATGGCGCGGAGAGCTGGAGAGTTACAGAGAAGGAAATGTCGAAATTGTCCTCTTTTCACACAACATGCCTAAGAAAAATTCTCCGAATTTTTTGGCCGAATACCATCACCAACCAAGATCTGCTTACTCGGAGCAAGCAAGAAGACATGCACACCATCATAGCTGGCAGACGCTGGAGCTGGGTTGGCCATGTCCTCAGAGGAGACCCCGATGCCATCACAAGAACAGCTATACTTTGGACCCCTGAAGGAAAACGAAAGAGAGGCCGACCAAAAACAACTTGGCGGAGGACTGTGGAGGCTGAGATGCAAAGAATGAACCAGAGTTGGGGCACTGTACGAAGGATGGCCGCCGACCGAGCAAAGTGGAATCAATTTGTTGTTGACCCACAAGACGCCACCAGGCGTAATGGCCACTGACTGCTTTGACGGTCGGTGGCTAAGGATCAAAGAAGAAGAAGACTGAGTAAATCAGAGGTAGGGGCTTAAACGAGCTGAAAGTAATAAATGCTTAAATTCTTCACAAAAGCGTCGGCAGAATTACAGAGTTAACATACTCAGCCAAAGCAGTATTGTTCTCGCTTATTCTGAATATCTTGTGAAGACTCCCTTTGCAATAGAAGTGTCATCAACCTTCTATCCACATCTCAGCCAAGAGTAATCTTGTGCAAAGGTAGATACCTTTGAAGCCCATATTAGATACTCTTGATTTTTGGCCACTGTTGGACCACTACTGCAAAGCAGGGGAGGCAATACCGTCACAATTGATGTCTCGACTTGGGATTGAACGCGGTCGCACAAGCGTGATAATTCACAGTTTAGCGACACGCGCGGGATTTTAGAACTTGTCAAGTTATTCCCCTAGACTTGACTGACATACATTTCAGATTTACTGAAAGAATAGTGTCAATAGTGTGTTCAGTTGTAAGACTGCGCATACGTTGCATTCATAAATAACAGTAAATGTAACTGTGTAAAGAATAATTGAATAAGTGAAAGAAACAAAATTTCTTCTAAACTAAAGGTAACGTTAAAGAAATAAGAAGTTCACTTGGTGAAGCTAATTCAGTGTTGTAATTTAGTGTATAGTGTTAGTAGCTGTTGCGCATTTGTGTAGCTTTGTAAACAGATTTTCTGCTCAGAATGGCAGAGTCCCAAAACCTCCATGCCTTTTACCTTAATCTAGGCCGCTTACTAGGGTTTTCAGCCAAGGAACTTTCTTACTTCGTGCTTACTGTGGTGGATTTGATGTTATAAGATGTTATTCCTATTGTACTGAATGAGGTCAGCTGTGAAGGTCCCTGATTATACTAAATGTTGGGTTGATTTATCAGAACACCTTTCTGCTACCACCTTACGACCTCAATCAGACTTATTCTTGACTAATATGTATGTTAGCTACGTCTATATGTCTAGGGTTATGAGTGTATGATGTATTGTAAGTACAAGTACTACAAACACATGTATTTACTAACACATATATATATATGACTGAGTCAAGACTACAACCACAAACACACTGACACTCTATGAAATATATCTTATAGAAGTCTGTGTTAAAAGTTTGGTAAAATGGTTATTTACAATTTATTTGGCCTGATCAGAATTTTCTGCATCAGGTCCAACAACCAAAAATTGATATTATGAATGTATTTACAACAATTTAAATACTACCATGGATCTTCTGTCCATTCAATTAATAATAAAACAAGCAAAATATGTGTATCTAGGTTCACTAAGTTAATGACACTGGTAATTAATAGTATGGGTGGGGTACTGTCATCATTCCCTCTCTCTCTTTTAAAATTATCTTGAAGAGTCTCTTGCCAACAATTTATTTTATGTTATTTCTATACAGAAATATAGTATTATAGTGGATAAACTGAGTGCCGACATGTATCGCACTTATCTAGAAAATAGATGTTGCTGTCATTTTCACAGGCTCTCTGGTATGACCACGCTGACAAGGTTCCTGGTGCAGTAACTAGACCTCTGGGTCCAAACAATAGGTTACTTTAGTACACTGCAACAACGCCACCAGGGTTCTGGTACCCACACTGTACCAGAACAAAAACCTCTGAAACAACGTTATGATTCTTAAAAACACATCTATATTCCCTTTCACATGTAATAATTGACATAAAGAAAAAGGGTCAGATCTCTCTGACCACCCCATACAACTCTGAAATGACAATGCATTACCAGTGCCCCTATTTTGTTCCTTAAGGGCTACAACGCCTCTGACACTTCAACAATGATGATCTTCCATAGGATAACGTGGGTTAGCTTTCCCACTGGCAACTGTGGAAATCATTTTCAGTTATGCAATACACATTAATTTTACTGCTTTTACTGCTTGAACACAACCCACAGGTCCTGCATAACTCTGCTGGGGACCCTATACTTAGTCGTAAACCTTCCCCATCGAGCCGTATCGCAGACACCAATTTTTATTGTAATAACAAAATTAATAAATTCCTTCCTTACCACAATTCAAAGAAATATCACAAACGTACGTTGACTGACTTTAGCATAAATAGTAGTTTAAGTTCAGCTTTGCCTTCTGTTCAGACTGCCAATGGTTAATAACACACTTGGTACTGCTGAGGACAACGCAGCTTGCTTCTAACATATTTCTTTTCAACTGGCGCTGAGCTGTAAACGCTTTTTGCCAATATGCCTAGACCGGCCCAATCACAGCGAGGGTCTAGCATTTCAATTTTCAAAAATTTAAAAAGAAAAACACTACTACACACTTCTAAGAGTGATTTTTCTAAATATAGATTTTATCTTTTCTGCCCAACCAATACTCTCTGTCTACCCTCCTATACCCTCCAATCGGATTTGACTTACTCCCTTGCCTCCTTTCAAACTATCGTTCCCAATAACGTTACAGTTAACGAGCAAGGACAACAGTCTACGCGTTTCCAGTCAAATAGTATTTCCTCAATAACTTGGCTAATAATTTGACTACAATTAATATTAAAACATATTTGTGCTCAGAATACACTAAGCTACACGAATATATAATTTGTATGACTATATTCATGGGCGTTTAGATTTTCAGTTTTATCACTGACAGTCGTTAATTATAACTTTTTACATAAGTCTACCATCTTGTCCCCCTCCTTCTGTCTCACTTTTTAATTTTTCAAATAAACCAACTTGTTTTTGTGACGTCACAACTACACTATGCGTCGAGAATTTAAACTGTCTGTGTGTGTATATCCGTTAGCTTTGCCACAGCGTGTATATACTAGTTGTCTCGCGGACAGAACGAAGCGGGTTTTGGCAAGGCGATGGTAGCATTTTGCGTTAATGTATTACAGTCGTCTCGTTATTGCTACTTAGAAAAAGTCCAAAAGACTACCAAATTTTGCGTTACTGTTGACAGATTACGTTACTTCAGACAGCAGTTTGGCGTTACATTTCTAACAAATCGTTAATTATAAGGATTTCCGCAGTCTCCTGTAGTAGATCTGGCAAGCGGCCAATATGTTAGCTGTACGTTTTCGAAACCGAAACTAAAACGCGTGTTAGTTTTTTTTTTCCGTGGGATCGTTCTAAGCCGTTCCATGGCACAAAATTCAGCGCGATGCTGGCGTGTGAGAGTATCACCGTCAGACACAATAGGGCGATTTTATTTATTATCATATTATGACTGAAATCTTACTGAAATGAGCGATTATTCTCGCAGATTTTACTACACATACTTCGGTGAAAGAACAAAAAGAAAAAGATAAAGACGAAAAGGACAGGATGGAGGCAGAGAAAGCCGTGGAACGCCAGGAAAGAAAACTGGCCAGAGAGCACGAAAAAGCCAAAGCAGAACACGAAGCCGCAGTGAGTGAAAAGGAGAGGGCATTTGCTAAGGAAAAGGAACAGGCCGAAAGAGTCGAAACGGACGCCGACAGAGCCCACGCCATTAGATTGAAGGAATTGGAAATCGAAGGGAGACGACTGGATTATAATTCTAACAATGGCGGGTCTGGCAGTTCTCAAAGTAGCGATGGAGGAAATACCACTGCCATACCCTTCCAATTAGATTTTTACTCTGAGGCTTCTGGGGAAATAGACATATATCTCTCTAGGTTTGAATCCTTAGCAGCTACATATGGCTTCGATAGAAAGACATACAACATGAAGCTATCCCAGAGTCTTAGGGGATCTGCTTATGATGTGTTTCTCAAGATGCCCACTGAAGAACAGAACAACTACGACATGTTGAAGAAAGCTCTGCTACAGCGTTTTATGCTGAATGCAGAAACTTTTCGTGGTAAATTCCGTGAGGCGAGACGACAGAAAGATGAATCGTATAGACAATTTGCTACACGACTAGAAACGTACTTGGAGAAGTGGGGATCTCTCAGCACCTTTGATGAATCTTATGAAGGTTTGCAGGAGATGATTGTCGTGGAACAGTTCAAATACTCGCTCACCCCTGACATGAGACGGTTCGTGGCGGAGCATGGGGCCGAAACGCTTGAGCAGGGGGAGCTAATTCAGTGTTTGTCGATAGGTACCAGAGCGCCCAGTCGGAAGTGAATCCGTCTAAAAGGCGCCACCACGATAGTCACCCCAAACAGAAGGATCACCCAGATGATAACTCCAAAAGTACGGACAACACAACACACAAAACAGCCCACCAACAGCAACAACAACCACAAGATCACCAGAGGCAGAAACAGAGCAATTCAGCCCAGGGAACTGGAAGACGATATTGTAAATCGTGCAAAACTGACACGCATTTTACATCGGATTGTAAGAGGCCGAAATCCGGCCCTTATAGTGTCGCTTGCCTGATCAGGGGGCCGATAGGGAAACATGACCCCCAGGCATATGAACAAAATCCTAGTTACCCTTCTATTACTGAGCAAGTAACCGTTGGCAACCAAACCATACGGTGCTTGTATGATTCGGGCCTAGAATACTCGGCTGTAGTTTCTCCATCTGTGATAAAGGCCCACCAATATACTGGTGAAACTGTAGAAATACAGGGGCCTTGGAAGAATATAAAGCTTATGCTACTTCCGGTTGCAGAAATTGATGTTTTAACCCGATATGTCCGGGGAAAAATCAATGCCGCAGTGGTAGACGACTTAGTCTATCCTCTCATTTTAAGGAGGACATATGTGTTCTTGAAGATCCCTCACGTGACTCCAAGCCGACACCAAAGAGAGATAACCCAGGATACGCCTCAGTGGCTCCTGAGTTGTCATCTTTACACAGCTTGAATATTTCAGAGCTGAAGCAGGCACAAAGGGCCGATCAAACCCTAAAGCCTTGCTTTTCCAATTTGTATGGTAATTACACCCATACTCCACAGGGAGCATATTACAGGGAGAAAGGTTTGGTATATAGACGGGTGGGGAATAAGAGACAGCTAGTTGTCCCATTACCCTATCGCACCCGCCTCATGCAGGAAATGCATTTAACCATGCCCCATCCCATTAAAGGTTCATATGCCCTGGTAAAACAGGTCTCTTTGAATTACTTCTGTCCACGTTTGCGACATGATGTTCTACAGTTTGTGCGAGATTGCTCTGTTAGCCATAGCCCGGACAACCAGAAGGATGAAACTACGAAGAAAGAGTTTGAGCAAAGTAACCAACAACCAAAGTTTGATAACTCGCACCTAAACTCGACATTTCTATGTAGTAAAGCAGAGTTACGACGAGCGCAGATGGAAGACACTACTTTAGCGCCATACTCTGAACAGAGTCAGTGCAAGATAAACCATACTTCAGCTGGAACTTTCCACAACGAGAATGGGATTATTTTTCGACGGACGAGGCAAGGGAAGCAACTCGTGGTGCCTCTCCCCTTAAGACCTTCCGTCGTGAAAGCGGCTCATGTATCATCATCAGGAGAACATATTTCAGTAGGAAATATTATGAGTAACCTTAAGGAGGTTTACTTTTGGCCTAGACGGTGGGCAGATGTGCGTGAGTACATTGAAAACTGCACACACTGCCAGGCGAGAAACACAGTCACTCGCCACCGAGTCAATGGAAGAAAGAACAACTCTACGATAGAGAGAGAACCCGGTAGACAGTAGAACTCATCGAGAAGCGACCGCCCCATAGCTAGATATTCTTCGAATCTCTTAGGAGAGGGGGTATGTGACAAAACCCTATAGGCGGCCCCTATCGATCTTTGTTTTTCTCCGGCAGTATCGGTACATTTGTGGTACTGATTTTTATTATGTGCTGCCAATTATCGCACTTGTCTTTCTTTCTTTCTTCGTTATTTTTCTGCTAAGTAGCAGATATTTGAGTATTTTCGAATCGCTTGACTCACCCGGTAGGTGATAATAATCACATTTTGCTTGACGCTACCCAGATTTGCTGAGATAATTACTCGCAGTTGCGAGGGAGCGGCACAGCTTGGCTAAGATTAGCACAAGATCTTGTGTACGCGGCGGAGACTTATGACATAAGCGTTTCCTGTTCTTCTTGTTATGACAAGAGTACTTTCTGATAAAGTAATGAAGATTACATTTTAAACACGCTGTTGTATGAGTTTACCGATCTGTCTGTAAGTTTGTACACAAGGGTATCGGACATCTTATTACCATATATGGGAGAGTTGACCTCTGCCTTACGTTCAAAATTATCCGATGTCGGAATATTTTGAAATTACCCTATAACCCGCCTGTTTGAATATGATTGGAGTTTTTTGATAGCTCATAATAAACGAAGGCGTGGGGAGGCAGGAAAAATAATCTGATCATTTTCTCAAGCTATTTCACTTGAGAAATCGCTCGCCAAGACACCAGACTGCTACAGTGAAGAATTAGAATTCATAATTCCTTCTTAAAATACCGGACACCTTTTACTGGAGTATTTATCAGGACTTACAATATAGCCCAGGAAATCTCTAACATTTTAAATAAGGAAACCGGGACTGAGGAAACTGAAAGACCACTCACGAAGTCAGAGAGGGAACTTATTATATTAACGACACCCCAGGTGCGAGTAAGAGGCCGATTCAAGTCTCTTTTATTCATCTGAGCAAAATGTCTGTGAGACAGGATTGGCGTAAGTTGTGATTTACATTTCATATTTATTACTAACATGTGAACTAACATATATATATGTATATATTACCATGAGAAGTTTAATATGTGAAACTCGCTATCGGATGTCAAAGTCATTTGAGGCTGGCAACCTCAGCGATTAGAATGAGGATTCGTGAACCACCACTGCACGGGCTGGTGATTGCTTTATTGATAGTTTTGTAAAGAGAACTAAAAGCATAAAGTAGTTCCAGGTTCCCAATGGAGCAGGGAGGGAAAGATGAAAGAAATGATGTACACTCTAAGTATAATACTTATATTTTCCAAGCAGTGTAAATGTTCCTATAAACATAGTCACTTTAAAATTACTGTAAGTTTTCAAGCTTTTCAATCAGTGTAAAACATAAATGAAAACATATTCAATGTATATTGTGAACACTTTTCAATCAGTGGAGATGTATATGTAAACAGACTCTATCTGTATTTTTAACCTATTCATTAAAATATAAAGTAACTATGAAAGCTATTCTATTTAAATGTAAAGAAAGTTTTATCCCGAGGGATTAAATTTAATTCTCATCGAGGGTAAATTCTGAGTTAATTGGGATGGTGGTATGGGAAGATAGGAACCCATAACTATGGGGTGGAAAACGCCATACTCAGAAGAGCGTTTCGTTCTATTCTTTTACCATAGTTATTGGTGGTACCAGCAGAAAGTACCATCTCTGGAACAAGAAGGGAACCGTGGCCTAAGCTTTAAGACTAGGGAACCACGTGGTAGACTTTCCTTGACATTTCTGGGAAACGAGCGTGAGCAGAGTGAAAAGAACCAATCCATAAGACGGAGCAGAACCGTCATTGGCAGCTAAGTTCAAATATATGCTGCCATTTGAACTTCTTGTAACATCTCACATTCCATAAAGACTGTGATGATAACTTTTATTGATGCATAACTATTCAAATTATATTCCGGCTGTTAAAACCTAAAGTGATTATTACATTTTGTTATTTGTAATGTTACAAATTTAACTTCGATTTAATCATTTTAAAGTTACTGCATGTTTGTCTCAGTCAAATTACTACACACACTCTAAACAGAGCTATACTAGAATAATAGAATTCCACTGAGTAAATCAGGGGTGTGGGCTTAAACGAGCTGAAAGTAATAAGTGCTTAAATCCTTCACAAAAGCGTCGGCAGAATTACAGAGTAAACATGCTCAGCCAAAACAGTATTGTTCTCGCTTATTCTGAATATCTTGTGAAGACTCCTGTTACCTTATACTTATTGAAGGCTATTGGGTAACGAGTATATTAATGTGCTGCACTGGTCTTGTAAGGTATTTTGATATAATAGACAACAGTCTAAACAGTAACGTAAGGAATGACCAACTTGAATAATCTTGATCAACAGCTTGTTGTACGTTTTATCACATTTAATATGTCACAATACAACATAAGTGTGCTTCACTTCTTTAGAGAGCATATGATGATAGGACCGTACATCAGTAATACAAATGTGTTCATTAGCAGACATAAGCAATAATGTCGTTGTGCCGGTTTAAAGTCAGAATGTCTATGTATCGTCTACGACGCCTTCATACTTTACAAATCCGTATTTATTCAAATCACTTACTGTCCATCTCCTTAAGCCACATACACTCAGGCACACATCATAATGAATTGAGTCAATTATCCTGACTCTGAAATATTTTATAACAATAAACACTGGTCTGTCGCTCTCACATAAATATCCGTACACTTTGAAAACACAAGCCAAACTCAACTGTCCTAACCATAACCTTCGTTCACCCCCGCAGCAGACCCTGTCCACGTCATAAACTAAATACCTGTGTCACACACATTCCCCCACTCGCACGCTTTCACACTCGAAGCGTTTTCGCGTTCTGCTCTGTTGCGCACAGCGATGAATTACAAGCCTGTGAGCAAAGTGATAGGTAACAACTCCCTTTGTAATAGAAGTGTTATCACCCTTCTGTCTACATCTCTGCCAAGAGTAATCTTGTGCGGAGGTAGATACCTTTGAAGCCCATATTAGATGCTCTTGAGTTTTGGCCACTGTTGGACTACTACTGCAAAGCAGACGAGGCAAACAGTCTGTGAATGTGTGTCTTTGAGTGTTGTGGCGTGTGTGCCGGAGAGGTTATGGATGTTACCAAAGTACGTGTACTCGGAGTGAGGTCAAGCTATGTAAGTCCCTGAGTCTAATTGTTGATGATGATGTATTCTCAGGGTACCTATCCGCTACCTCTCGAAGATCTCACTCCGGGAAATATTTTATGCAATGGTTATGTGTTTTATATGGCTACGTGTCTAGGGTAATGCAAGTATAGTGAAAAGTGCATAAAACAAACACAACTGTAACTCAATGAAATTGAATTAATAAAGACTGGGGTTAAGTTTAGATAATTATTTTACAATTTTAATTTCCTGTCCCCTCAAATCTTTTTGGGGCAGGAATGGTTACTTATAATAAATAAATAAGTAGGAATCTTTGTCCATATCTCGATAATAAACAAATGTCACTGTAGGTGTATGTAGCGAAATCTGTGAAAGACTTATGGAAAAGTTGTAATTGACGATTAACAGTGACAAAACTGAAAATCTAAACGACAAATAATATAGCCATAAAAATCATATATATAGATAGCTTAGTGTCCCCTGATCAATAATATGTTTTAATATACACGGTAGTCTAAATATTAGCCAAGATATTGAAATAATACTATATGTCTACGAACGCTGTTGTTTTTGCTCATTTATCCATAACGTTAGTTGGGGACGCAAGTTTAAAAAACGAGGCATTAGATTGATTCAAATCCAATTGGCTGGTAGAAGAGTATAGGAAGGAGGGTATTGGTTAGGCAAAAAAGCTAAATATATTTTGAAGACTCACTCCTAGAAGTTTGGGGTTTTGTTTTTTTAAATTTGAATTGAAAAGCTAGACCTTCGCTGAGATTGGGCCAGGCTAGTAATATTGGCAAAAGCTTTCCAAGGCTTGTCGCCAGTTGATACAGAAGTTTTTGTAAGCAAGCTGCGTTGGATATTGATAGATAGCCACAGAAAACGGGAACTATTAGAAATGTAAAGTTGGATATTGATAGATAGCCACATAAAACGGGAACTATTAGAAATGAAAAGTTGGATATTGATAGATAGACACAGAAAACGGGAACTATTAGAAATGTAAAGTTGGATATTGATAGATAGACACAGAAAACGGGAACTATACTATTAGAAATGTAAAGTTGGATATTGATAGATAGACACATAAAACGGGAACTGTTAGAAATGTTAAGTTGGATATTGATAGATAGCCACATAAAACGGGAACTATTAGAAATGTAAAGTTGGATATTGATAGATAGACACATAAAACGGGAACTATTAGAAATGTAAAGTTGGATATTGATGTTGTTCGTCCATCACGGGTGATGAAGACCACTCTGTTCATCCAATTATTAGGAATATGTTAGATTACTCTATGGGTACGAAGGTGACTGATGAGCCCGATGCGGGCCTTGAAAGATCTCGGACAGTGTGGGCAGGGAATGTTTGCTTCATGTGAAGGTTTTATTTCACGGTCTTTTCTAGCTTGTCTCCGCTGTTCTGCTGCTGCTCTTCTGGATGATTCGCATGCCGCTGCACCTTTACGAAGAGATGTGCGCCAAGCAGTTCGGTCTTGCGCAGCAGCTTCCCATATGTCTGGGTTTATGTCAAAGGTTTTCAATGACGTCTTTAACGTGTCTTTGAAGCGCTTCTTTTGGCCACCGTGGGAGCGTTTAACGTTCTGCATCTCACCATAAAAGAGTATCTTTGGCAGTCGATGGTCTGGCATGCTCTTATGTGTCGCCCGCTGAAGTAGGGTACCCACCAACCGCGGTAAGCTGGTTAGGTAATGGTGGAGCAGGAAATGTTTAGGGCACCTTTTCTAGCCCCTTCCTCATGCCATGGAGGTGAGCAGTGCTTTCCTAAAGAGGGCTGCTCAGACACTCACACTCAGGGGGCTGCCGAATCCCACTGCTGCTCCGATCAGTGGAAGACGATGATATGGCCTGAGCCGCCTGTGTGTAGGTCTGCGACTACGACTGCCAGCGTACCCACGCCTGCCGCTTCGCCACTCGCCCATCGCCACAGGACTTGTTGTGAGTGGATGGATGAATGGATGAAAGAGTGACTTGCGCAGTGATTTGGATTAAAGTGAGGAAGAGATGCGCAATTCGTCGACCTCACTCTCGCCTGGGTCCATCTGAATCCAGTGGCAAGTCAAGTCAAGACGACTGGAGATGAAGTCAGGTGCAGTGGATGACCAGGGCTTTCTACGTGCCTCGCCGTGCTCCTTACGCTCCACAGCGCGTTGCTGGTAATCGCCGTCATGCCCGTTGAACCAATAGGTGGTTTCTTCCGCGCAGTCTGTCTAATCCAGTCTTCGCATGCATGGGTAGGCAGACCCTAACTCACCGAAGGTTTATAACCAGTCGGCTACCCTCACCTAGCTTAACCGGCCTGTCAAAGCCGTTGCCCGGGGGGTGGCCGCTGTCGCATGCTGACAGCTACGAGGAGCCACAGGTGAGAGCTGGATGCCAGGTTTGGACCAAAGGTGTCCGAGCTGCCCTGAAAATGGCATGACAGCTCCTTCACCAGAGGTACTACCAATACCTGACATCCCAAACCCCCCTGGATATTGACAGATAGCCATAGAAAACAGAAAATATTTGACAAAAAAGGAAACGTTGATACTGATAGGCATCGCAAAGATAACGGGAAGTATTAGAAATGTAAAGTTTGATATGAAAACGTAGCCATAGAAAACATAAATTATTATTATTATTTTTAAGAAAAGTTTGATATAGGTAGGTAGCCATAGAAATAGAAAGTATTAGAAATGAGAAAGTTTTTGAATTGAAAGGTAGCCACAAAAAATATTAGAAAAAGAATGGTTTATTGTTTTTTAAAAATTACAAAGAACATAATCAATCAATACCCTTTAGCTCAATTCCAGTTATTATTATTATTAAGGAAAGTTGGTTGGCAGTCATTAAAAAAAAAAAAATAGAAATTATTACAAATGAAAGGTTTTTATATTGAAAGGTAGCCATAAAAAGTAATCCCAACTAACATAATTGCCGATGAATGTTACGTCGGTCGGTCTCACTCAGAATTGTAACTCGCGCCAGAAAAAAAAAGTGCGCAACGCACGGTGTGCAACTTGCGCGGCGTGGGTGTTATATAAAACAAATACTTCGGTTTTTTTTTTTTTTTATTCTTTCACGAAATTAGTAGCGCTCGACAAAGAAAAAGTGCGTCAAAATTGGTGTGCATGAGCCCTCACCCGATGTACAAATCGTGAAAACTTGAAAGTTTTTATTAAAACCCTTTATTTTCAGGGAACACTCTTTGAAAACAATCCACGCACTTTCACACGAAATGTTGTCATCAAAGAACTTTTAAATTGAATCTAAAAGAACATAATTCTCGCCGTGAGTACGTTGGTCACAGCTGAGGAATGCAACCGTGTTGAAAAAGTGTATTGTTTCCATTATATATACTCTCCCGAAAATAGTTACAATCAACAAAGAAAAGCGTTCAAATGACGGTGTTCATGAACAGTTTGATTACACTGTATAATGGAAAGAAACCAAAAACACTCTAAGAATGTACTTCTGTCTGCTCATCCGGGAACGGAAACAGCACACTATAATTAAAAACCCGTCAAGTTTGACGAGTTATTGCTAGTAGAAAAAGAATTGTTAATAACTCTGTTTTTAAATGACTAAGAGGATGATGTCCAAAACAAAATGGCCCTCGGCATTAGAAGAATTCCTTGGTTTAAAAAACAAAATTAAAGTTAAGAAGGAAACAGCAAGGACATGAACAACAAAAAGGTCTTGCAAAGAAGCCATTTAATGACATACGGGGGGAAAATCCCTGTTAAAAGAGTGCATAATAAAGAGAGACTTAGAAAGAAGAGCATATGTGGAACCCACAAACTTGTAGAGAACAAAAATTCCAGAATAAAATTTAGCTTTCGGGGAAAATGAAATGAATGAAAATTGTGAAACAAAGAAATGTTTTAAAAAGAAAAACCCTACACGCACACAAACACACAAGACAGTCATTGACGATAAGGATATCTCAGAGAAAAAGAAAGTATCCATTGACTGTGTTAACCTGCGACTTGAACACAGCTATGACTATGAACAATCTTTTCAAATAATCTCTCAGTCATAATTGTGAGGACATTAATATCATATTAACCCCACGCACTTCGTGGTAGTCGCTGCGGTAATTGGAACTGTTTAGCATATCACGTGATGTTAATGATGGTCTGCCGCTGACGGTAGTGATGATAATGCAAATTTGGTGGCTGGTACCACAGGATTTTCTTTCTGTAACAGACAATACGAGACAAGCTGAAAACTTGTCATATATGTCACCCTCCACTCATTTTTTTAGGCATCAAATATCAAATAGGGGTCCACTGTTTTGTTAATGAGATTTGATGCGTTAAATCGGACATTTTTTCAGCTAGAAAAAGACTTAAACCTCGTTTCCTGCCTGTTGTTATGGTTTGTGGAAGCTCAGTTATGTTTATGTCTACGTGACACAAGGATGTTAATAATCCTTGCATATTGCTTGGTAAGCCTGCATCATTAGCATCATCATTTCATATGCGTTCATTATGGAGCGTGGTGTCACCATTGTAGCTGGTCGCCTTTCAGGAAGCCTGGCACCAAGGAGTCACATGGCTCCTGCAGCAGTGCTCTCTGTGGCTATATCTTTGACATGATGAGGTTGCCAGCCTCATGCACAACCTCATATTAGTACGACATTCCCGTATGGAGCAGGAAATATTTAACATTTCTGAAATGTCTGCTAAAATTTAAACTTACGTGCAAGTTAATTGATGCGCCTTTAAACACTGGACCTCATTGCATTATAAATTGGGTGTCTTGTAAGACTTAAACCTCATTGCATGCTAAATTGTGTGTCTGGTAAGACGTAAACGTCATTGTATGTCAGTTTGTGTGTCTTGTAAGACTTAAACGTCGTTGTATGTCAGTTTGTGTTGTGACCGCTTGGCCTTCCACGCTAGCATTATCCCTACTACTTCCACGCTAAGCATTTATACGTGCTATAATATGCTACACATAATAATGACAGACCTCAAAAGCAAATAAGACGTTTTTACAAAAAATGCAGTATCATTCAAAGTTCAGTTGGCAGTTACTGCTCTGACAGGGCAAACTTAGGTCAGTCCCAGATAATAGGGAATGGGTTTTATGCGCGGAAAGTGGGAAATGAATGTTTGTGTGATCTGGTTTTTTTTTATCCAATTGTTAAGTTGGAAAAGATCACACACGTGAAAAAAGTCGAAATAACAGAAAGTCGTGTCCAAAAAGTCGAAAACAGAGAGTCGTGTGCAGAAATTGTACCGTGTGAAAAAAAGAACGGGTCGTGTGGGAAAAGGCGGAAAAAAAGAAGAAATAGTATAAATAGAAGAGATGTGGGCGGTAGAAGAGAGATTTCAGGATTTATGATTCCAATGATACTATGATTTTAGACTAGAGGATTTTTTTACAGATAGCGTTAGGTGAACTTCGTCTTTGAGGATACTAAGACAAGTTTTTGAGTAGACAAATCAGTATATTATTCTATTTGGATATACATATATTATTCTTTTTGGATATACATATATTATTCTATTTGGATATGCATATATTATTCAGTTGGATTACATATTTTTCATCTTGGATAACCAATCATCATTGTGAAATTTACAGTGTTTGTCTAATGACATCAATAAACTCTAATTGAATTTTTCTACATTGCTGTTTGTGGAACTTTACAGTAATTTATTTTGGATATACGTTGTTATGCTGAAACTGTTTTGCTTATCACCAAACTTAAAGGGAAGAACATTCCTGGGTTGAAAAAATAACAAAAGGTCAAGTATTATCATCTCTGGCGGAAGGCCAGTTAGCACTTGAACCACAATAACATAGGAAGGATTAACTCTGACTAAATAAAATCAATATAACTACTAGTGCCTTATAACCTACAACTGACGCTGGCACAATGTGTCTTGTAAGACTTAAACGTCATTGTATGTCAGTTTGTGTGTCTTGTAAGACGTAAACGTCATTGTAGGGAGCCGCGCTGGTGTAATGGTTACCACGTTGCGCTGGCGATCACGTGTTCAAGGTTCAAGCCCGGGCGTGAGCATTTGAAGGAGTGCCATCGACCGGGATTTTGACTGAATAACCTGAACGGCTCCTGAGATAAACCCTCTGTGGATGGGAAGGAGCGAAGCTCCTGACCGGTTTCGAAGGAAAGTCCACAGGCTGCCCAGCCTCACAATGACATGTCATTGGGCCGAAGGGCTGAAAGCCCAAGTGCCGCTGGTTAAGAAAAAAAAAAGTCATTGTATGTCAGTTTGTGTGTCTTGTAAGACTTAAACGTCATTGTATGTCAGTTTATATGTGTTAAGAATCTTTATGCGCTTCATATGGGTCGATATCTTTGAGACCATATGATGCACAAAAAAGACACGATTGAGTTCGAATTTATGCGTGGCAACGCAAGTGACGTGCGAATGCTTTGAGTAGCAACTGTATTCATTCGTGTTTACATGTGTCCAGCTGTATACAATTCGGAGAGTGTATTTGAATATTATGTCTGATCGGACACTACAAGAGAAGTTATATGTCTTTCAAAGTGGAATGAATTGATTTGCAAGAAATATATGATTCAAAACTATTACAAATAAATAGTTGCCGTCTGGACCTGATCAAAATGATACAGAAGTGTGGATTTGAAACGTATATTATGATCATGTGGAACCATGAAACACTGATCAAGGATTACTTGTATGTCTTTGTAATAAATTGATATGAAACGAATGATACGCCACGTTTTGAGAGATACATCGTTCGATTGCTGTTGAAGTTGACTGTTTCATAATTGATCATGTTGAGCCATTACCCCTAATCTCAAAGCGTTGGAAGGTCTTCAGTCTAAGTAAAAGACCACCGTATCAATGTCTTATAAGACTTAAACGTCATTGTATGTCAGTTTATATGTCTTGTAAGACTTAAACATTATTGCATGTCAGTTTGTGTGAATTGTAAGACACCAGTGTTCCTTGCATGTCTTGTAAAATGTAAACATCATTGTGTGCCAGTTTATATTCTTCTTCTGCTTCAGTTTATATTATTCTTCTTCTTCTTCTTGTTTTCAAAGAAAGAAGTAGTCAGTTTTAGGCTATTTGAATCTCCGTAGAACTTTTCTACAAATGGTACTGGTGTCGGCCATATGCGCTTCGGCATCATCAAGCGGTGTATGCTGCACTGTTTCGTTAGACCTGTTGTCCAGTGCAGCCGATTTCAATGGGCATTTATGTCGGGTTGCCTTCCTTAGCCTTTGACAGTCCCCAGCCTACCTGCAAGGCAGCAGTGTGGTCTCTCTGTTTGACTGGTTTCTAAAAAAAAAAAAATTGTAGAAACTTGCAACCGTCAAAAGTTAAGTAGCCATATTTGCAAGGGGAGATCACAATATTTGAAGAAAATGAAATGAAGAGGATGGAGGACTCAATAATGTCGTGGAAAAGTGGTCGAGGAGGAAGGCGGGAAAAAAAACGAATGTAAGCATTTTAGGAAGAAGAAAATATGAAAGCCTAAAAAGACGAAGAGCGAATATTATTCTGCGACATCTTTGTATGTGTATCTGCAAGTCCATGTACATGTCACCTTTTTATTTTTTATTTATTTATTTTTTTTTCCTCGCATGAGGTCGCATATTTTTTCCTCGCATGAGGTCGCATTGGCACCCGCCCAAACCCGGATCTGGTCAAGACCACATGTCCCAACACAAGAAGACCCAATGACAACATGTGTCACTGTAGTGATCTTCTGTGTTCTCACACAAAGGACCTAATGACACATGAATGTCACTGTACTGGTCCCTGTGTCTAGACACATGATCCTTTTTTTTTTAAATTTTTTTTTCCTCGCATGAGGTCGCATATTTTTTCCTCGCATGAGGTCGCATTGGCACCCGCCCCAAACCTGGCTCTGGTCAAGACCACATGTCCCAACACAAGAAGACCCAATGACAAAATGTGTCACTGTAGTGATTTTCTGTGTTCTCACACAAAGGACCTAATGACACATGAATGTCTTTTTTTTTCCTCGCATGAGGTCGCATTGGCACCCGCCCCAAACCCGGCTCTGGTCAAGACCACATGTCCCAACACAAGAAGACCCAATGACAAAATGTGTCACTATAGTGATCTTCTGTGTTCTCACACAAAGGACCTAATGACACATGAATGTCACTGTGCTGGTCCCTGTGTCTAGACACATGATCCTAGCCAAAGGCCGGATATAAGGTTTTGTTTTTTTGTTTTTTTTTTTTCTCGCATGAGGTCGCATATTTTTTCCTCGCATGAGGTCGCATTGGCACCCACCTCAAACCCGGCTCTGGTCAAGACCACATGTCCCAACACAAGAAGACCCAATGACAAACTGTGTCACTGTAGTGATCCTCTGTGTTCTCACACAAGGGACCTAATGACACATGAATGTCACTGTACCGGTCCCTGTGTCTAGACACATGATCCTAGCCTTTTTTTTTTCCTCGCATGAGGTCGCATACTTTTTCCTAGCATGAGGTCGCATTGGCACCCGCCCCAAACCCGGCTCTGGTCAAGACCACATGTCCCAACACAAGAAGACCCAATGACAAAATGTGTCACTGTAGTGACCTTCTGTGTTCTCACACAAAGGACCTAATTTTTTTAATTTTTTTTTAATTTCCTCACATGAGGTTGCATATTTTTTCCTCGCATGAGGTTGCATTGGCCCCAGCCCAAACCCGGCTCTGGTCAAGACCACATGTCCCAACACACGAAGACCCAATGACACCATGTGTCATTGTAGTGATCTTCTATGTTCTTACACAAAGGACCTCATGACACATGAATGTCACTGCACTGGTCCCTGTGTCTAGACTTTTTTTTTAATTTTTTTTCCTCGCATGAGGTCGCATATTTTTTCCTCGCATGAGGACGCATTGTCCCCGCCCCAAACCCGGCTGTGGTCAAGACCACATGTCCCAACACAAGAAGACCCAATGACTAAATGTGTCACCTAGTGATCCTCTGTGTTCTCACACAAAGGACCTAATGACACATGAATGTCACTGTACCGGTCCCTGTGTCTAGACACATGATCCTAGCCTTTTTTTTTTTTTCCTCGCTTGAGGTCGCATATTTTTTCCTCGCATGAGGTCGCATTAGTCCCCGCCCAAACCCGGCCCTGACCACATGTCCCAACACAAGAAGACCCAATGACAAAACTGTGTCACTGTAGTGATCCTCTGTGTTCTAACACAAGGGACCTAATGACACATGAATGTCTTTTTTTTTTTTTTCCCTCGCTTGAGGTCGCATATTTTTTCCTCGCATGAGGTCGCATTGTCCCCGGCAAAACCCGGCTCTGGTCAAGACCACATGTCCCAACACAAGAAGACCCAATGACAAACTGTGTCACTGTAGTGATCTTCTGTGTTCTCACACAAGAGACCTAATGACACATGAATGTCTTTTTTTTTTTTCCCCTCGCTTGAGGTCGCATATTTTTTTCCTCGCATGAGGTCGCATTTTCCCCGCCCAAACCCGGCTCTGGCCAAGACCACATGTCCCAACACTAGAAGACCCAGTGACAAAATGTGCCACCTAGTGATCCTCTGTGTTCTCACACAAGGGACCTAATGACACATGAATGTCACTGTACCGGTCCCTGTGTCTAGACACATGATCCTAGCCAAAAGCCGGATATTAGGCCGTTGGGTCGGCCAGAGCATTATTTGTGCTTCAAGCAAGGTTTATATGAACGGTGATTTGGTTTTAGTCAAGTAAAAGAGGGTAGAAAAATGGTTTAGGAAATATGAATGGATTTGGATACAGACTATTTGTCTTAGTTGAAGGGAGATCAAATGAATGAAGGGATGCTTTGAGAAAAGGGAGGAAACTCCGCATATTACGGTAGGTGGATAAAAGTCTTGAGTTAGGGTTAAGCAGATTTAGTCGGTTCTCAATTATGGTTGAGAAAATTAGCATCTAACGATTGTATAGTAAGCTTTAAAGAAGAGAATATGGTGTTCAGTTAAAACGTCAAAGGGAGATAACGTGGAATTAAGTCCCTTGTAGGTTTTAGTGAGGTGAGAAACAAATACACACGGGAATAGAGTGAGAGAAGTCTAAGAATAACAGACGATAGTTCACTGAATTCGCTTACGTTGTAGAAGCGTGAGCAAATTTTTCCAGTGAGTGGAAATAAGGCCGACCAATCGTTTTAGCTGATAAACAGGGACAGATCAGCTGAGCATTGACTAGAAGTGAAGGGCAGAACGGTTTACGGCTCGCAAATGTGCGGTCGTGTATTTCTAAAGATGAAGAAACCAGAATGTTGTGCGGTTGCCACAAGTTTGATAAGATCTGTAGAAGTTATCACAGATAGATTAGAAGTGACAAAGTAAACTCATAAGGTATATAGATAAGTTAGAAGATGCTAGTCCTAGGAAATTCGGAGGATGTGATTAAGATTAGTCAGAACAGTATGAGTAAACTAAGAAGTTTCATAGTCAGAGAAAAATGCTACTTAAGAGAATTTGTTTTATAATGTCACTAGTGAGTGTATTCAATGGCGAGATTCAGGGAATCACGTGTAAGTATTGACCTTTTATGAATTATTATGCATTTTGATGAACATTTTTCTGACTCGCAGCAGAGAAATCACAAGACGATATGTTAGAAAAATGAGTAAATGAAATGGTACTGGGCGAGAAGTTTAAAGAAGAGAAGCAATGGAATGCCCAGGAGGTACCAGAGGAATAGAGATACAAAGTACTTTGCATAAAGTTGATCAGGAGTTTTGAGGCAGATTGGGTAAAATGAAATAGAGCTTGAGGAAGCTAAATAAGTACTTTGAGATGAGTTAAGCACAAAGGGGATTAAATGCCTGCATATTTTTGAGATACAGAATGTATACTTGAGGTACTTATGATATGACTGCAGGTGTGCTCTATATGAAGAATAACCTGCATCTTTGAAATATATTTATATTACATGTAAATAAATAAGGATTTTGTAAGAGAACAAACAAATGCTTGAGTTGATCCATGAAGGATTGTTGTTGAATGCCTGATCATCAATCACTATAATAAAATCACTGTACGATGACGGAATAACAAACAAGAAGGGTACGAACGAGCCAAGGGTTGAAAATAAGAAGAAAAGTAGTTCATCCAAGAATTGTCAACTCTGGCGGAGAGGGCCAGTACCAAACACTACTAACTTAAAACTTGGAAGATACAAGGAGACTGGTGTGAGTCACACAACTAGGCCTGCCACCTGCCACCTAGTAAAGATTAAGACAAGGTAGCGCGGTTACATACATTTCCACGTGTATGTCTGTGTATTTACATGTGTGTGTGCGTGTGTCATATGCGTGTGATCTATATGCAAAAATGTGTTTACGACTGGCTGCGTGTATCAATTATGGCTGAATAACTATACTTTATGCATATCTGTATGCATTTATTTTTGTGTAAGGTTGCATATGTGTGATTGTAGACAAATCTGTACACATGTGTGCCTGTAGATGTCTTCGTATATGTGTATTTGTACGTATGCCTGTATGCATTTGTGAAAACGTCTGTATGTGTACACATGTGTCATATTTATGTATGTTTGTATGTGTGTACTAATATATTTTGTATGTGTGTATCTGCGCAGCATTTATGTATGTGTGTATTTGTACTGTATGCATGTATATGTGTATCGTAACTGTTTGCATGCCCATATCTGTTCTGTATGCATATATGTCTGTTTCTGATGCGTGTGCATGTCCGTATCTGTATTGTATGTATGTATTTATGTATCTGAACTGTAAGAATGTGTATGTGTGTATCTTTTTGTATACATGTATGTCTGTGTGTATCTGTACTGTACGCATGTATGTGTATGTCTGAACTCTATGCATGTGTGCGTCGTATATGTGATGTATACATATCTGTGTAGCTTTACTGTAAGCATGCCTGTGGGTATATGTACTGTATGCATGCCTGTGTGTATATGTACTGTATGCATGTCTGAGTGTATATGTACTGTATGAATGTCTGAGTGTTTATGTACTGTACTCGCGCATGTGTGTATCTGTAATGAACAGATGTCTATGTGTATCTGTACTGTACACATGTCTGTGTTTATCTTTACTGTACATATGTGTGTATCTGTACTGTACAGATGTATGTGTGTACCTGTACATTCAGATGTATGTGTATATCAGTACTGTACAGATGTATGTGTGTATCTGTACTGTATAGATGTATGTGTGTATCTGTACTGTTAAGATGTATGTGTGTATCTGTACTGTACAGATGTATGTGTGTTTATGTACTGTACAGATATATGTGTGTGTCTGTACTGTACAGATGCATGTGTGTACCTCTACTGTACAGATGTTTGTGTATATATGTACTGTATATGTGTACTGCACATATATGTGTATCTGTACTGTACAGATGTATGTGTGTATCTGTACTATACAGATGTCTGAGTGTATCTGAACTGTACAGTTGTATGTGTGTGTCTGTACAGTACAGATGTATGTGTGTATATGTACTGTGCAGATGTCTGTGTGTATCTGTACAGTACAGATGTATGGGTGTATCTGTACAGTACTGATATATGTGTGTGTCTGTACAGTACAAACGTATGTGTGTATCTATACCGTCCAGATATCTGAGTGTATCTGGACTGTACAGATGTCTGTGTGTATCTGTACAGTACAGATGTATGTGTGTATCTATACCGTCCAGATATCTGTGTGTACTGTACAGGCCAGATGTATGTGTGTACCTGTACAGTACAGATGTCTGTGTGTATCTGCACAGTAAAGATGTATGTGTGTATCTGTACTGAACAGATGTATGTGTGTATCTGTGCTGTATACATGTTTTTGTGCATCTGTACTAGACAGATGTATGTGTTTAATGTATGTGTGTCTGTGTGTATCTGTATGATTGTATGTCACTTATATTTAATAGAGCAGCGTACTCTAAAATAGAGAATTTTATTTAGACGAATGTGTAGTGGAACAAACTAACGTATAAATGAACATTTAGATCAGTAGTTCATTAACTTGTTTTTAGCGATCCAACACCCCTTTACAACACTTTAAGAATCCTCACACCCCATTATTTTCTAGCTCGCAGAAATGCGAAAAGGATATAAAAATATGTCTTCTTACATGATTTTAAAAGAAAAATATCATTTTGTTGTTATATTTAGTGTATATATATATATAATCTATTATCTCAGATCTAAGGGTCTTTTATATTTGGACATGCGCCCTAATATAACCGACTATGTTGAACGGGACGCGCCTCGCCAAAACGAGGCAAAACTTTATTTAAAAATATATAATATATATATATATGTATACATATGTGTGCGTGTGTGTGTGTGTGTGTGTGTGTGCGTGTGCGTGTGCGTGTGCGTGTGCGTGTGCGTGTGCGTGTGCGTGTGTGTGTGTGTGTGTGTGTGTGTGTGTGTGTGTGTGTGTGTGTGTGTGTGTGTGTGTGTGTGTGTGTGTGTGTGTGTGTGTGTGTGTAGTGCATGCCGTGAGCCTGAACAAATTGGCAACTTGTCATTAGTGGCGCGTAAATGAGGAGACTTTTATGAGTAATTTCCAGCGGCTTCTTTTGCACACGGCTGTAGACATTAGTGAAAATAATTCTTTTAACATAACTGCATCATTATTCGAAACTTTTTTATGACAGTTAATATTTCAAGTATAACATAATCATAACTAAAGAATGACAGAGGAATGATTTTAAAAATGTCTTAAATTTGATAATAAATATTAGGATGCGTGTACAAATTGAACATTTGACATTTGATAATAATCATAAGTTCACTAGATTAATGAGCAGACTGCTGCTACTTCTTTTCAGTTATTATTGTTTTAAATGTTTTTTTTTTGTTAAATGAGATTTAGGTTCAGTATTGAACTCACATTGTCAAAGAAATTTGAATTCTGGGTATTATAGTATGTGCATGATGGTTCGCTTTCTAAATTATCTAGCATGGCTCGCACCTCTAAAAGTTGGGTTGCGCACCAACCCCCACCCTCCTCCCGTGGGTCCCCTGTTAAGAAGCACGATTTGGATAGACACATATAGTACGTTTAATGTAACATAGGAATATTTAGCAGAATATACAAACACAATGTATAGTGACACATACAAACATTAAAACCAACGTTGAGTGAAATATTAAAATTTAGATGAATACTCCTGCCAGCAATGAACGTGCCCACATGGACGCTAGTACACAAAATAACATGCACGCACAACCGAGTTCTGACATATTTCAGCACCGTGTGTCTGCAACATAAACAAATAAACTATTTAAACTGCACACGCGTACCAAACAAAACACACGCACAGGCGTGCGCACACAAACATACACATATTCCCGTAAACAATGCCTGTACGAGATCTTCCGATGCCGTCAAACACACGGCAGGTGTGCCATTGTCGGAGGCGAGAAACCACCTCTGGGTGAGTACTACCTCTGAGTTCACTACACGTTGCTGGAAACTGACACAGAGATGTTGCTGATGTTATCTTTCCTGAATAAACATTTGAGACAGTTGTTGTTAAGGAGGTAGTTTACTGAGAGCGATGTCTGTTATTTGTTGTTGATAATGCACTTTATTCCTTTGAGGATTTTTTTTTGTCCTTAAACGTGTTGCATGCCCTTCCTCGTCAATAAGGCCTGTGTTTCCTCAACCTAGTCCGATAGTCGCAAGAAAGTTATACAACCACTGCTTTCATCTAACAACTCCGACCAACAACAAATAGAAAAGGTTGAAAAAAAGAAGGGGGGAGGGGTCTTTTTATACGCCCTTTCATAGAAGGTTTAACTCATGCAACATTACCGAAGCTTGTATTACACTATCGTGTAATCTCAAATTAATTCGGGCTTAATGGTTTCTGCTTATATTCTTGCGCCTTGAATTCAGTCTTTCGTTGTTTCTGTGTGCTCTTATTTCAACCCGTCTCACTTTAGTGATTCTCGTCTTAGCGGGTGTGCTAATACGGTCACGCGTCTGTGTGAAGGCAACACTTTGGGAAGTAGTGTGTGTGTATGAGTGGTACCGTGTGCGTGTGAGTCGACGAGAGGAGGTATGTGTGAGCATTACTCTGAGTAGTGCAGTGCGTGGGGGGGGGGGGATACCCCTAGCATTATAGTGTGTGAGACTATGTTAGGAGGTGCCTATTATTGTAGTATTTTGTTTTAGGGTGTGTGTGTGTGTGAAAGCGATGGTATTTTGTGCGCTGGTAATAGTGCTAATGTAATGTTTATGTGAGAGGACAAATGTATTCCCTGTGTATTTTTAAGTATGTGAATCTTCTTCTTCCTCGTTCGTCCTGAAAAGGACGTTGGTTGCGTTGTGTCGCCGTTTACAGCAAAGCTGCGATATTTGCGCCTTTCGGCCCGACACATCCGACTTCCGCACGGCATTTTTTGGGACCGGGTTTGCTTTCCCACTTCGATCCCTACTCTCTGCCAGACTGCAGTGATGCAGCCTAAACCAGGACCACCACGTGGAGGTGGAGTAGGGTCTTAGTCAGCTCTGGTTCGCTGACCCTGACGCAAGCAGTCTAGCTATGGGTGGCTGACTGCATCATCTCTTTTGCTGCACTTCATGAGATGGTCACCTAATATAAGTACTGTGTGATTCAGTGTTTGAATATGGGAGTGGGACTGTATAGTTGGGTAACATTCACTAAATATAGAAAAGCTCTGCGCCTTTTTGCGTGTATGTTTGGAGTGTATGTAGTGGAGGAAAGGAGGGAGAGCTCTGGTATAGTAAATGTGTGGCGCGTATACGCCAGTAGGGGAGGTGTGACTGATGCATTAAGAGGGTATTTCTAGCTTAACTATCTATGAGTATATAATATATGATATTTTTTATAAATAAAATAAGCTTAACTTAAAACCAGGAGAAATCTGGCAGCTTCTGTTATGGTTCTATGTTTGACAAATCCGACGATTAGACAATCTCATTTCCTTGTCTGGTTTACTCAACAGATAAGTTGTTTTTTTTGTTTTTTTTAAATGATGGCACTCATAGTTTTGCTTCCCGTCTTTTTTTTTTTTTTTTTCTTTTTTATAATTATTATTTTTACGTAAAATGCTTGCTAAATGTTTGAAAGAATTTAGACTTGTGGTTTCCTACATATTAGTTTACGGAGAAAAGTTTTTTTTTTTCTAGATAGTTTGGTACACAACTGTTTAAGTGTAGTTACAAATTGTTAGCTAGGGTTTGAATTAGTGTATAGGTATTAACTAGTATAAAGAAGTAGATTTGAATGTATATTAATACGTTAGTATTTTCTTATTTGTCTGAAGTCTATAGTTACCATTCTCTAGAAAACCTGTCCAAGTCTGCATTTCCTGCCGGCTGGTACTTAGCACATTTGGTGTTTTTAGTTTGACTGCTCTAATAACAAAATGGTCACTAATACACACAAACGCTAACCGTTTCATGAGCAGAAATGTGTGTAATATGTAAACATGTAACCATAACGAGATTACTGTTATCATAAATGAGCTGGCCGAACAAACTAAATAGAATAGACATATGTCTGTTGTTAGGTCTGATATTCATTTGTAAATATTCCGTAAACATTGAAATCCGCTTTGTGCCAGGACAAGGGAGATAATTTTGTTTCTACTAGAAATAACCGCTTAATTATCCAAATGAATTATTACTTATTTACCCCTTCCCTTCTCTCAGTCACTCTCTTTCTAAGTATTCATACCTATTCGGGGATCTTCTAGACAGTTCACATTGGGTTCGCGATAAACATACGACAGAAACAACCAATCTAACAACAGTAGTGGTAGTTACATATATTTCTCATGCAGTGTCTTATATCTGGTATGACACGCGCACCAACCTTACCCTTCCCCTACCGTGAGAACGATTGAGTCGACTAAACAAAAGTAATGGGTAGCGGTCGACTCTCTTTGTTGTCGATAAACCAAGCAATTTCCACCAATAAGAATATATGTTTAAACTAAAAATTAAATAAAATTAAAAGCAAATTATGAATTTTAAATATAGAAATACGAACAAGCACGACAGAGCGCTTCTGCGCGTCAATGCTATTCCGCCTAATTCTCTCGCTATCCCAGCAACAAAAGCCAAATTGGCAGGCCGTCTGAAGCCGCCCTCTAGCGGAACATGCTCTAGCAACCGGTGACAGAACTGCAGGGCCTGAGAAGCAGGCGCGCGAAATATGAACTGGCGGACAAGTTTTTCATGGACACAGTTTTGGGCGTTCTTATCTGCGACAGTCTGCTTTAGTTTAGGTGAGATTTAGATGCCAGGTTAACTTGACATGCTCCTGTTCTCTTGTTCACATGCTAATGTTTTCAGTAATCCACATAATGACAATTGACGAGGATTTCTGAGGGGTCTTTTTTGGCACTTACAGACAACTGTTCTCTGCCAGACGTCAGCAAACTCCATCTACAATAACCAGGGTCAAATATGCCTCTCGCAGTGTCTGCCAGGAAAGAAAAGAGTATGGCACAAAGACTGGGAGATGTAATTTAAAGTGTAACTTGACAAAGAAATGATTTTTGTGTCTGAGCTAATGCGGACTCTGCTCACAGACTCACAGCTGTAGCCGAGCTTGCGTGTGAGAGCTTGGAAGGAAACAAGGGCGAAATATTTCTCAATCACTAAAAGCCTTTTCCGTCCCCTATTCTGGTGTATTGTCCCCCAGAGGTGCATGCATCTTTTATCTGGCCAGGAATCACGGGAAAAGAAGATACAAAAAAGCTGGTCTTAATTGTGTTCGGATAACGGTCCCTGCCCTTTATACTGGCGTTCTCTCGCAGCTGTGCGTTACCTCAGCGACATCCAACACATGCATACGTCCAGGCGCCACCACTTCACAACAAAAACAACGGGGCACTCGCAGCTGCCTGCAACATCAACAACCGTGGCAAATAGATAAATAATAGCTTGGAAATGGTTTCATCAAAGAAAGAGAGCCGATTGTATGGGTGGTAGTTAGGTTTTTTTTTCCCCCTCTTCATTTTTCATCTTCGTCTTTTTTTTTTTAGGTGGAGGTAGCGTGCATAGCGCGTGAGGCAATGAAATCAGGCGCATTTAGAACAATATCCACAGTGTACTCGCTTCCGTCTTGGATCCTTTCTTCCAGGGTCTTCCTTCAGCCAGCCCATACCACCTCCACCCAAGTCTAGTGTCTACTCCAGACGAAGGTCGAGAACAACTTTAATTATGACCGTTACAGCGATTATTATGCAAAATCATTCCTGGTTTCTTTGTCGGGGACTTGCAGATGAATTCCTAACGACATTTTCAATTAGAGTGAATACAGTAATAACTAGAAAACGACGCAAGCAGGTGCTAGTTATGGCCCGACGTCTGTTATGATTATCAACGTACTTTGTTCCAACCCTCATCTTTACCTTACCACCAGGTCACGTCTGCTTCTGTCTTCGTTCTTACGAAAGAAAAAAGAAGACATTTAGATTTCCCACAAATGAAAACGAAACAAAAAACCGCGCCAAATCTGTCGCTAATCTCTACAATCAGTACAAAATTACGGAAGAAATTAGAGACCTGGTTTTGTGGCCAGCACCACTTGCCCACATGGCGAACAGTGTCTGGAGATGTTTGAGCGCGTGTCAGATCCTAGTTCAAGATCTCAGACTTGAAAATACAGACTTCTGTTCCTTGTTCAGTCCCAAAGCTTGATACCTTCATGTCACAAATTTCACATTTTTGGGGGGTTTCCTTTTGTCTCGGGCTTTTTGTTTTCTTTTATATCTGGTTTTTTTGTTGTCCTAATCTCATCCTGGAACTCTCTGTTCATTCGTCATTTGTTACCGCCAAACTGTGATACGGCGCAGTTACCCACCTGCCCTGCATGCAATAACTACTTGGTGCCAATCATCTATTTTGCCCAGACAACCCACCGCTCATTATCTGTACGTATATAATTCATTGTTCTCCCATTCTCATTTACCACTTTCAGCTTAACCCATACTGTCCCGTCTTCTTTATTTTGTTCCTGTGCAATGAGTATATCCCTCCATCTGCCTGTGATACTTCTGTCTCTACTCCCTGGTCTCCTAACTAGATTTTTACTTCTTTGACTATTGACACTGTTGTGCCGTTCATTCTACAGTGAGGAACTGAAACAAGAACAGAAGGTAGAACACTCAGTTTGTTCTATAATAGAAACTGGCATTATTCTCCATTAAGATATTTGCCTTTTTATTACCTCTGAAGACTTAGAGAGCGACGGAACGAACTCTGGAAAAATAATCAGGGCATTAGAGTAGAAAGCTATTCAATGATGATACAAAATTATCTTTGGTGACTAAGAGGGTTGTGTGTGAGAAAATCATTGCTGTGATATCGTTGGCACCGAATGAATGAAACATGAGAGAAAATGTTGACGGGCGCTGTATGACGACGCTATACCACACGTCATAGTGTGCTCGCGGAGTTGTCACTTCTGTGACGTGAGCAGAAAGAATGTTCTGAGGTTTTACAAGTTAACGTCAGGTTCAAGACGGCAAACAATGGGGAAGTAATTGACTTCTTCTATAGGCGTTCTCACTACTACTGGCCTCCCCACGTGCCACCTCTCGATTACTTAAGGACAGCAAGTACTCTGTGATTTTTTGACACCCGTCGCAAGGTTAGAGTATCATTGAGTCTTGTCGTCACCTTCTGTGTGAGGATATCGTTGTCGGAGACAGCTATCATCGACTTTTGACGTCCGACCTTTTTCATTTCTTTGACCCTTAGTTTCTTTAAGCGCCGACAATAACCGAAACAACAATACCAAACTACTTTCACTTTTGATACCTTCAGAATACATGAAAACTGGGTCACCGCTCTGGTAATGTTTTTTCCTATTGTTGCGGTGTTTGTCCACAAAGAGGAGGTGTTGGCGTGTGTAAGGATGGTTTCTTGTAGTATTATTTGTCTCTCCCGTCGAGTGAATATTCTTGAATATTATTTGATTGCCATATGGGCTGGCTGCCTGCTGAAGAAGATGGTACTCTGTCACTGATGTTAGTCAGACCAATATCAGGGAAAAGAATCCGTTGGGCAGAGACGCACGCGAAAGAGTTACTGGAACTGGGAAAAAAGCAGGAACAAAGTTTTGAAAAATAATCGGTTCTTGATTTACAAAGTAAAGTCTGCCTATCAGTTTTTCGTGTTTTAGCCTATTGATCTGTTTTCAACATTTAGTGTTATCTTAAAATTCTTTTTTAACATACGTTTTTTTTTTTCTCTCCTTTTTTTTCCATTTTATTATTCATTCATTCATCACGTGATCCCTTCAGCTCTCACTGAACAAGTTTATGCCAGGTCCTGCTGGACTGTTCCATCCGCACAAGGTCGTTTCTTGTCTTTTTTATCACTTTTATATTGAGGTGTCCATATTTGCTTTTTGGTGGTGGGGGGGGGGTTGGTTGGAGGCCTTAAAGTTTCTACATTATGAAGAATCTGGCCCTACGCCCAACCCTCCTTGATCACCTTTTGCGGCATGCGTGATAGGTTACCGTATTACTATTCTTATTCTTTGCTCCTCTGTCGGACCCAGGTAACACACTGGTGTTATATTGTTATATTTATAAATATCTTATTCTTCTGAGCCCCCCCCCCCCCCCTTTTTTTCTGCCCAGTAATACATGGACCCTGAGAGGGTATGAATGAGTTACCAACACTGTACCATACTGGTGATGTCTTAGAAGGTCACCAGCCAGGGTCAAGCGCGGCACTTGACTGCCCCGGTGATGTCTTAGAAGGCCACCAGCCAGGATCAAGCGCGGCACTTGACTGCCCCATTTTGTGAAAACATTTTTGATGTAAGAAAAAAAAAATCAGCAAGTCACCCACATCAAGCAATTCTGGTCCTTGAACTCGGCCAGCCAAGATGGAAGATGCTCCTCTGTTAGGGAGGTTTATGACGCTTTCTGGAGACAGCCGAAAGCAATTTGGACCGCCGAAAAGCTATGAAAATCTCAAGATTTGGCGCCTGAAATAATACATTTCTAATTGAACGAGGGAAAACTGCACAGATGGCAGCAGAAATGTCAGACTAAAATGTACATACTTGGACCGTTGTTACCGCTGGGGACGACACTATGTGATGTAGGTGACCGTTACAGTAATCTATCAAGTTTATAAGCCAAACCTTGACACCATGAAAAACCTTCTGTGACAGGTATCAAATATTTCATTCTGAGTTCATTGTTATTAAATTTTCCCAGAGATAATAGTGGTTACTGGTTTACAGATTTATCTTATGAGTGTTAACTGGCGACTGCCAAAGATGTGATTACTCAAATGAAGGTTGCTGAAGGCCAGATCTTTTCTACTCACCGCAGGTTGTCATTTATCAGTTGTATCCTATTAGGTCTTCCATACTCAACATACATGATGTAAGTAATAGCTACAAATCATGAAAAACTGTTTAATGAAGAAGTCCAAGGGACAAATTGCAAAGTTCAATTACACAACCCAATATCCTGGCTACCAGCGGCCAGATCGCTTGTTGTTTACAAAAATCAGGATGCCTTTGTAAAAGGACATCGTCATAAATAACATGTCTGCTTGAGCTCTTCTATAAAAGTCGATAGGCTTCGCCTAGAGTCTCAATCATACATAACTTAGTAGAGTAATTATTCTATTATAAATCGAGATCATACTAATCGCGTAAATACTTGCCAAAATACTGGAAAACACAATCTCCTAGAATAATATATCCTGTGATAATATGAAGTTTTCAGTTTGTTACCTCGCCCAGAGGTTAATCACACAACCTTTAAAAAAACACGGGGCCCACACTAAGGTTGAAAAACTCTCCCCTGGACACGTCTGCATCACTGAACTGTGTACTGCGTGACTGAACTCTGTTCAGACCGCCGTTGTCAAAGATAGCCGTCGACGATTTCATTGGTTATGTTCGACTAGTGTTATTTTTGTTACTAGCTAGTCTTGCTCAAGATCTTTTACTATGCTTATAACTACTGTTAACGTGATAGCTTGCGTTAACGTAGGCCATCCGGTGACATACGTCCCGGGGCTACAAAAATGTATCCTAACAGGAGACATTTTAATTCTATCAAAACCCAAAAATATATACATAGCAAACTCAAATATAAACCAAAAAACATAAAACAAAATATCATGTCAAAACAATCATGGTCAATATGAATACAGCATAGACCCACACAAAATCAATGGGGTCTAATAATATGAACATTTAATGAAAGGGCAATGTAGGATAGCCTGTCAGGCCAGTGGATATAGGTTTGGGAGTAGGAAGAGCCTGTAATGGAATAACTTCAGGGATATCGTACTTCATATCAACAGGAATCTCAATAAGTGCGATGCTTATATCCTATCAATATGACACATGATAATAGCGAATAAACAACTTAATAGTAGAATCCATATGAAACGTCTAAAGTGAGGAGTGACGACAACTGGTTGAACTCTATAGCTCTGAATAGACGTCGAACTGGACAATATTCCACGATACAATGTACATGAGTTTGTACGGAATCATTCATAAAAACAGCAATTGAACATGAAAATGTTTTACCGATATGATACAATGGCTGACATATCATACAAAAAATCAAAAGTATTAGTAATATCATCAACAGCGTTGTAACGCAAAAGTAAATGCACCATGGGTGTGTGCGTGGTTAATTGCAATAGCATAAGTGAAGATGTCGTATGTTGCAAGGGTGCGAGCGAAAAGTGGCAACATATGATATGTGAGATGGAAGAGGCGTAAGAATGTTATGTATCCAATATAATGCAAATGTATTATCAGTAACCATTAAAGGGATGTGCACTAGTATCAAAAGCACCGTACAAAGATAAAACATTGTGAACTTTGAGCAATGCTCTACATAATGTATGTGGGAGTATAGAGGGTGTCTGTGTGAAGAGGAGCTGAAGGTCCGTGTAAGGTAATAGTGTAAGTGGTAAATGATGTGTATATAATGAGTCTATGTGGCTTTCAAAAGTAGTTATAGTGTGTGACATAAAGAAAAAATACATCTCTATTCTTATCCATAATACATAACACATAGAAAAAAATAATGTCGCCCGAACATATCAGTACGTTGAGTAGCATCATGCAACTCAAAAATAACAGAATCCGGAAGAAAAAAATTTACAAGTTGTGTAATATTACCTGCTACCAATTAATACGTAAACGATTTGAGTTAACAGCCGTACAAGTGTTGTTTACAATTGTGAGGCTGGCGTTAAGAACATGATAGATGAGCTGTTGATTTGCAGCTATAGTCCACACTTGTGAAGTGAGACTATTAATATTAACCTCCGTGAATGTTCCAAATTAAAAAGGTGGAGAGCCTGTCCTACAAAAGAAAAGATAGCTCTGCGCTATCTATGCACATTACATAGAGCCTGAAATCTAGTTTGCAATACGGTTAGAGTCTGTCGTAACCGTTGTAGTGAATTTCTAAATACAATATTTAAATTAATATATAACAATATAGGGCATAACGGCAAAATAAGAAAGTATAAAAGAATTTTCTGCTAGAACTGTTGGTATCGCCTACGCCTTCAGATTATTTGCTAACGAATAGCCGAACAAAACGGTACCCAAATTTTTCAAATTCGTCCTTGACATAATCACTTTTCCTAGTTCTAAGAAAATTGTGCCTAAAAATGCATTGTGGAACGAGGAGGGGAAAGGATAGATGAAATGCTAATTCGTTTCGCATTGATTTTAAACTAAAAGCCAATACTAGCACAGGGGCAAGCCTTGCCTTAGATGTTTCCCCAAAATACGAGGAAAAAGTTAGAGCATGTAGACAACTCGTGTCACAAAAACAACCTTAGCTCTTATTTCAAAGGACGTAATTATCACGTAAATAGAGAAGACAGCACATGGAAAAGAATTGAACGTGTAGTAGACTAAAAATAAAAAAACACTAACTTAGAAAAGAAAACTGTGTACTTCTGAACCAAGCCAACTAGTCCCATATAAATTGTATATTCGTGTACCTTAGGACTTGTTGACAAAGAATATGGTAATAGTTACGCAAATAGTCCATTAATTAACTAATTATAGCCATAATACTATAGTGGATCCGACCAGACTGTCAAGTAAAGATCATGCCTGCTTGTAATTTTTTGTGGCATGTTTTGAAAAAACGACTTTGGGTAAATGAGGTTAAAAGGTACGGGATATTTGATTGGGTGGATTTTAAAGGAAGGCGAAGTATGATTGGTTGACCTAAAACTAAAAATATATTTGCCTTGGAAACATATTGGGAGTTGTTATTTGAAACGATAGATTAAAAAATAAATGTAAACATGGTCCCATTGGATAAAGCAGTAGATACTGGTACGAAACGGGGACTGTTCACTGCCATTTCAAGTAAATTTTGTGTAAAGCAAGATCGATGAGAGCAGGCGGAGAAATTTTCTAACATAGGAAAAGCCTGGACATAGGGCAGATCGAAAATGTGCCATATTGCCTAGTCATCGTTTACTTGTGTTATTTCCTTGCATCTGTGGTAAGATTGATTTTCTTAACATTTTATTTAAAATAAAATTTGAATGTGAAATACTAACATACGACTGTAAGTAAGTGAGTCTATGGCAGACTCAAAACAGAGTCTAGAGATTGATCCAGCATATGAAAGACTATCAGAGAGGTGTAGACCAACTAAATTATATATGATTATCATCAGGAGCATAATACCTATCCTATTGTATGGACAACAGATTATTGCTGGAATTGCAGAGGCGTTGTAACTATTAGGGGAGAGGAATACTGGTATACCTGGTCACATCAAAAGAAACTGGTGAAAGGGATTGTCGTAAAGAGCTGATCTTGCATGTTTGTTTGTAATGTGCCTGTACTGGTTGTTGAATATTATTGTAGGCTGTTGATTACGAAGGAGGCATATCCTTCTGATTTCACAGGGTTTTGGTTGCTGTCAATAACTGGTGCCAGACTACAGTGGGCCCATATATTCATGCCACAGTCTTGCCTTTTTCGGAGACAACTGTAAACCACCATCATTCTTGAAGAAGTGGGAGCTGAAGGTTGTCGTTCAGCGAAGTGCAGGAAGAGTCCTACATCATATTACAAAGATAGGTGCATGTTTCGGCACCTGATCGCTCAACTAACATTATATTAAATTAAGAAACTGGGAATAGTGATATAAACATTCCATCAGTGTCCACAAAAACTTACAAACAACATGCAGAGATGATGATAATAAACAATCAACCAGTGTATACTAGAAGTCACCTCAGTTAGACAATACAACTACACTCTTATATAATAATATGTGTATTATGGTCAGAAGATCCATTGTGTAAATTGATTGATGTAATTAATTTCTATGATTTCACTTTTGTTTATCAGTCCTGATTCCAAATAAATTAGATTCAGGACAATAAATTGAAAAACATTAACTTTACCAAACTTTCAACCACTGACTTACTAAAGATAGTCTTTTAAAGTGTAGTTCGTATGTGATTGTCGTGGTACTGTTGTGTTGTATTAGATAATAAAATAATTTGTGTAATTGTTTATATGTTCAGTTGGTTAATGCAACCTTACACTAACATTTCATAACCCTAGACACCAAACGTAGTCATCTTTCAGTCTATCTAGAATAAGTCTGAATGAGATCATAGTGGTGGTAGTAGAAAGGTGCCCTGGAAATTTACTCTAATATTTATTATATGCAGGGACCTTCACAGCTAACCTCATTCAGTACACTAAGATTTCTTAACACCAAAACTATATTAACATCAAACCCACCACATATATTGGGGTCTCGCTCCTGGGGATTGAACTTTTCATAACACCAGCTATATTGGGTAGTTTACTTCTGGGATTTTAAATTCTTAAAATATTATCAATTATATTAGGAATCTCAGATAGTATAAAACTAAAAACATTCCTTTTTGGAGAAATTAAATAGTGGTTGAGCTATCAGTGCCTGTGGTTGTTCTTAGTTATAATTAGAAATTGTTAGTTATAATTAGAAATTAGTCTAGTTAGAAATTTTAAAATGTTTGCCTAGTACAAAATGGCTGATCTGGGGAAGTTTCGATCTGCTGCTATGCAGGCTGCTAAAGAATTGGGAATGGAGGGGCAAATTATGATTGCTTATGTCACAAGTGAATGTGACAAATTTATTGAACGCGAAGAAAAAAGATTAGAAAAAGAGGCTAAAAGAAAGTTAGAGGCTGAAAAAGAAATTAAGAGGCTGCAGATTGAGGCTGACAAGGAGGCTAGGGCATTGGAGGCAGAAGAAAAACGACTGCAAAGGGGGGCAGAAAAAGAAGAAAAGAGATTGACTGCTGAGAGGGAAGCAGAAGATAAAAGATTGCAGAGGGAGCATGAGTTACGACTAAGGTAGTTAGAATTTCAAGGCCATGCTCCTGAAAATGGTGCCCGCCCCTTTGCCTTAGATGCTACTGCTAGTCAGGAAGCCTCAACCTCAGCTATGAGTTTTCATTTAGACCATTTTATTGAGAAAGACGATGACATAGAAAGTTACCTAAATAGATATGAACTTTTAGCTACCACATATGGTTTAGAGAGAGAAAGGTGGAGCCTAAAATTATCACAAGGGCTTCGTGGTACAGCTTATGAAGTTTTTGCCAAGATGAGCAGGGATGATCAGGACAATTATGACATGCTAAAGCAGGCTCTTTTGTTAAGATATGAAAAGAATGGGGAATTTTATAGGAAAAAATTTAGGAATGCCAAACTACTGTCGGGTGAGACTTATCACCAGTTCTCTGCACGGTTAGAGACTTACTTGGAGAAATGGACTGTTCTGGGTAAAACCCAAGATCTTAAGGAAATGATCCTTATTGAGCAGCTAAGAGAGTCCATGGCTCCAGACCTGAGAAATTTTCTCATGGAACAAGGTGCAGAGAGGCTGGGTGAGTTACTCAATGTCGCTGAGAGGTATCAGGCAGCCCAAGCAGAGGTAGTTGGAAATAAAAAGAAACAGGTAGACAATTTTAAGGCACCTCAAAACTTTAATAAATTTGACCATAGAGACCAGAACAAAGGTAAGCACCAGTTTGATAGGCCACGCAATGACTATAATAATGAAACCTCACAATTCAATGAAAGGAAATATAATGACAGAAAACCCTTTAACCAAGGAAAGAAGTATTGTAAACATTGTCGGATGGACAACCAAAACACTGAAAATTGTAGAAGGAAAACTCCTGCTTTCGCTGCAATGAAAATGGGAAGAAAGGGAGTAAAGGTCAACCTTACTGAACAACAGGAACCTTACCACCCCCCAGTGTGTGAAGATGTAACATGCAATGGTGTCACCATAAGGTGTTTGTATGATACTGGATTAGATTATGATTCAGTTGTGAGTTCTCACCTGGTGCAGGCAGATCAATACACCACAGAAACAGTGGCGATTCAAACTGCAACCAAGGGCGTAGCGACCATGACACTTCCCGTCGCCAGGATAAATGTGAAAACGCGATATGTGGAAGGAATCATAAAAGCAGCAGTGATAAATGAACCAATCTACCCTCTGATATTGGGGTGTAGATATGTCTTCTTGGGGAATCCCAAGAGACCTGTGACCATGGCAACAGTGCAGACCAGATCACAGTCTAAAAAGGAGGAGGATAATCCGATAAATACCCATCCAGATGAGATGAGGAAGGCACAGGCGGAGGATAAGACCCTCAAGCCTTGTTTTAAGAAATTGCCCAAATGTCATACACCTCCAGGCAAGGGAGATTTCTATATGAAGAACAAATTGATATATAGGAAGGCTGGAAATGGATCCAATGGTCACGAACAGCTGGTCCTTCCAATTTCATATAGGAGACGCGCTAGCGTAGTGGTTACAACACCGCTCTGGCGACCGGGTGATTCAGGATCAAACCCGGGCGACGGCATTTGAGGATTTTTCGTCGACCGGGAATTGGACTGGATTAACTCGAGACCTGGCGAGAACATTTGAAGGAGTGTCGTCGACCGGGGATTGGCGGCTCCTGAGCCGACCCAGCTGCAATGGGTACCTCCGAAATCGGAGAGTATTTGCCTGAATGGCGAGGGACACCTGTCTCTGTACAAGTAAAAAGGGATACTCACGTAAAATCAATGTCAGGTTAGACATAGTAATAACCTGAGATTTCGCCTCGAGTATTAGCGGGCGTACGCAAAAAAAAAAAAAAAAAAAAAAAAAAAAAAAAAAAAAAAAAGATATAGGACTAAAGTGTTAGAACTAGGGCATGCGATTCCCTTCAGTGGTCATATGGGGATCAGCGCAACAGGACAGCGTATAGCTTGTCATTATTTCTGGCCAGGAATAACTGAAGACATAAAGAGATATGTAAAATCCTGTCCAGAGTGCCAACGGGTAGCTCAAAAGCATTGGACTGCTCCAGTAACTCTAGGGGAAATGCCCATAGTGGGAACCCCCTTTGAAAGAGTTGCCGGGGACATTGTGGGACCTCTCACTCGGACCAAGAGGAGGAACAGTTACATTCTGACTCTGGTGGACACTTGTTCTATGTGGGGAGAGGCGGTAGCCCTGTCATCAATTGATTCGAAGCATGTGGCAGAGGCATTACTCACAATCTTCACCAGGTTAGGCTTTCCCAACCAAATCCTGACTGATAATGGCTCTCAGTTCAAGGGGAAACTAACAGAAGAAGTATTCAGGATCTTTCAAGCCAAACACTTTCATTGTAGCCCGTATCATCCTCAAGGAAATGGCCAAGTAGAAAGATTTAACGGGACTCTCATGTCGATCCTGAGGAAGTTGGCACATGAAAAAACCAGATACATGGGATCAGTACCTTCCCGCCGCCCTGTTTGCCTACCGGGAGGTACCCCATAGTTCAACCGGTATGGCCCCGGCAACATTGTTATATGGAAGGCCAATAAAAGGTCCCTTGGAAGCCTTGTTAAGGACCTGGACCGATGAAAAGGCAGAAGAAAATATTACCTCATCATATCAATATGTGAACGAGCTGACCACTCGTCTTAAAACTGGCTGGAAACTTGCCAATGAAAATTTGAGACAAGCCAGGAAAAAGCATGCTCCCTATTACAATAAGAAAGCGAAGGATCGAGAATTATCTGTGGGAGAGAAGGTGCTCCTTCTACTGCCCGGCAGCCAGAATAAATTGCAAATTGGATGGCAAGGTCCATATACAGTTCTAGAGAAGGTGTCTAAAACAAATTATAAGATAGATAAGAAAGGGAAAGAGAAAATCTATCATGTGAATCTCCTGAAGAAATATCTGGACAGAGAAAACCAGGAAGAGACACACACACCTACTGACCTTGTCTGTTGCAATGGAGATGAAAAAGGAACCACTCACTTCTCATGAATATCCTTTACATCCCTGTGAAACCGCCGCACAGGTAAAAATCAGCACACACTTAACGGAAATTCAGAGGGAGAGGGTTCAACAGGTTCTGAATAATCATACAGATGTGTTAACGGACCGTCCGGGGCATACAAATTTATTGGAGTATGATATGAAACTCATAGACCCAACACCAATCTGTATGAAAGCCTATTCGATTCCGTTCGCTAAGGAAAAAGCTTTAAGGGAGGAGATAGATTATCTGTTGAGAGAAGGGATTATCTCGCACAGTGAATCTCACTACAGTTCCAGTGTGGTTCTGTTAAGAAAACCCTCTGGAGAACACAGGCTGTGTATAGATTACAGGAAACTGAATGCTGTCACAGAAGGTCAGGTGGATCCATTACCTGATACAAATCAGCTGTTTGCCAGGCTGAATAAAGCTAAATATTTCTCTAAAGTGGATCTGAGCAAAGGCTACTATCAGATTCCAGTAAAGCCGGAGGTAAAACCTTATTTAGCCTTTAGACCCTCGGAAGGACATTATGAATTTAATATGTTGCCATTCGGGCTGAAAAATGCACCGAGTGTGTTTTCGAGGATGATGAGAAAGTTACTTGATCCCCTGAAGAATCCATGCATCACCAACTTCATGGATGATATTCTCATAGAAACAGAAACATTTGAGGAACACATTAACTCTCTGAATATGTTGTTTGATCGATTGAGAGAGACCAATTTGACAGCTAGACCGACGAAATGCTGTGTTGGATGTAAAGAGCTGGAATTCTTGGACCACACAGTACATCAGGGAAACATGACCCCTGACCCCAAGAATCTGGAGAAGTTAAAAAAAGCACCAAGACCACAAACAAAAAAAGATGTGCGATCTTTTGTCTCATTATGTGGTTTTTACCAAAAGTATATAAAAAACTTTAACTCCATATGTGCTCCATTGACTGATTTAACGCGCAAAGGAAATCCTGATAGAATTATTTGGACGGCGCAATGTGAATTAGCATACCAAGAATTGAAAGAAAGGCTCACAAGCAGGCCTATTTTGAAATTACCTGACTTAAGTGAAGAATTCATTCTGAGAACGGATGCGAGTAATATCGGTTTGGGTGCAGCTCTATTACAACGGTCAAATTCACTTGATGGGGAATTAACCCCAGTAGCTTATGCTAGCCGTAAGTTGAATACAGCAGAACAAAAATATCCAACAAGTGAAAAAGAATGTCTCGCTGTCATCTGGGGTATAAAAAAGTTCCAGATTTATCTCTATGGACAATCATTTAGGATCCAGACAGATCATAAACCACTCGTGTGTCTGTCACAAGCAAGGCATGAAAATGCTAGGTTATTACGCTGGTCTTTGCTCTTACAGCCATTCCAGTTTACCATAGAGTACATTCCCGGAAAAAACTAATGTGGGAGCTGATTTTTTTAAGCAGACATCCGTACGACGAACATCAGAGTAGTCATCAGGCATAGATAGTAAATTCATCTATGTGTATTTAGAAATAGGAACTGACATATGATCGTCTGTTCTAAAGGGGGGGACATGTGTAGTGAATTTCTAAATACAATATTTAAATTAATATATAACAATATAGGGCATAACGGCAAAATAAGAAAGTATAAAAGAATTTTCTGCTAGAACTGTTGGTATCGCCTACGCCTTCAGATTATTTGCTTACGAATAGCCGAACAAAACGGTACCCAAATTTTTCAAATTCGTCCTTGACATAATCACTTTTCCTAGTTCTAAGAAAATTGTGCCTAAAAATGCATTGTGGAACGAGGAGGGGAAAGGATAGATGAAATGCTAATTCGTTTCGCATTGATTTTAAACTAAAAGCCAATACTAGCACAGGGGCAAGCCTTGCCTTAGGGGTTTCCCCAAAATACGAGGGAAAAGTTAGAACATGTAGACAACTCGTGTCACAAAAACAACCTTAGCTCTTATTTCAAAGGACGTAATTATCACGTAAATAGAGAAGACAGCACATGGAAAAGAATTGAACGTGTAATAGACTAAATATTTATGTTAGAGAGAAGATAAACACCTATGCAGGCCACCAAGAACCACTTTTGTCAACAGTGAAACGTCGAAAGCTTGCCTGGTTTGGGCATGTAACTCGTCATGACTCCCTTTCGAAAACGATCCTTCAGGGAACAGTCGAAGGTAAACGGAGAAGAGGAAAGCAGAGAAAATCCTGGGCTGATAACATCAAACAATGGGCAGGACACGGTTTTTCCACACTTGTACGCATTGCTGAGGATAGAGAGCAGTGGAGGACCCTGTCTGCTGATGCTTCCACCATGGCACCCCTACGACCCATGACGGGTTACGGGCTGAGATGAGATGATGAGTAGACTAAAAATAAAACAAACACTAACTTAGAAAAAAAAACTCTGTACTTCTGAACCAAGCCAACTAGTCCCATATAAATTGTATATTCGTGTACCTTAGGACTTGTTGGCAAAGAATATGGTAATAGTTACGCAAATAGTCCATTAATTAACTAATTATAGCCATAATACTATAGTGGATCCGACCAGACTGTCAAGTAAAGATCATGCCTGCTTGTAATTTTTTATGCCATGTTTTAAAAAAACCACTTTGGGTAAATGAGGTTAAAAGGTACGGGATATTTGATTGGGTGGATTTTAAAGGAAGGCGAAGTATGATTGGTTGACCTAAAACTAAAAATATATTTGCCTTGCAAACATATTGGGAGTTGTTATTGGAAACGATAGATTCAAAAATAAATGTAAACATGGTCCCATTGGACAAAGCAGTAGATACTGGTACGAAACGGGGACTGTTCACAGCCATTTCAAGTAAATTTTGTGTAAAGCAAGATCGATGAGAGCAGGCGGAGAAATTTTCTAACATAGGAAAAGCCTGGACATAGGGCAGATCGAAAATGTGCCATATTGCCTAGTCATCGTTTACTTGTGTTATTTCCTTGCATCTGTGGTAAGATTGATTTTCTTAACATTTTATTTAAAATAAAATTTGAATGTGAAATACTAACATACGACTGTAAGTAAGTGAGTCTATGGCAGACTCAAAACAGAGTCTAGAGATTGATCCAGCATATGAAAGACTATCAGAGAGGTGTAGACCAACTAAATTATATATGATTATCATCAGGAGCATAATACCTATCCTATTGTATGGACAACAGATTATTGCTGGAATTGCAGAGGCGTTGTAACTATTAGGGGAGAGGAATACTGGTATACCTGGTCACATCAAAAGAAACTGGTGAAAGGGATTGTCGTAAAGAGCTGATCTTGCATGTTTGTTTGTAATGTGCCTGTACTGGTTGTTGAATATTACTGTAGGCTGTTGATTACGAAGGAGGCATATCCTTCTGATTTCAGAGGGTTTTGGTTGCTGTCAATTGTGGTGGGTTTGATGTTAATACAGTTTGTTGTTAAAAAATCTTAGTGTACTGAATGAGGTCAGCTGTGAAGGTCCCTGAATATAATAAATATTAGAGTAAATTTCCAGGGCACCTTTCTACTACCACCACTATGATCTCATTCAGACTTATTCTAGATAGAATGTAAGATGACTACGTTTGGTGTCTAGGGTTATGAAATGTTAGTGTAAGGTTGCATTAACCAACTGAACATATAAACAATTACACAAATTATTTTATTATCTAATACAACACAACAGTACCACGACAATCACTTACGAACTACACTTTAAAAGACTATCTTTAGTAAGTCAGTGGTTGAAAGTTTGGTAAAGATAATGTTTTTCAATTTATTGTCCTGATTCTAATTTTTTTGGAATCAGGACTGATAATCAAAAGTGAAATCATAGAAATTAATTACATCAATCAATTTACACAATGGATCTTCTGACCATAATACACATATTATTATATAAGAGTGTAGTTGTATTGTCTAACTGAGGTGACTTCTAGTATACACTGGTTGATTGTTTATTATCATCATCTCTGCATGTTGTTTGTAAGTTTTTGTGGACACTGATGGAATGTTTATATCACTATTCCCCGTTTCTTATTTTAATATAATTTTAGTTGAGCGATCAGGTGCCGAAACATGCACCTATCTTTGTAATATGATGTAGGAATCTTCCTGCACTTCGCTGAACGACAACCTTCAGCTCCCACTTCTTCAAGAATGATGGTGGTTTACAGTTGTCATCCGAATAAGGAAGAACCGTGGCATGAATATATCGGCCCACTGTAGT